>JAVDOI010000018.1:3665910-4004530 GCA_032191485.1 Leptoclinus maculatus
CTTTTAGGGAAGAACAACTAATGTTATAGTATTCAGGTGAATGGATACGTGTACACTGTGTAGTGGAACTTTGAATTACTTATCTTGAAATTGTTCCTTGTATTCCAGAAAAATCTGAGAATTTTCGACTAATAGACATGAAATTAATGTTTTAAAATACGTATTTTTACTGCTGTTCGTCTGTATGATCTTGACCAGTGATCTCTCCATTCACCACTCTCTTTACCTGACCTGTTCTTAAAATGTATTTGTCATTTTAACTGATGACCACAAATGTTTCAGTTCCTCTAGTCTCTGTGTCGCCTCTATCTCCATTCTTCTTAATCTCTGATAATGTTCCGATAGCTCATGGCTTATCTTGCCACTCTTGTGTGACGCACAGCGCAGAGCAAGGACATGCCGGTTCGACACTACACTGAGACAATGTCTTAGAATCGCTAATCTCAGAATGACTCCCTGCACTTTTCAAATGTTTCTATTTTTGAGAGCGATGGGTGGATAGGAAGAGAGATAGAACGTGAATGAGAGCCGAAGGAGGATGCCATCATTTTTTACAACACCTCTGGTCACAAAAGACATATTCAGCCTGTGCATTGACCCCTGCATGAGGTGAGAGAGCGAGTCCCCCACAACAACACACAAGCAAGTGATAAACAGGATAGGTGGATGGCAGCAGAAAGCGGAGCTTGTGAAGAGTGGGAGGAGAAGTGAGGGGGGGATGGGCGCCTCATTTGGGGATTACCATATTATTATATGAATGATGGAGGCGGGTAGTGGTGAAGGGAAGATAAATAAACAATTAGGGAAACACAGGGTTGAAGAACACAACGCTCCGTCTTTCCACGGCAAAGTAAGAGAAAACAGGGCAGAGGAAAAACATTCATAAAATTGAGGCATGGATTGATTTCCCCACTCGCCTATTCATTTCATTGACAACAGTAACAAAAATGGGATTGGAGATACAAAAGATTTTGTTGTTTGGCTTCTCCTGTATCAGTGTAATGAAAGCTGTTTTCCATCATTGAGATCACACAGCAGGTTTACTGAGCGCTCCAAAGACATTGACACTGTCTGGAAGTGGGCCATCAGTTTCCTTCAATCACCCTAATGTGGAGGGCTGTGAGGCTGACAGCCATCTATAGCCCAGTGATACCCCTCCCCCCAAGTGCTAATAAACAAACACACGGCCTCCCCCAGAGTCCCCCAGGTGGTCTCAGTCAACAGATTGAATGGAGCATCACTCAATGATGGATCAAAAGAAAGACTGTCCACCCATCGCTCATCTTCTCTTCCCCCCCCCCCCCCCCGTCCTACCAGCTAACCTCTCCCCGCTCCTGTTCTCTTACGCTCCTCGTTGATCCACCTTTTCTCGTTCAGCCCTCTTCTCATTCATCTTGGGTGTTCCTGCCCTGCTCTGAGCACCAGACAAGCCGAGGGGCTTTAGACCTCATCCCTCACTCGTCTTTCCCTGCTGGGACAGATAGGTCCCTGAGCGCCGCTGGTGAAGGATGAGACTGTTACACATACAGGCACTTTTTTTTTGTGCTAATTTGTCTTTGCTCTCTCATTTATTCACTCTAACGTTCAGATAAGATCAAACTCAGTTCCCATATTCTGTACAAATGCATGAATGGGCTCCATTATTACGTTTTTTTTTTTTTTTTTTTTAGAGATGTAGCTCGATGTCCTCTACACTTGTTTCATTTATATGGAACATACAATCCATGTCACATGGAAAGTAATGATTTCCTGCGGCAACACGCACCATTCAAATGATTTCAAACACGAACCTATTTTCTGTTTACACACACAATTTGAAATCACAATCTTGGAAGACACATATTGTGGAATGACAACCGGAAACTACATTTGTCTGAGGTATCTTCGTCGCAGTGCAGCACCAGGCAGAATGCTAATTAAAGTCACCAAAAGGTCCTGTCAGCAGTCACATGCCCCTCTCAGTGCAACACCAGGGCTGTAACTGGGTTCAAAGAACATCACATTCTTGACTCTGCGACGGCGTTTTCAGGCTGTGACTTTTGCTCATGACAAAGAGGCGGAGACAAAAACAAAATGAAAAAATCACTAAATTGATAAATCAATGTTTCACAACAGATCAGCCATCCAATAACCTCTTTCTCACCACTTTTTCGATACGCTGAATCGGCAGCTAAAGAGGGCAGACAAGAGCCGACAGGACTGGAAACCCCTCGTCTCACACCCAAGGAGTTGACTGGGAGGACTAGAACATGTCAGTATGCTTCAACCAAAGTGTTTGTCCTCTGACGCTCCCTCCTTCCAGAACCTATCTCACGCCGGAATAGATCAATTCTTGCAGTTTTCCGAAACTGACAAGCCAACGTTCACACCCATTTCACACAGCGATTGACCAGGTGTGCAGAGGTAAGAAAGTGAGGAGGGTTTAAACTTCCTCCTCTTTATTACCTCTTTTCACACATCTTTTTGTTATGTACAAGCCTTGAAGCAAAAAACTGTCTGGAAGTGTCTGTCTGACTTCCATACAGGCCTGGTGAAGTAGAAGAGCATCAGAACTGTACACTACAAAAAGAGAGGGACTAGCAGTGTTGGCCTGGCCTGAGCACAGAGCATCATAACAGCAGTAATGAAAACCAGAGACAGAGAGTAGGCCAGTAAAAAGCTCCCATCACAACTCCAACCACACCAGGGAGAATTCACCCCCCCCCCCGGTTTACCATTAACAGTAACAAGCTGTTTTTCTGCAACTACTTGTGGCTTTATATTTTTCCCCCAGTTCTTCACTTTCCCTGCTACTCTCTGCTCTCTCTCTCTCTCTCTCTCTCTCTCTCTCTCTCTCTCTCTCTCTCCTCTATCTCCCGTCTTTCTCTCTTCTTTTTCCTTGAGCATGAAAGCATGATAGGTTTTTCTCCCTCTGAGCGCTAGCAGAGCAACAACACATTCCTGTCCGCATTCCAGCCTCAGGAAAAACAGTCCGGAACATAATAAAAGGCCAAGCACGTCATTTGTTTTTAAATCCACTTGCTCGCTGGAACAAAGCTGTGCTGAGGGCACGACTGGGCAAATGTGTTTGTGCATAAGAGAAAGAGACAGTGAGAGGGTTGTGTTTGTGTTTACATGAATCTGTGTGCATGTGTGTTTTTCTGTTTTTCTCTGTGGTAATGACAGCGTGACGAGCTTACCCCTCCGCCACCAACAATATACCGCACGGGCCTCCGCCCAAGCACACGACCTGAAATACATGTGTTGAGAAAAAAAAAAGCATCGCGGACACATTCACTGATCACACACACCGATCAGCTCACATCTCCAGTCGTTCAGCCTGTCAGCACATATATACATTTTTCTCTTCTAGCTGTTGTTATTGGCATTTTTGTCCAACTTGTCTCATTTCTCTTGTGCAACTCCAGGTCACAGGAAAATCCCCAGATCCACCGTGACCTTGTTTGGGCTACCTGCACTCTCGGGTATCTGCTGTTCAAACATACGCACTGGACACACAAAGACGGAGAGACACGCACACATATTTGGCTGTACACACAATAATTATCATCGGACAGCTGATAAGAGGAGTGCTGGACATTTTGGCGCTGTCTGAGTCTCTCTGACAGAGGTGGCAGGTTGAAGGTCAGGCCAGTTTTAATGGAGTGCTTTGGCCATGGTGTATCCTTGGTCAGAGAGCCTCTTGACCTCTACATCCTGCCTGGAACAATATCACTTTCGTTCCCCATCCTCTAAGCCAGCCATCACTCTCCAAGAATGACTGTGACTGATTGCGGTGCCAAAGCCTCCCAGTTGATATTTTCCATTATTCATCCCTATTTTTGTCTTTTAATCCACCCAGTCCCCCCCCCCCTTCCCCCCCCCCAGTATCAGTGGTAACTGATACTGGGAGCTTCCGACCAGCCAATCCATAGTGATGCTGACCTCATCCTGTCGTCTCTGTCTGTCGCTCCCCCCCGCCACCGGTCCCATCAGCTCCTCAGGAAGCTAATAATCTCCTTCCTGTGTTAGACACAGAGCGTGGTGGCCAGCGGAGCCCATGTGTGAAGGGGGTGCATGTGTGTACGTACACTAGGCTGCAAAAACAAAACAAAACAAACATGTTTTATTATTTGAGTGCGCCTTATTTTTCCATCTTCACCTTATCATATCACCCTTGACTCACTTTAGAAAACAGTCTCTCCATCTCTGAAGTATGCATACCGTCTCACAGAACATTCTGTTCTTATGAATACCAGTTTACGTGTGGGGGACGGCATATGCATGGTTTTATATTGTCTCGACAGGAAATGACTTGGCCTTTATCAAAAAAGAAAGAATGTACCTATATTTTTAAAGACTCTCCAGTCGGAACGTTGATGGACTTGCATTGTCGGTTGACAGTAAGCACAATAACGAATAAAGAACACCAGCCTCATCTTTAATATCATCTGAAAGCAGTTTTGATACACATGAAGAAAGAGGTAACAGCAAAAGTAGAGCAAATTGTGAGTGATCTCACACAGCAAACATCAAAAAGGCCAAAGTTTAACAACCCAGCAATAAACCAGCAGTTCTTACAGCCTGCTCTCATATGACCCAATATCACAGTACCACTCAGTTAGGACTTAAGGGACCAATAACCTGTGTCATTAATGACCACTGTTTATCCTGCCTCTTAACCTGGACATCTCTCGTAAAAGAGGAAGAAAGACAGTGAGCCCCACCCATTTCCCCCTCTTTATCCACTGTGCAACCCAATGACTGTACCAACCATCTTCTTTTGAAGATTTACCACACACACACACACACACACACACACACACACACACACACACACACACACACACACACACACACACACACACACACACACACACACACACACACACACACACACACACACACACACACACACACACACACACACACACACACACACACACACATACACGTGTACCTTACCAACAGTGCACTGTCGGGCTACTCTAACCAAGAGGGAACTTGTGTTTCTGGTCATTTTAAAAATACTAAAATGGGATATAAAATTTACTTTTATAGTCTTTAACCAGTATATTACACACACACACCTACACACACACACACACACACACACACACACACACACACACACACACACACACACACACACACACACACACACACACACACACACACACACACACACACACACACACACACACACACACACACACACACACACACAGAAATGAGTTTACAGTAGGCTTCATGTTGGCAGAATAATTCTGTCTTGCTTTTTTTCTGTTTCAGTCTGTCGCTTTCACTCCCTCCTCAGTCTGTCTCACCCTGCTTCTTGTTTTCCCTGTAGTGGTCTTGGTGTTGTAATCCACACCTGGACAGGCGCCAAGCATGTCTGCAGACACCTGCGTCAGACTGACTGAGAAAAACAAGATTCAAAAGAACAGAGCCTACCCCTTCATCCCTCTTCTCCCTCTCTCTGTGCCTTCTTCTGTGTTTGTCTGTGTCCCTCTACCCCACGAACCCTCCACCCTCTACTCTACGTGAGTTTGAATGGGTCATGTGACTTCCTTCCTGTTGTTTTGACCCAGGGGTCAGTCTGCTTCAGGGTCAGCGCATCCACCCCCCCCCCCCCCCTTGCTTATTAAACACAATCCTAAAATCTCAGTGTCTTTGGTTCCCCCCCCACTCTCTCACACACAACCACACATACAGCCACAAAAAGAACAGGGAGAGAGAGAGAGAGAGAGAGAGAGAGAGAGAGGTGGGCCTCTGCTGAATCTGATTGAACTTTAGAGGAACTCAATGACCACGCTCTACTCCTCTTTATGGTGCTCTCCGGCTGACCTTTTTGTCTGTAGAGGACGGCAGACGGCGGGGGGTTGGGTGTTGGTCTCTTGTTATGGCTAACTCAAATAAAGAACAGACTTTTTCGGGTCCAAACGCTGACTACTATTAGCATCTGTCAGCCACAGCAGGTATGCCACATTCTTCCCCAGCCGACAGCAGTTTATGATTGAATGTTCTGCCTGCTACTCTGTATTTCATCGTGTCACCACCAGTTGTCCAGGGCATCATTTTTGGCTTTCAAATAAGCAGAAGGTGTTCAGGTTCCGTACAAACGACCCAATCCAAGGTCATCCGAACATAAAGTGAGACCCAGGATCCCTCTGGAACATTATCAAAGGCCCTGCTATCTTACAGTTTCCCCACAGCAGCGGGCTTCTGTTCCTTCACGACACTTTGCCGATTCAGAACAGGCGGCAGAGTGCTCACAGTGGATTCAGTGCGTTGTCGCCATGGTTACAGATAAGGCTGTGCGTTATCACTCTCTTCAGCTATGGAAAGCACATGACTATGAATTGTAGTACAATTGGTTTACGTGTGTATTTGCGCTTGTGTGTGTGTGTGTGTGTGTGTGTGTGTGTGTGATTATGGGTACTCATGCATGTGTGTGTACACAGTGGCAGCGTCACAGGCTGCGTGAACAGAATTCTTGAAGAGGAAAAATAATGGACATTCATGCAATGAGAATAACTCTCACTGAACGTATCACTGAGTTCATAGGCACCTCAACAAAGTACCCAGTGTGTAAAAGAATTATCTCTTTGCTGATCAGCAGAAACTTTCCTGGCTATGATGAACTGCTATTTGCGCTAAGTGAGGAACACTCTGTCTTGTTTTTCTGAGTGTGTGTGTGTGTGTGTGTGTGTGGCAAATGCTTCACTCCGTGTTCTTCAGCTGACTGAGAAAAAGGGGTGTTCTCCACACTGCTTCGACAGCCCGGGGGAACGCAGGGTGCTAAGCAGTCCAAATTAAACCTGCCTTCAGCTGTGTAATGGTCTGTTCCCAACACGGGAACGATGAGCCCCCTGGCACACTGGCAAACAGAAGTTTGAGTGCTTCTCAACACCTTCTTCAAGCAGAGCAAGGTGACCTGCTATTGTCATGTCAGCCATTTGTGAAATCTGAGAGGACGACTTTCTCCTTGTGAATGCTAAGCGTGTGTGTGTTACCACTCACGTGAACGACATATACGGACAGACTTAGAGAAAATACAGATGGATGAGCCTTTTTCAGAAATGTGTGAGTCTGCTGGATTTAGCTATCTGTAAAAAATAATGGCTTATGGGCTTTTGTATAGTGAATATTCTGCAATAGCTTTATGCAAACATGACAGGACATTGAGAGCTAAGAATACTGTTTGCTAATGTCATACCAGCTTCCCAGCTAGCTTACTGAATAGGTAATAGTCCACCATAAGGCCACAACACAATACAATATTTTGTTGGTGATAAAATATAAACCCTGAAACCAGATAATCCACATCTGGTGAATACCTTCACAGTTGGTCAACCCAGCAATCAAGACATCTGAGGAGCTATTTCAAGAGAAACAACCAAAAACAGAAACACTCCAGTAAAAGTGAGATTTTACTAGGTACGTCATTGTGACGCTTATGGAGAAGTTACTCAGACGTTTATTCAAGCACCAGACCGATATGTACAATTGTCAGCATATTTAAGTAATGAAGTGTGTGTCTCAGAGTTGCTATAAACAGGGAGTACTGCATGCAAACAGAGCAAATATTTTAATGCTTTTAGGAATGTGGCTATGGGCCCAGAAACTAGTCACAATGTTTCAACAGCTAATGGAAGTTCAGCCTATTATTGCCACACTGTGCTATGCAGTCGAATGTGGAGGAGCTGCTGTATGAAGGTGGGGCTCCTCTTGGGTGAGAGCAAGCTTCTGTGTCACTGCGACCACACTTCACTGGAGTCAGTCAGGAGCCGGCAAACACTAACCTCCACACCACACTCTCTGTGTGTCATTCTCTCTTACTACTCACCTTCAAGCTTCTGGGGCAGGATGTGATATGTTTACTCATTATAAGACCTCTAAGACTTCTCAATTCTGACTGACAGGTAACTGGACAATATAACTGTACACCTCTGAGGCAGGTGTTTGTTTGCTGTTGTAATTAATGCATAAACTATAGTCAGGGGAAAAAAAGAAAAGCAAAGAAAATAATAAGTGTGTGTTTGAGAAAGACAGTTTACCTCGCTTATTGGACAGAGATTACAAAAACACAAAATGTATTATAACGTGGTCCTCAAACACACCATAGATAGACCATAACATGATATCTCATCAACTTATAAAAAGCTGAAAGGAAAACGCCAACAATGAAGAAAAATTAGACAACCAAGAGAAGACAGGTTGTACTCTGCAAGTCCTTGATCATTATGCAGACGTGAGTCAAATAAATGTGTGTAAACTGACACTGACACAGGAGACTCTGTTTGTTTCCTGTTTCCAACCGACACTCAACATCGGTTGCCTGATAACCGTTTCCTAACATTAACTAGGTGGTTTTTGTGCATAAGGCCGGGCAAGGGAACTGAAAAATGATGTCCTGACAATGCGGGTTGTAAATGAGAAAACGCTCATGTCAGTTGTTTTGGAAGGCAATGACAATCAACGTATTTGTCATTTGGTTTCAAAGGACTTATTTGGCCTCTATGTCCAAAACAGGTACAGTATAATAAGTGCAATATTCACCACCGGCTTGTTGCACAGTTTAAGTTCCCTAACAACCATTATTTCTATACTTCCCTCGTGTGTTCCTTGTAAACATGACGGTGCTATCCTTACCACTAAACACTTGACTTACATGGCAAACACGACAAAGCACAAACATAGACAAGTCATAGTAGACCTCGATTGAACCCTGAGTTAAATTCACATAATTCATGTTTGATATTCTGTCTTGTGTACTGTGGAGCAGAAGCTGTCAAAATGTCTGGCTTGCAATATCCAGAAAAAAAGAGACAATAATGCTAATTTCCATTGCAAGTGAGCATTCACACAACGACCAACTGTGATCTTCAACAATTATTTAATTGTGTCTGTCTAAACTATTTCACACACAAGAGGAAGCCTCAAAGCTGCGAATATTAAATATTTCGAATTTACAGGAAGAAAAAATTATTGTGCATTTACTGAAATGTGTTTTTCACATTTTTATTACTCTCCCAACCCCCCATCTGGTATCCCTACCGAATGAGTTACAACTTCCATGTGGAAGGCCAGTGCTGTAAAGTGCAACAGTTTAATTCAAGCACACTCATACATGCTCAGCACCGGTGGATCTCTCCGTCTTTGTGTTTTGTTTTGTATTCATTTTTATATGTCGATAATACGGCAAATCCAAGTATTTAATACTAATGTTTTTTTCCTATACCAATACCATAAAGAGCAGGCATCACAAAGAGACAGAAATTAGATGGCAGAGGATTTGATATAGCTTGAGTGTTCGCGTGTGTGTGTGTGTGTGTGTGTGTGTGTGTGTGTGTGTGTGTGTGTGTGTGTGTGTGTGTGTGTGTGTGTGTGTGTGTGCGTGTGTGTGTGTGTGTGTGTGTGTCTCTGCATGTGTCACCTGCCTGTTTGTAACAGAAGAGCCTCGTGTTATGCCGGCTGTATACTAACACAAAGATCTAGTGGGGATATGCTGATTAGGATCAGACCACTCTGATAAGATGAGGAGATGAGAACCATCAACTGAGAGGACTTCAACTGGAATGGAGCCAGTACTCATACACACCTTACACGATAGTCAATGGAAGACTGATGACTACGTGGACAAAAATAACCTTTTAGCACGCCTGCTATGCTGTGTATTGTACGCAAAAATTGTGCCAATAAGTGTCGAGGGAGTTGAGAATGTGTAAATGTGGTCAGCCATTAATGCTAATGTGTTCTCAGTCAAGTTTCACATCTGCGTGTATAAAAGTATGTGCTGGTGGCCTTGCAGTTTAAGATGTATCTTCAACATCCCCAATTCAAAGTCTGAGACGTTTGCTGCATGTCGACACCTTGTCTGTCTCTAATTACAATAATATATTTGTAACAAATAAAAACATCTTTCTCACTGCTAAAGTAGTTCTATCAAAGCTGTTAATTGCCTCTAAACAGTTCCACTTACTAATAACATGTATTATATTAATAATATCCCTGATTTAAACAATGTCGCCCAAAATGTTCCGTATTTAGACTATATATTCAAATCGTGCACATGCACACACAAATATAGCGTCTCCCACTTCCATACACAACCAACAATACTGATTAGTGCGTATGTGTGGTGGGTGTGTACACGTGTGTCTTTGTGTGCTCGTCAGGTCTTAACCCTTAATTTTCTTGACATACAATAAATGCAGATGGACTGTGGAAGACTCGTAGGTAAATGAGGTTGGACCATGCGTCTCATTGTTACACCTCCTCTTTCACCCATATAGAGGAGCCAACCCATGCTAATTAAATTACTTATACCTCTTAAGTAGGGCAATTATGAGATTTAATTGGTTGGCGAGTGGTTGATTAGATAGTTAACCAATGCTTGATTAAAAAAGTGCTAGCACTATGCGATGATGATTGTCATTCCCACTTGGAGGAGGGTAGGCATGAGGGCTACTCAGAACCTTTTCAATAAACACAGGTCCATTTATACATGTAGGATCAAAAGAAAATGGTATAGGGCGTTTTCCTCTCTCCATTTGTCACTGTGTCTCCCTCAGATGTTAAGTGTATAAATTGTCTGGGGTTTTCTCTAATCTTTAATTTTACCGCTGACAGCGGAGACAAATGAAGGAAGAAAGCTTGGCCACCACACAAAGGCGAGGCCCGCGAGACCAAGACGAGAAACTTTTCCCTCTTGACCAGGCTGTGTTGCTTGCTGAGCATTTGCATATTGTACCGCATAAATGTCTCTCTTCTGAATTCATGGAATGCATAATTAATCTCACTTACTAATGTACAGATCCATGGAAGTGATCGGTTTCACAAACCCTCACTGAGTAGATGTACACACTGAGATGGCAATCTCAAAAAGGTATTTCCTTTTATAGCATGACTATAGACCACTGTATAGAGTGCCATATGTTTGCTTATGGGGTTGTTAATGTAAACATGACATACAGCAAAGAGAGATCCTTGAAGAGATGGCCCAGGGGGGGGGGGGGGGGGGGGAGCAGCATTGCAGCACAATGGTTACGCTGCACTGACAAGGCCTCCCGTTGCCAAGGAAACGACACAGAGGTTATTGACATAATTTTCAGAGAGTTCCCAGGATTCCTACATATACATCATTTTATCCATTTCCTTTGATGCTTCCATGTCAGAGCGACTAGCAGCAAAAGCACCTGATGCTACATCCATACCCTTTTAACAATACATATGAACTGTGGATTGGTAGTAGAGGTCTGTTTTTGTTGCACTACACTACACAATTACACCTAATTACTGTCCCCCCCCCCCCCCCGCTATGAGTACACTACCTCACAGACATGTATGTGTATGTATGTGCACGAGCACAAAAGAATGTCTCGGTCCGTCTGACCTTGTCAGCAATATAGAGCTTTGTTAATTGCCACGTTAATTAGCTTTATCATCAAAGACCGCCACAGTGTCTGCCAATCTGCTGACTGCTGGGTAAAACCGGAATGGAAAGAGGATGATTTTCCTGGCTTCCCTCTGGATTCAGGGAGGGTGGAGCATACAGGATTCATCTTCTGTTACTCATCTGCTGTCAATGATTTATCACTTTGTTTTTTTTTCTGTTCCAAAAGCATATGAGCACTGGTTCATTGTGGTTCTATATCAAGACACAGATAGCAAGAGAGTCTCTGTTTATCAAGTTCAGATGGGGGGGGAGGAATTTCCACGTTGGGTATGTTGAGAGTGCATATGTTTGTGGAGCTATTGACACAACATGCCTCAGCATGGGGGCCGACGAGAACCGTGTTTGTTTGGGGGGGTAGTCAGAGTGGAAAGTAATAATGTATACTTACTCAAATACCATACACTGCACTCATTTACACATATCTGTGAGTAATAAGTCATTTGGCAGATCAAGGATGTTTGTGTTTTGGCCACTTGAAAGCAGTGACACAGCAGACCTGTTATCAACCTTATAACATTGATACGACAAAAGCCTTTGCAAACAGTTGCCCCTTCACACATCCAACGGACACCAAGAAACATAATTGTCTATATGGAGTCGTTTCTGGTCACCAGGGGAATCTAAGTCCAATATTTATTATCTCATATTCTATCCTAGCGTTGTCTCCACTAAATTGGCTCTTTTGCAGCTAATTGTTCCACAACCTGTTAGTTCAATCAGGAGAGACAAGTGAATGATTAGTGGTTAACATTTATTATGACAGACGCTGCGTTAATGAGTTACACAGACATTCTTTGGCGCTTGAACTCAACGAGGAGATTTGTGATCGAGTTGTGATTGCCCTGAGCGGCAACAATATAAATCCCCCCCCCCCGTGGAGTCCAGACACTGGTGGTGATGGTGGCTAATGAGGTTGAATGATTGGTTGAATGATGAGTTGATGAAGTTGATGAATCTGCGAAGATTGGGCGGAGATGGGGAGGTGGAGGGTTGCGTAACAGCAGCTTGAACGAACTGAAGGTAAGAGAGACAATCATATTTAAAGAAAGACAGCAGCAAGATGATAGGCTAACGATGTCCTTGTGTCGTTGTGCTATTGGCTAGAGAGACCAGCTGATCGAGACAGCTGATATGATTGACAGCCCCGAAACAATAACAGCAAGGAAATAAGGAGTGTGCCTGCATGAGGAGTGATGGCAGATGTATGGTAAATAAGCTACGGGCTTAGGCATGCAAGAGTATAGTCTTCCTGTCTGAACTTACGCTAGAGCTTCATTTGTGTTTGGTGCTGGGCAGCGTCAGAGTTTTTCACAGCTTTTCCGCCAAAAACGTCAACAAGGTTGTTGAGAGCAAAACCAAAACGATGAAAACGCTTACAGCTAAGAATAGAGTTGGAAGATAATAATCTGTAACTGCTAGTGACCCTTTTCACAATACACATGTGTGTTGATCCATTGTTTTTCTAACATATTGTGCAGCTTTAAGAACACTATTGTAGCATTTTTTCCCCCCACTGTGAGTGTTGTTGGTTTCGGCTGTGTGTGTGTGTGTGTGTGTGTGTGTGTGTGTGTGTGTGTGTGTGTGTGTGTGTGTGTGTGCAAGATTCATGGCTTGTGTGAGGTTTATGTCTAATCTGGTGCTTCGCAGGCTGATATGATGTGAGATGATGGATGTGTCTGGAGAGACGGACCTCAAAGTCGTTAATTGAAAATTGAGACAGTGTTGAGATGATGTTATTGATTTCCACACTTTCAGCGAGCAGTATACGGAAGTCCGCGCCATTGCGAGAAATGGGTGAAGAGGTGATGAGGGAACAACAGTGGGGTCAAAGGAGCATAGAGAAAATGGGATGGGGGTGGAGGAAGAGGACTAGAGAGGGCAACAGTAGGAGAGAAAGGGATCATGAGGTGAGGGTATGCTGTAAAGTGGGGTTGAAAGATGGGACATTATGGGGCCTTTAAATGCTTGGAAAAGAGCCACCATCTCGCAGCTTAATTTATGTTACGAGCATAACCCTAAACCTCTGGCTATCATAAAGCCGATGAAGGCTCACAGCTAGGGGAACAACCTTCCTAACCTGTGCCTTTTCTTCGCAGCATCGATCAGACTGGAGCGAGCCAGTCCCCAGGCTGTTTATAGTCAACATAAACCCACAGACCCTACAACCAGTGCTCAAGTAATCAATAGAGGTGCGAATCGTGTTTACTCCTGTGTTTCATGGCCTTTGAAATGTCTCAGATGGAGGGGCTCCCACTGCTTTCATTTTCTTCCTCATGCTGTTCTCTCTTTGTCAAGCACACACATAAACATGAAGACACAAAGACAAACATTACTGTATGTCAGTCTGTCGCTGGTGAGTTTGTAAAGCACATGTGATCAATATCTTGTCGTTTCCTTCTCATTGTGCATGCTAACTCTGTTAGGCAACCGTTCTGTGCTTCCTCGGAACAATAACAATTTGGGATTAATCTGGCATGAGATGATTCAAACCTATTGCGCAAATTGTCCACATTCTGTCTGAATGCCAAGACTCCATAATATAGTGAATGGGAACTTTGAGTTCAGCTCAGAACACAGACCCCGCAGGTAGAACCAAAAAAAAAATATATTATATACTGGCAACCTTTCTTCTTATGTTCAAATACAGCAGAGGACATGGTTCATGTAATGGCCATCTGCAGGCTGTGTAGTGGGTAGCCATTCTCTGCTTGTGGTCATCTGCAAGTGGACAGAACAGCCAAGGCACAATCTCCACCATCTTTCATTGCTTCATCTTGACCATTAAAACACTCAAAGACTATTTATGGACGCAATGCACACCTGGGTACAAACTGCTCCTGAAGGTAGCCCTGAGGGAGTGATGTAGACCACAGTTAGTGCTCTAAGTGGAAGGCTTGGAGGAAGGGGATGGTGTGTTTGATTCAGGGCCTATTGGTGTAGCATCAGTAAGGCAGCTTGGTCCAAATGACCTCTTGGCCCGTTTACCCCCATCCCACTGTGGTTAAATGACAGAGTGGCCCTGTTGCCATGTCTCATGGTGGGGGTGAAATAAGAAACAACCCTCCTACGGTGGGGGTGGCGGTTTTGTCACTGTGTTAACACTTTAAAGGGCATTTTTGTAAAAGGAGAGAAAAGAAAGTTGTGTAAGTGGAAGCATTGTGAGCACAGTACAGTGAAGATGAGTAGTGGAAAAAAAAAACTCCTTCACCATAGTCTTCTATTATTTACAATTATTTTATTACAGAAACTGGTAAATGGTGAGAAGAGAAAAAGTAAGTTGGATATGGGTGTGGGCCTGTATAGATACAGATACATCACCTCAGTGATGGTGGTAAGATTGGATCAGATGTATTGCTCCCCAATCATCCATATTCATTCACATATGTATATGCCAGCTTTCTCCTGGAGCTGTGTTAAGTCAGCGGCTCCTCTGAGCCTCTCCTCTCATTAGTGTGCAATGTACCCTAAATATTTATTTTGTGATGTAACCTTGTACAGCACGAATTGCACCCAGTGAATCTCCCCTATTGAAATAACCAACCCGTTGTTGCTGCATACAGCCTGCTGTTATTAGTAGTATAAATATTTACACTTGCTGAGCTCTTCTCGTACCTGTAATCAGCGTGCAGACAGATAAGCTCACATTATCAATTGTCTGTTTGTCTGTTACAGAGAAGAGCTACCGGTTGTTCATTGCTTTAAATATCTGGGTATCATAATGAATCATAAGGGTTTATTTAAAATTGAAGAGCTGGCCTCTGGAGCCACTGTATTGTTTGATGATACACTGGTAGATAACAAATTACACTCATGTTGTGTTTATTGTGGTGTCCCAGGTTGTTTACATCTGATATGACACAGGAAGTAGTTTTTATGGGAAATGAAGTTCAGCAATCTTCACATTTCTCCTTCTCTTTTAAGATAATATAAACATGTCAATGTCATGTCACTCTTGGTAACTTGATGAATTGACAAACTATTTTTTTGAGTTTCACATTTTTTTTTTTATCTCATAGCAAACACTGTACACACCTGGGTGTGTATGAGTCAGCACCCTCTGGTAGAAGATGTTCACTGTGACACACACTGACAGATAGAATTCAAACTCTCATACTCTAAAGTGAAGCCTTCCAGTGACTACTGCTCAGGGGAAACATTCCTTTGAGTTACTCTTGCAGACTATTAATTAATGTGGGAAGACGCTGTTGTTCCAGCTGACATAACTTGTGCTTGTCTTGACCTGATTTCCGAGCAGAAACCACCGCAGGTAAGTAAATACCTGGAGCGACAGGAGCCTCTTCATTATGGGAAATGTCACTTCACACTGACTTTATTATTGGGCCCTGCAAACATATTCAACTCCACCTACATTTAATAGAAGCATATTTTCTCACTTTGTTCTAGTGATATCTAGCTATGCAGAAATGTAATATTATAGTAGTAGTATCCAAAGCCTGAAGAAATGAAACCAGAACTATCTACACAGAGATAATTGTGCTGCTGTGTTTCTGCTTGTTAATCTGCTTTTTAATCTGTTGTAAAACATTAATGACTATGACTGTTTTGCTGATTTTGCTACACACGTGACAATCTTCACGTAGGATTTTTTGCCAAATAACAGAGTGTTTCAAAGTACACACACATCAAGCCTGTGGTGGCATGTAACCAAGTATATTTACTCAAGTATATTTAGTTTGTAAACAATGATGAAATGTGGCAGTTTGGCAAGAAAAGTAAAGCAGAGTGCAATAGATTCTCAAGCTATGGAAATGCATTAACCACCAAAGATCGCAAATGAACAAATTGACTTTCCAGATCCGTGTGGAATGGGTAGAATACATTAGCAAGTGGCCCAATATTTAGTGGCCAGATAAATACATATATTTAGTGAAGAACCCTAGCGTGTAACGTTACACCAGCTAGACATTAAAGGCAATACAAGTCACTAGATGCATACAACTCCATTATCAGTTTTAAAGTGGCAATACAAACGCAAGCATTTTTGACCAGGCCAGTGGTATTCAACACGTTTAATAGCTTGCTGCCATAGATGTCGCCAGTGTTTCGGTTAAACGAGTGACCGAGTCAACTGGTGACTCTCGGCCTAATGCATCCGTGGTTGCTCGTAGTGATGAAAACACACAAAAAAAAATCATGTAAGTGTCCTCGGAAAAGCCTTGAATCCATAATGACTTAATGCGTTTTTAATATGTACGCCAACCATTTACGCAAGTTACAACAAGTAACCACAGACGCATTCGGCTGACACGTAAACGTTTTAATTAAATGTTTAAAACTTGCTAACTCGTCTTGATGGTTGGAGCAAAGCGCCACTTCCTTGCCAACATGTGCATGCATATTTTGATGTCAGCTGTAAAAAGGTTAATTTGTAGGTAACCTAGAGTTGAAGAGTTTTGAGGTACTTTACAAATTAAGTAATTCATTAATTTCTAATCCACTATATATCCCAGACATTTTCTTAATTTTTACTGAACTACATTTATATGACAATTTAGGTTCATAGTTACTTTTCAGATTAAAAGAGTACTCAAATAATTTAGCATAGCACTCCAATAACATTGTCCGACAGATCAGAATTAATGGAGAAGAGATATCTTTTTTTAATTCCATGCATCCTTCCTCCTTGCCTACATTACCCACAATGCAACTCAACCAGTTTGGGTGTGTTATTCAAGTATCTGGCCTCGGTTCTAATGTAGCCTTGCGCTGCGTTCCTCAAGCAGAGATGAGGAGCACGCTGCAGAGGTCTGGTAAACTCTGTTCTAATATTTCTATGTGTGTGTGTGTGTGTGTCAAACTGAACTAATTAGCTCATCTCATGCTGCTTGCTTTAATGTGTATGAAGAAGCAGTTGAAGGAGTATGAAGAAAAAGCGGGAAAATCTCCAAGTCTTGTATGTTTGTTTGTCAAACTGGACTAATTGAATCGTCTCAATCAGCTGTGTGTCTCCAGCTGGAATCAAAGGTAACCATGGGGACTATTGAGTGACTCCGGTCAGTCAGTTCATTTAATAATAAAACAAGATCAAGATTAGGCACACCTCAAACCCCTGCTTTCCAGTCAAGGACAGAGTCCAATCACCCAAATATTATTATCATGAGAGAGAACAGATTCAGCCGAACGCATTGATGTAGAATTTGTTTGTGGTGTCAAAAATGTGAGAATGGGAGTGGGCTCAGAAAAACTGGCTCTGTCGGCTTTCCTCCAGATATTTCTGGTTTCAGTTTCTATGGGAGTCGATGCAAAAGCTCTTCATGAACGTACCATCCAATACACACTAATGTAAACATCTGGGGTGATTTTTTCCTAAGCTTCAAAGAAAGTTGAATATTATAAAAATTTCAATGAGATGGGGTTGAATCAAACCCAGAATGTATAAAATGTGTGGAACATTTTAAAATTAAGTCTCTAGCTGAAAGTATGAATGAGTACATACAAGTTGAAAAAGTGTTTTATGCCTAAATTCGGGAAAACTCCATCCATTTATTTGAATGCTGACTTTTTCCAGTTAAATATGGAATATTTCCACGGTAGGAAAGGTAGGAATTATAAAAGTAATAGCAATAATGCACTAATTAAGCTGAATGTTTAATTAAGTTTCTACTTTGAAATATTTGTAAGGAGTTAAGGGACAAAAAAGCAGCAGAATAATAATCAAGAATAAAGATATAAACATAGCCTGTGACACCCGATGATAATGAAAGCATCTGAAATACTCTATACACAAATCATACAGACCCACACTTTTATGCATCCAAGTCCTGGAATTGACATGCACTATTTCTCATATGTGCACGCACCAACATTAACACTGGCATTGACACAATTGTGCTTTATTGCTGTACAGTACTTATAAAACATTGGGAACATAATAATGATGAAATATCACATACAATCTTTTTTCTTTCCACAAACACATGTATGCCGGTTAAAATATACTGTATGTCATGTACAAAAGAAAGACTACAATTGAAAAAAAACAACAACACTATGAAAGGCAGTGAGATACCTCTGTTTAGGTGCTAAAATATTGTGTCTCCAAACAACCATGGACTGGGGACAATAAAATGGCCAATCTGCACTGGCTGTAGCACCAGAGAGCTGATCTCAGAGCAGAGATTTTTAGATTCCTGACTAACAACAGTGACTGGCAGTAATCTGGCTGCCAGAGTTAGGCAACGCTTACAACAGACTGAGCTACGTCAGGGGATTGTATATGACGGAGCCGATATGTGCACGGATCGGTCCAGTAAAAGGTGGATGTGGATGGATAAAGAGTGCATGGATGAGAGCCGGGGGACAGTGCAATGATTCACAGTGCAGTGAGAAGCAGTTCTTCACATTAGACAGCCTTTTTTTTGTTGTTGTATCTTTTCAGCATGAGCACATTATAAAGGGCCAGGCCCAACATGTGGTCATTGCACGGTAAAAAGCACTGATATGCTTTAAAAGACAATAAAAAAACAATTCATCTCCTCATTTCAGTAAACATGGTAATACACAAATCCATAATGCACACGACTAACCACAACCCTGATCATAATGAAGGACCAATCATTGGCAATGGCAAGGTTGAGTAGCTTGATCATCGGTTCGAATCCTTGTGTGAATGAGCTGAACCACACTATGATGAAAATGTTTGACATAGTTCTGCATTGCAGTACCGCACTATTCATGCAACCCCAATCGCTCCACGACCCGCGGTGCGAGTCGTGGAGCAAATCAATACTTTTATCAAAAATGCCGCATCCTTATTAACTAGCTTTAAAAAACAAACTGCATACATAACTTCTGAAGACAATAATCACATTAAAAAGGAGTCAGGTACACTGTTTAGATACAGGTGCATGTTCCAGTAATAAGTTACACAGGGTTTCAGGCAGTGAAAGAAAACTTTGCATTTATACATTCAGCCAGTCAGTCAAAAAAACGCAGCTCAGCTGATTTGCCATCTCTTGTGAATATCAGTGATCTTCTCTAATTCCTCTTGAATATTTGTGCACCGCGGCGCACTGACAGCAGCTGAGATCGATCCCGTGATGGGGCTGCTAATTCGTGAGGCCGAATCAATCAGACACATTGTGGGTGATCAGTGGGAATGAGAAATCAATTAGAGCTATTGATACTTTGTGGCTCCAACAATCCAAACCGATCTTCGCAGATCAAACAGCTTGTTGAGACACACCCAGCCCATTAAGAAGTCAACACGACACCACATAAACATTGTGCAATAAAACATCCATATACAATGAAAACATCTGCATTGCATCATAGGAACAGAACAATGGGGTCAACGGGGAACAAAACTAATACTAATAATGAATAGAGTATAAAGAATTTCATAGCCATAGACAATCATTCTGAGAAAAAAAAAAAAAAAAAGATATTCACATTGTAAAATAAACCTCTTCTCTTTACCTTAGTCATTGCATCTAACCCAAGACATTCTTAAATCTTAGTTTCACCATCATAGACAGTATTATCTTATCTCTTCCTCATCTTTTAATTCAATCTCTGTGCTTTCCTGTGATAGTAAAAGCTAGAACGTACATCACTGGTCACTATTTACAAAGCGGTTACCATGGAAACACCCGTAGAGCCGGTTTGATCCATTAGGAAGGTGGGGTGGGGTAAGGGGGGGTCAAAGACCAAGTGGGGGGAAAGGGGTCTGCTTGTTCGGGTTAAGGGAGGGAAAGCAGACGAAGGGAGGACTTGGAAGGTGATGTTCGTCTGTGCCGACCCAGCCAAGGTGGAGAAATCTGTACAATAATCGAGTTCATCTGTGCGCGAGTTCCTGAGCTCTGCACAATCTTCTGAACAACACTGAACACATGAAACTGTTCAGGTGCCGATGAGACACAATGAGAGTCAAGTTGTTATCTTTCGAGTGTAGACGGTTGGTTTTTTTTCATGTTCTTCTGATCCATCTAGAAACAGCTATGATTTGGTCATTTATGTCAGTCTGTACATGTCAATATATGGGGACTACGTGTATATATCTGATTTTATAACTATACTTGTTAGTCTAGACGTATCTTTCACAAGTTGTGTCACTTTGGCACAGAGTTTCATGTACACAACATAAACTATATACCTGTCAGCTAAAGCGTTGTTATTTTGGCTTTACCTTTACACCTTAAGCAGGATTGGGGTTGTTTTTTTTTGGAACCTCGTTTCCTAGTAAAGGTTAGCGCAGTAGGTTGCATTTTAGCTGAAGGTTTTTTGTTCCTCAAAGGCTGGTGGTAACAATGGGGAAGAGAAGTGCACCATGAGATATTACTGAGGTTACCCTGACCCCTGGTTGCTCGTTGCCAGGGCCGCAGTAGCACTTAGTGCCCAAACATGAGACGCTAAGTGAGAGCTGTACCTGAAAAAGGTCCCATATCTAAGCCAGTCCACTGATGCTAAAAACTGGAGGTGTACGAAAGGCGTTGGTTGACATGTAAACTTCAGAGCAGTCTGAGACTCGGTGGCGCGCACACAAGCATTCATGGGAACATTACAGGACAGCACGTCAAGTATAATCAGCACCATATTCTGGGGTGGAACTCCTTAGTGTGCAGCAGAACAACATGATACAGACAGATTAAAAGGGCCATTTAATATCTGACTACTATGAAAACACTGCTAGTCTGACCTCTAAATCAGCCTCCCATTGCTGGACATCATACACGTGTTATCAGAAGAACTGAAAATAAATAATATTCCGTCTCTTTTTGTTAATAACATCTTTGATCACAAAAATAGCACCTCATGGACCTCTACTGTGTGTCTGAATTTTTTTTCTTCTTCCATAGACAACACACGTCAGTGTTACAGAGTGCTGATCTTGTATCACAAAAGGTTGGGGAATCCTCCACAGTCGAGGTCAAGAGGCGCGGAGGCAGGACCTTCAGCCCAGGGACGAGGCTCACACTTTGGGGCTTGGAGCTTTAACCTAGCCCCTGGGCATTGAGGTTACATGGTCCACATAGAAAAAAAGAAGACAAAAAAAAGGAGCAGGGCCAATACATGTGGACTGCATCACACAACCTCTGTCATGGAGAGGCCTTCCTATTGGTCCAGAGCAGCGTGGGGGGCAGGGCCGGGGACTGAGGTGGGCGGTGCTTCCAGTCACCCCGCCCCTCACACTGCGCTCGCCGCCATCGCAGAAGCTCCCCGAGAGTGGCGCTCTCATCCCTGTTGGATAGACGCAACCGCTGGAACACCTGGAGCGCAGAGGAGAGGCGAGGGAAAAAAACAGAGCATGTTTACAATTAAACCACACACTAAATAATGACTTTCTCCAGAATGGATTGACACGCAGATGACAGAAAGCTGAAATGACCAGGCTGTGATTGGAGGAAGTAGGGAGAGGGGAGTGTGAATGACAAGCAGCGGTTTTATATAAATAAAAAAAAAAAAAGGAGGAAGACGTTTAAAATACCATGATGTCTCAATCGGAGATGACCACCTACAGAGCTAGAAAAATAGGAGAGTTTTGTCTGATCCATCTTCTTGAAAGAGGCAGCGATCACTGGGCTGGCTTCTCCTCTCAAAGTAGGACAGATTTTCTCATGAATCATTCTAATAACCAACACTGAGCTGAATCTGGTGTGGTCACCAAGCCATCTCATGAGACAGTTGATACAGAGGGAATCAGAGAGAGGGGGGGGGGGGGGGGGGGGGGGGGGGAAATCCCTTCTCTGACTGACAGCTCTAATGGCGACTCATTTCCATATTCTGTCTTTGGACCGTCTATAAATCACCTCAAAGAAGGTCTTGTGAATTACACAAGGGACCCTTGTGCAGTGAGCAATTCAAGTGGCTCATGTTCTTTCTCAGAGACACTCGGGTCAAATGCCCAAAGGTGCACACATGGTTATCATTCTGTGTAAAGAACATCATCAGTCATCTGCCAGTCAACATCCATGTAAATCAATGAGACAGGAATTCCAATCTGCCTCAGTTTGTCATACCGACAACAGGACCAAACCCTAATGATCAAGACCAGATTAGGAACCGGAGGTTGTAATGGGCGCAGTTGATGGGCTGTGAAAGTGCAAATAACTGTTCCCTCATGCTCGGAGATGAGATCTAAAGGTTGGCATTACTATACTTTATATTATTCTTACTGTCAAGAAATGAAAAACACTTAACGCACAAATGTGTTGTTCTGTCTCACAATGCTTTCTGACCTCCCTGTTCTGCCATAGCGCTGAGCCCCAAGCCCATTGGTTCCTACTGAAGATGTAAATCTTGAAAAAAACTGCTTATGAATATATATTGTTTCATAAAAAAAGGTTAAGTCATTTCCTAAAACACATGGGTACTGTGGTTTGTTTACAATAAATGTGACGCAAACAGGAGTAACTAGCACATTTGTCACGGACTATTTTCAGCCGTGGATTAATACACATTTGTTGCACTGGTGAGTGAGTACAGCTGAAGGCTGTTGCTGTAAACTACAGTGCCCATATTCATCATGAAGGAACATGTCATACAGTGCAATGCGTTTTTAAAAGCTTTTGGACAACAAGGAAGCTCTATGACACAGAGGAATACGCTGTATTATATCCTATACATTGTTAGTAGTGTAAAGGCAGTTTTGATTGAAGTCTTTTCATAGGATTTATTCCAGAAAATATATCACCAATCTTTGAAAATTCTCATAAAACTGATTAAAACCTGACTCTAGGCTGTGATCTCAGTTCCCCTTATAATTTGTTTCTTGCCTCTACCCCTCCTCCGCTTCGTATCTCTGCTGGAGTTGGAGCTGTAAGCTAAATCAAGTTTGCAGTACAGAAAATGCAACATTTTCTCTGCATATTGCCAAGCATACAGTACATTAGTGATGCATTTCACACGGACATTGCCACATAGCAACAGACACACACACACACAGGCCAATAAATGCACATTGCACACATTACATACTTTGACATGCACACATAGGCAGGGTCACATGCACATATCTGGACAACTGCACACCTGCGAGTGTCCATATGCACATGCACTCAAACACACATACACATTGATTGCCTGCAAAAGCGCCATACTCAGCAACCTAATCCATAATTTACACCTCCCTGCCAGGCTATTCTCTGCTCTGGCGCCAGCCAGGAACACCAGCTACTGGAACAGTAGACAAGTAGGAACACCCTGTCCTTCGTCAATGCATGGCAGTACATGGACATGGACACACACACACACACACACACACACACACACACACACACACACACACACACACACACACACACACACACACACACACACACACACACACACACACACACACACACACACACACACACACACACACACACACACACACACACACACACACACACACACACACACACACACACACACACACACACACACACACACACACACACACACACACACACACACACACACACACACAATGCTGCAACATTAGAATCCAATAATTCTGAGAGAAGAACATTTTAACAGATTCATAGTTTGCGGCCTTGATGCCTAAATATAGACATAATTTGAATACTCATCTTCAGAGTGTCTGCATTTAGAGATCACATTCACCCTCATGCTTAAACCTCTCTCTTATTGCAAGTATGTGGGCTCTCGAACAGCAATGTTATGTGTGGCTGTTGAAATTGGCAAACCTCGTGCAATACTATGCTGCGATAACAACTCCTTGGAACCTGGCTGTAGGTATTTGCTCTCATGCAACCATATAAGCTTTCGTCAAGGCCAGTCAAGTTCTTCCACACCAAATTTGGAAAACCATGTCTTAATGGACATGGTTTCCTTTAGTGTTGCCTTAAAGAAGGGATTCATTGTATGTATGCAGCATTGACATTTCTTTTAATTCAAACTAAGGGGCCTGGCCCAAACTATACAGCAGTGTGCACATCACTTTGACGGTAGGGTCTGTGTTTCAAATAAAATGATCGTCGTATGCCATCCGCCATTGTTCTTGAGACAAACTGACAACCCAAAAAACATGACGCCCCCGGCCACAGGTGTGCTGCATTAAACAAACACAGCCCCCACATTAATCTGAATGGACCCAATCCAAGGTCATCTGGCAAAAACGTTGAACCCGGCTAAACTTTTTACGGACCACGTTGTGACTTCATTTAGCAAGGTGCTGTGTCGGCCAATCCAAAAATATGTACATTCCTGGTAGTCCAGTGTTTAAACTCATGAATCTGTTACTCAGACTGGACTTTGGATCTTATTTGTTTGTCCCACTGGTACCTGAAACAACATGCACCCCCACCAATTCAGCCCCTTGCATTTTAACTTGTACTCCCCAATAAGATCTCATCTACCAGAACTGATATGAGTGATATCAAATTGCTGTAACAATTTCATTAAGTAGCCAAAATAAGAAAAAAACATGTAGACTCCATTTTTCCACTGAAACATCCTCATACATCTGACATCTTAGCCACGCCCGTGCTCACAATAGCATGGGGGAGGGAGCTCATATCCAAACCAACATGTTAATGCGTTGGTAATGTTATGTTAATAATATGGTAATGTCGGAAGTCTAGTGGTCACTCACAGATGGAATGCCGTGAGGCCACAGTGTGACAATAACCTCTGAGCTTCTCCTCAGAAAAACCACACATTCTACTGCTAAACACAGTACATGCTTGTATGTTTTGACCATTCATGCTGTGTGTTCATCACATATACACCCTGCACTCTGCAGACAATTTAAATAATTTACAATATATTGGTGCCTCTAATAAACAGCTCCACCTTTAATCATTACATCAAGACAAGGGACATCAATACCTATGCTAGATCTTTTTCAAAGACGCTATAACAGAGGCCTCACTAAATAGTGTGTATTTCTAGAACCATTTTACCGAGACTGTTGAGAAGTAAAAAGCAAAAAAGAGGGACTGCTAAGAGGGAGAGATGTCGATGGCCATTGATGACCTGTGTGTGAGCTCTTTCCTGGAAATTTTCACAATGGTTTAGGTGACGTGGGGATTTCAGAGAAACTACTATGAATCCTTTATTCACAAATATGCTTTAACCTCATGCGGAGGCACCAAAGCTCCGTCTTTGTCTGTCCTTCTCATCCTTACTGCTGTTATTCTGAATAGCAAACATGTGGCGCAGTCCTTCTCCCACTTTAAACATCATTTCTTCTGCCTAGATTTTGTTGGAAGGGGAAAACAAAAACTAAGAATATTAATGTCTGTACAATCCAATCATTTAGTTGGCAGACAGTCCACCTATTCTTCATACGATTAGTCTAGACTGCCGTTGACTACTGACTACAGGAACCAAAACAAGCCAGTCCATTCATTCCTAATGGAGTTGTCCATCCCCCTCTTCTTCCTTCATCCTTTCCTTTTCATTTATCCCATTAGATCTGCTAATCCTATATAAACACGGTCTGGAATGCAGCTAATTGAAAGGCATTCTGGGTCACAGAGTTCTTCCCATCTTTTGAATGAACTCATGGTAATGGACCTGTTCCCGACAACACACCAGATTACTGAAGTAAGGACTCAAGATACAAGTTGCAATGATAACAGCAAGAAACCACTATTTTACAGAGATAATGTCAGACACATGAGGAAGTAGATCTGGAGTGACTTCTGAGGTTATACAACTCTTAGTAAGAAGAAACACCAGTGACCGCAAAGAACACTGCATTTTCTTCCTCAGGCACTTGCAACCTTAAGTAACCTTAAAGTACGATGCTGACTGTCACGTTGCAGCCTCAAATGCAAAAATATATATAAATAAATAAATAAAGAATATGGGAGGAATTTGCTCCCTTTAATCCTAAACAGATGTTTATAGAAATCCACAGGAAAGGAGGTATCAACCTTATCTATTCAAGCTGAAGAGTTATTGTCAGCGTTATAGTAGATTAGAGTTCAAATACATGAAACCACACTTAAGACTTTGTAATCACCAGATGAATCATCCACATATCCTATACCAGATATGTCTGGTGCAATTTTAATATCAGTGCCAACTGCCAATGTAATAATATCTTAAAGAATTATACTGTTGTTTGGATATGCTGATTGATCAGGTGCACCCCATCCTCACACGCCCTCTGCATCACTGCATAGAGATGAACTGACGTAGAGATCTTTTTGAATTTAGCAGCTTAAAAAGCATCTCACTGAACAATAAACAATATAGGTAGCCTTAAATGAAAAGAAAAAGAATGATGAGCAGGTATACAGATGCAGAGAGTCCAACAGCGGCAGTTTCCTTACAGAAATGAGGGATTAAAAAAAAAAAGTGGGGGGAAAAGCAGCAGCGTCACAGATTCTTGAATCAGACTTTTCACCCCAGACAGAAGAAAGGGCAGATAGCTCATCTGATTCCAGACCAGTGTTTAAAGGACAAACAGCACAGTAAACAAGGGGAGCTGGTGAAGCTAAAGAAGCAGTGGTTTTCAAGAGTCTTCCTCCGAGGGCCCACATTTTCAGAAGATTTGAATCTTTGGATTAAAACAACCAGAAATTTTGATCAAATAGTTTTCCTGCCTTAAAGGAGCAGTTCACCCCAAAATCAAAAATACACATTTTCCCCTCTTACCTGTATTGCTATTCATCAATCTAGATTGTTTTGGTGTGAGTTGCCATATCGCCGTAGAGACGTCCTTGTTGCGGGGACTTTCATGTGGGAACTGTTTTCTTTCAACCATAGTTGAAACATGAAACTGCTCAGAACATTGTCTGTAGGTTATCATGAGTAACTGGGGCATGATTTCTGGAAAGAGACATTGCTGTTGAGTTGTTCAAATGTATTTTTTTGGCACTTGTACGTACCACAAGCCGAGTGCCATATAGTCCCATTATATAAGAGCGAGGGCAGACATCTCCACCACTAGGCCACTCACACCAAAACAATCGAGATTGATAAACAGCACTACAGGTAAGAGGACAAATATGTATCTTTGATTTAGGGGTGAACTGTCCCTTTAAATACTGGTTATCAATGGAATCAATTGTAACTGCAATAAATGCAAGATGACCACAGTCTCCGTTATCCACGAGGGACAAAACTAAACATTCTTTAAAGCCATTCTACAGGAGGGTAACTCCTTCATACTGAAAACAGACTTTGGGTCGGGTATTCAAACTCAGACAAAACTTCTGAGGCTCTTTTTTTTGTGCATGATAAGGAATGATCCTTTCATCCTTTCATGATCCCACACTGGGTCTATGAAAAACACTGCTATTAAGGGTGGAGATCGGCGAGGAATGGCATACACTCACCACATCCCTACATGTGAACAGGGCTTCCAGTGAACCCCCCTGCCCCCCCCTCGCTGTTTTAGAGGGCTGCCCCCGCACCGAACGGAGAAAAGTTGAGATGACCCCTCTGGAAGATAAAGGAGGGAGTGAGAATAACAGCCAAGCTCATTAGAATCAAAGGGAGAGAGAACGAGAGAGAGAGAGAGAGAGAAGAGAAAGAAAAAGTCAGTCATTTCCACACAGCCCAATAGCTCACATATTCAGAGTAAAAACTTGGAAAACTAGACTTTTAAATTTGCAGCACGAATGTGCTTCAGACTTTCTTGGCAGCCTCAAACGGCTGAGTTCACCCCTAATGTTTAGGCAACCTGAGAATTGTGAAGTGGGCACATTGTGTGCCCTCCACATCTCTAGTGGCAGTATCTTATGAATGTCCTTAGCTTCTGTGAAAGTGGGACACTATGTGCTTTGTTCATTCTTGTGCTTCATGCACCACTGACAGTGATACTCAATCATTGACTGAAGCAGTCTGTGATGAATCTGAATCAGTTTTCATGTGGTGAAACTTTCTGGAACGGGATGAAACGGATTGCATTCTGGGATACAGGACGCAGCGACATAGAATATTGAGCAGAGCATTTACATTGTGAACGCCGTTATGCAAGACATTTGAACTTGTGTGTAACCTGCAATAAGTTGACTTCCAGATGAAACCAATGTAGTGGTGGAGTAGTGGCTGCAATGGTAACATCTGTAGATCGATTGTTGTTATGACAGCCGGTGTCTTAAATAAATCAAATTTCCTGTTAGAGTTTGCGGGTTCACTGCTCAGCCTGTGGACATGATCTCAGCAACAGCAGAGTGGAAGTTTGAGTACATGTGTGTGTTATGTCGCGTTGGCCGTGCTCAGCAGCCACATTTCTGAAATTGTTTAAAGTCGTTTCTCCCACATCTTTTATGTTTTAGAAGCATAAGAACACATTTGCAGCGTATTCAGATGCTTTGTGGCTGTACATGAATATAACAACCGCAGCTGCTTTCATTAATCCGTGCTTGTGTTTACTTTGTGTGCCGATTTTGTGATTATCCACAGCTCAGCAGAAATGGTAATGACTGCTAGTCAACATAGTACTTATAAGCCGGAACCATACATACAAATAACATCCAGCGTAAAGATAGTTCAGCTGACAAAAGAGACGGGGCCGGTGGACACACACACACACACACACACACACACACACAGGCTAGAACGCCAGCAGATCGTCTCCAGCAGCCGCGATGGAGCCGGATAGTGAAGCATTCAGATCCAGTGTACATTAGCCGTTCATCAGTAGAGATTGTATTATTTGTAACCAGATCTCGTCTTTTCTCTCCCAATGAATACAGGTTGTAACAATTCAACTTCTATAGACTGGCATTATCAAAAGTGGAAGTTATAAGAAGCTATAAATCCAATACAGCGCAGGATAATGGTCATGAGAGCTTTGTGGCTCTATGTTGTAATGCTGTCCTTGAAGAGCTATTGCAGGCTATGTTAGTCATGTGAGTGTGATCAAGCTGGTAAGCCCCTCTATGTTTATATCTTTAAATGATTAAGGCTTTCTCAAATACATGCATTTATCAGTTGGTGGTGTCTCAGTTTACAAAAAAGTTCTTTAACTCACGATGGTTTCTGCTTGGCCATCAAAGTTTTATCAATTGCATATATCAGAGGCTGTGTGTGTGTGTGTTTCTGCATGAGAGCATGTGTGTGAGCATGTTTGCAAGACATTTAATTCAATCCTGTAACCATACACCGGTCTACAGAGCCAGAGAAAGATCACATGTCATGAGTGATACATGTTGTTCAAAGGAGGCCACTTTCCCGTCCACTCAAAATGTCGACCGACCCACAACAAAATACAGGCCTGGTATAGTCGTGTTGTCATTGTCTGTGTGTTAGTGTGCGTTTAAGGCTGTTAAGTGCTGGTCTCTGTGTGTTTACCTGAGTATGATGGCTGTCCATGTGTCTGTGCAGAGAGGTGGAGCTGGTGGAGTTTGACTTGCTGTGACTCTCATCCTCCAGCGACCCTGAACACACAAAATCAAAAAGCACCATTACATAGCAAAAAATTCTGACTGCGAGTCCTCCCACACACACACACACACACACAGAAGGACATCGCAGGGGTTGAAAAGGCTTTTCTCAAGAACTGTGATTTTCAATCTCTCTGAGCATTTAAAGAACACTGTGATCACTCTCTGCAGCTGAACACTTGGGGTCCTCTATTATGATATCAGTGGTCTTCTTTCCTTATTCCTCAGATCATTTCATTAT
This sequence comes from Leptoclinus maculatus, assembly GCA_032191485.1. Classification (NCBI taxonomy): domain Eukaryota; kingdom Metazoa; phylum Chordata; class Actinopteri; order Perciformes; family Stichaeidae; genus Leptoclinus; species Leptoclinus maculatus. The sequence continues at coordinate 3,695,903 of JAVDOI010000018.1, forward strand.
CTCATGTAATTCCCCTCCTCCCCTTCTTCAGTGACCGTGCAGTGCTTTTTATTTCAGGCATCTCTAAGATGAATTTCAGTGCTTTTTGTAATTATGTCGTGACATGGGCAAAAGGGCAAAAGGAGAGTTAACAGCTACTTTCTTCACTCCACAGGACAGTCACATATCTTAGTACAGACATTCAACCTGGACTTGATCATTTCTTTCTTCTTGAATTATGCGTGTAAATGTGCAATACTTGTGCGGGCTGTTACCGTTGGAGATCTGGTTGCCGTTCTCTACGGGGGCGGGGCTTTGGGAGTGAGGATGTGTGTGGTTGTTGGCGTTCTTGTCCTGTAGCTGCAGAGATGGCGAGGTGGGGGCAGAGCCACAATCTTCCCTCCCAGGCAGATTGATATTAGAATTGAATCCTGGGAAGAACATAGCCAAAGGACAACACACCACTACATGTCAGTACATGTCATACACAGTAGACATCAGATCAAGTTTGGATTAAATCAGGCATAGCATTTGTGGGGTATAACAAAATCCAAAACAGCACAGGGACTCTGTCGTTTTTAAATTGGTTTTATTGCAAACTATACACATTTTAGTATTATATTACAATTGTATAATTCAGCTAATCATGTGTTAATCTCCAGTATCTTCTCACCACTTACTCCAACTCCTCCTATCCCATCAAGAATTTTTAAAATGATTCATCTGTTCCGTCTGGCAGGAAGGTGACTCCACATGACCTGCTGCTGCTCCTCGGGGCTCACATGCTGTGACACACCGAGTGACTAAAAGACTGTGTGCATGGTGGAGTGTGAATGGGAATTCGTCAGCTGCCGTCCCAAACCGAGAATGTGTGCCTCCTGGTCCCCCCATGGTCACAAGATGCCTAAATATAAACTTAGCAAACTCTACTATAGGTCCCACGGGGCAGGTGTGTGTTTCTGAGGCCAGGTAGAGGGAGGGCTTCCATGTGAGCGTTGCATGCTTGTGAAGAGTCCAATGAGTATTTGGATTTGTACAGTAAAGACTATAATGAGGGAAAAGTTTGACTTTTATCTAATTTTGGCTAATTTGTATGTTGCTGTCGAGGCACGGGGTGTTGACAGTAATTTCCTGAAGCCTTAAGACCACCTTCCCCTGGCATTCCTGTGGTTTACCCATTCCCTGAGGATGAGGAAGGGGAGGAAGAGGAGGAGGGAGGAGAGGCAGCTGCTCTTCACAGAGATGTCTGGGATAGCAACTGTAACCCCTGGCCACTCCCACAGCGTCAGGTATCACACTAACAGCCGACAGGGAACGGAAGTAGGCCGCCCCGCTAAGCCCATCGGCATCCCTCTGCACTCTGATCTAACGGGACCGCCTTGCTTTGCCCACTCAAAATAACAGCAAGGTTGTGAACCCCAGTGCCAAGTTCACCTGTCACACACACTGTTTCCAAGATGTCACTCGAGGCACAGGAGTTCAGCCTCCTGCCCCTTGAACTTCTTACGTTAATAGACGTATGACACACACAACTTTGTCTTATAGAAAGTAAGCAGATCCACAGTAATATGAGACTCAAGCAAGATGACTGATTATTGACGCCAACACTTTCACTAGATTTTAAATTTGTAACTGTTCAGGGTGTCCTGTTTGCTGCTGCTGCTGGGCAGTGACACTGCTTTCAGTAGAACATGAATGAGCTGTTAAATATTTGATACCCATCCTCATCATTCTACTGCTCATGCATTATTAACCCAGCCACAACAAATACACTTGGAGGAAACAGACTCAGACAAAAAACACAGTGGAACAACACAGTTTGTATCTTCTCTCATATGCCCGTGCTTTCTCAAGCTGAAGTATCAACGGAAAATTCATGCTCATAAAAGGCACCACAAAGTAATTTCTTTGTTTGGAACCTCTGACCTGAGGATCCACCCTTTTCATTGACTAAGCGTGACACATGTTTGGCCTCTTTTTTTTGCAAAGGTCAACCTGTGCATTAATGCCAGAGAGCCTGTATGTGCTCTGAATGTAAGCGCATTGAGCTACAACACACACAAACCCAGCTAGATCATCCTTATAGTGCAGTATGATGCTAAATGGGCAACACCAGCTCGCTCATTAGGTAACATGTTAAAAGGCAGCTGCAGCGGCCAAAGGGCACTGCACTTGGGAGACTGTAACAAATAGGTCGCCTCAAGTGGGCCAACGAGGGTGGCTGGCTACAACACCTGAATCAATGGAAGGAGTTTCTAAATGTAGAGAAGGGGGATTTATGAGAAAGGCTGCTGGGCGCTGCCTCCATCTCACCTCCCGACCACTCAAACACAGAGCATGTGTGTAAATCCACAGACACACAGACTCACACCCCCACACAAAACAGGGGGATATTACTTACCTAAAACCTCACCTACAAAGAGGTAATCACCCAGTACCCAATAAATCATGTGGCACAGAGCAGGCTGAGACACTTGATCATGAACTCATCACAGTAGATAGAACGCATAACGCACACACACGCACGCACACACACACACACACACACACACACGCACACACACACACACACACACACACACACACACACACACACAGGGCCCAAGTTCTCCCAACAGCAAATGGACCATTGACCCATGAATGTAGATAGATGTCCTAGTGATTTAGATGTGTGTGAGAGTGTGGGTGTGCATGTGTGTGTGTGTGTGTGTGAACATTACTGACAAACCTCCATCTCGCATCTTGCGGCCAGAGGTGGACTTCCGCAGCAGGGTGCGACCAGAGCTGAACAGAGTGTTGAGCTCATCCAGGGGGCTGGTCAGGGGTCTGCCATTGGCTGGGTTGAACAGCAGGGGAGAGGAGGAGCACGAGTGTGCTCTCCGGGGCTCAGGACGTGACATCTTCACTGGGGAGTAGGGAGGTGGCTTCCCAAGTGGTTCGCCACTTGTCCTATGAGAGGATGAGGTTTTGGGGGAGTCCGAGCTCCCTGTGACAGATGCCGTTCGGGTCAGAGACAGGAAGTTAGCCTCAGGCGGGAAGGGGAAGTACGAAGGAGGTCTGTAGGGAGGAGGTGGGGCATTGGGGGCAGGAGGTGGAGGTGGAGGGGTGAGAGGTGTGGACTTCTTCTCTGGCATGAGGACAGTGAGGCTAGGGGAGGAGTCAGCCCTCTGACGGGCATACTGTGGGGACAAAGGGCTGTCTGGGCCGGTAGCATAGTTCAAGTTTGTCTCGAACACAGGCAGCTTCTTCACCTCTAGTGGGGTGAGGGGTGACTCGTCTGACGCGGGAGAGCAGGTGACGGGAGAGGGGGGAAACACCAGGAGAGGTGGACGGTGGGGGAGCAAGTTGGGGAAGGGAGCAGGGATGTCACAGCTGCCATCTTTGCCATGCTGAGTTTTGGGAACTCCGCAGTTGGACGTGCTCTGTGAGTAAGCGATGTCCATGGCAGCGGTCACCCCTGCTGCCAACCGTTTGGCGTCCCCGCTTTGAGCATGAGACGCCCCCAATCCTACCAGGCTCAAGCCTAGTGCCTCCAGTTTGGCTGCCTTGCTAACCACAGTGGCAGGCGCTGCGCCATCCTCGTGAGGAAAATATTTCATCTCCTCATAGACGGCCTCTGAGTCAGCCAGCTCTGGACTATCAGGGGGCTCCTGGAGACTTCGAGCCCGGGGCTGGGAGCTCAACATCTCTATGTACACGTCCTCTTCATCGTGGCCCTGGTAAAGGCTCAGTCCTAACCCTTGTGGGGCATCCACAGAGGCTGCTTTCTGCAGCAAACCAGCAAACCCTCCAAATCCCCCGGCACGGGACAGCAAGGCTAGCTTTACATCGGCAGGACGCAGCTGGTGAATGTAGGGGGCTACAGCGTTGATCTCCTCATACGAGCCTGTCAGCTTAGTGTTGGGACTGCGCTTCGGTTTGGGGGGTGGCACCTTCCTCATGGTTGTGTAGTCATCACTGTGGGGACGGGGTTTGGACAAGGCTGAGGAAATTATAAAGGAAGCAATTAAATACAGAGAAAGTCAAGGCACGGAAAAGCATCATCTGCTGCATGTTTTAAAGACCAGTCGAGGCAATTTACCTGCAGGGTCTGTTGGGGACAGCTGGGACTTAGGAGGGCTTCCAGCGGGCGAACCATACCCCTCTGGAGTGGGGCACTCTTTGGCTGCCATCGTCAACCCTGCACTAACTACTTCATAAGATGCACTCAGACGAGTGTTGGGGTCCCTCTTTGGTTTGGGCGGAGGTTGCTTCCGTGGAGAGGAAAGACCTCCCCCACCTGCTGCGTCCTCATTGGTATGAGCTACCTGCTGCAGGGCTGGTTTGATGGATGGACTGGCAGAGGAATGGACCATGCTCTCCATGGCGATGGGGATGGGTACTGAGCTGGACCGAAAGTGGCGAATAACTCGACTGCCCCCATTGACGGGACCCTCATAGACTTTTCCGCTTTTCTCCACAACCCTACAAATTGGAAGAATAACAGAATTTATATTCAAGTGGTAGAAAGAGAAAAACATTTGACCGTTTGTATCTCCATCACTTGTGCTGGATTCATGATTATCCCAAAGGAAGCATTAAAAGTTACAGGCACAACCTTTTTTTCCCATCCAATGGTTTTCTGATCCAGATTGAGTTAATGATGTCATTTAGATCATCAGTATGCTCAAATCCAAAGTAGGCCTGCTTCAACTGTCATGCCACAAATATGAGCTAAGGAGGCCAATTGGAGGATAAAGACCAAAGAGATTATGCTTTAAATCTAATCTCCTTCCAGTGATACCATCAAGTCTAATATTTCGTTTGCTAATCTGTATGAGCCATCTGTTGGTTCCAGGATTGCAGGCAGGGGGTGGGGGTGGGGGGCGAGCATGTGTGTAGATGATGGGGGAAGGCATTCTGAAAACCTGCAGAGAAATTAGGTGAGTTTGGGTCAATATTATCCCCTCTAGTATGAGACAACTGTGACTCCTCTCCCAGTCCGCCTACGGACACCAGTCCTCCTGTTGGAAGCCTCCCTGTGCTCCTGTCTATTGTCCCAGCAGCAGGTAATACACACACACAAGGACACGTAGAGGACACAGAAATCATGTGTGTGTGTGCGTGTGTGTGTGTATGTTTCTCGCTTCATCTTTTAGGATGTATTGCTTCATCCTAACGTTAAAACTCAACCTAATAGTTAAATTATATCAAAAGTATAAAAAATGTCAATACGGTGTTTAAAAAAAATTCAAACGATATGCTATAGTGAGACGTTTCCACTTTTACAGGCACTTTAAAGTTGAAGTTAGCTAGAAGCAAAACACTTTTATGTGTCATTGAGTCAGAGAACAAATCTTTTTTTTTTTTTTAAATGTAGTGAACACATATTTTGTCATCTTGTCAAAACGTATTGAGACATTAACGATAGTAACCAATCATTGTCAGGCTGAGATGAAAGTCTATTATTAACAATGGTAATAATCAGCGCAAAAGGTAATGCTTCCTCTGCAGGAAAGAAAATATGCTATTGAATAAATGCATTAATTATGCATTGTGCCAGAGCACATAACGTACATCACATGTATGCAGGTTTATTAGGGCTGAAATGCACAAGTCATATTTCATATTTCAGGTATTACCATATACAAGACATTTTTCAAAAAATTTGAAAAGTGAGTTTTCAAAATGAAGGTTGCTCATTTAGCACAAGAGTTTCTTATTGCTTTTTTATTTAACCCTTTCTAACTCAGCCCTCTAGTGTTATTCTATTTGCTCCAGGCATGGTGTGTTATATTAGAATGAGGTGAGGTGGAGTTAAGGGTAACACAATAAGTGCAACACAATACTAACACAATCTGACAACGCTGCTCATTATCTGACTATCTATCACAAAACGTACAATTAAAAGCCTACAGCCCACAGGGATACAATCATTAATGGAGATAATACGTGACGCACAGACATCGGCACACTGCTAAACAAAGCAAATGATTCCTTCATATAATAAATCCTGGAAATGACAGTAACTGCAGATTGTTGAATGAATGAATTATACTTTAGTTAGTAATAAAAGCCCTATTTCAGTGAGAATATAGTCTTGGTGGGTTGCATTAGTGTGACGTAATCAGCAGAATAGTGGAAGTCTATCATCCAAACAACAGGTGAACTTTTTAATCAAATGAATATTTTGCGAGAACGGGGAGAAAATAACATCGGAAATACAAATGACAGATGGGGAGAAAATGAATAACTGCGCATTGATATTGCTCGAATGCTCTCGCATCTTTACCTTCACATCTGAATGAAGACGTGTGAATTGAGAGGGTGTTTGCCAATTTACCTCCCGACAGGCTGGTCCTCCTCCTTGCCCACCGGCTCGGGCCTCTCACCAAGCGGCGGGCTGTTGCCAAGGGTGTTGAGAAGGCTGTTGCCATGGCAGCGTAGGCGGTCGCTCTCTCGTGCGATGTCGGATGCATTCTGGATGACCAACTGGTCGTAGGTTCGCAGCCCCATGTCCTCTGCCCCCTGCAGGAAACGCTGCACACTGCACTCCTCTTTCTGCTGCGATGACAGCCTGTGACGGACGCGCTGTCGGGCCAGCCAGCCACGCACCACTGAGACATGAGGAAGAGGAGGAGACGAAGAGAAGAAGTCAGAGGTGTCTGGGGGAAGAAACACAGCTGAACCTAAAAGAGTAACAAGGGTTGTTGGTTCATTGTTTTGGATATTACCTTTCTGGCAGGTGATGATCTTTTTATGACGCTGGTAGCAGCGGTCGTTCAGCTGGTCTGCCTGCCAGTACCTCAGAAAAACTTTGCTGCTGCCGATCTACACACACAACAACACAAGTCATCATTGTTGTACTCGACACTGCCATCATCATGAGCTTCTGGGAGTCCGGCTGTCTTCTGTTGGGAATCTGACAAGAGTGTGACATGCCAGCTGAGAGATGGGAGAGCATTGATGTGGCAATGATGTATGACAATAGGTGGGTGTGGAGTGTGGGGGGGAGTAGGGAGCTTGCATTTTGGCTGCATTCACTTCCTGGATTTAGATACCAGGTGCACAGAACTGTGGGGGCGACATACTTCAACAGACGCTGTGCATTCCAACGCACGCTACTTGAAGGAGCGGTTCGTGTGCGAGTGTGTCAAGCAGAAGTGCATGAAAAGATGTCTGCTGAGCATTGTGGAGGAGTGTGTATGCGTGTGTGAGGCGGGAGCTAATGTGACCTGTAGGGTCACACACTCAGACACAACAGCAGTGTGGCAGACAGGATAGAGAAGGGAGGGGGGGGGGGGCGGGTCCACGCTGCTGTGTGTGTGTGTGTGTGAGAGGAGAATGATGATGAGGTGGGACAGCTGGAGAGAGTTGTCAAAGATTCCATGGGATCTTTCAAATAGAGGGTCAGGGATTAAGTTATTTGGCAAATCTTTTGTTATTGCTGGAGACAGAAAAAGAGGCAAGACATAGAGAAACACACACACACACACACACACACACACACACACACACACACACACACAAACACACACCTGCCATCCCTGGAGTTTGGACTGTTGCAGAACTGAGCGACATCTCTCTTCTGGTGACAATTTCTTCTTGTCTCCCAAAGTTGGGACCACAAGGTCTTTATATCTGAGACACACAAATGAAAACGGAAAACGTTAGAGCTGAAATGCTAAAATTAAGAACTGAGAGGGGACGTAGCAACACCTCCTGTTTTCAGAAACAATGGGTTAAAAAGGTCAGCGGGGTCATACGGCAGACCAGCCAAACAGCATCTGTTCCTATTGGTGTTGCCCTAGGTAACTGTTGCTATGAATGGTCAGCTGGATGGACACGGTGGTTTGTTTGTGCCCGAGTGGTGGGGCTGAAAGGGAGAGTGAGCAAGAGAAAGGCTGACACAGAATCAAATGATAGAAAATATACAGCTCTTTATACGAGCATAACTGGAGAAGTTTGAACTTGTAGAATGTTTTTGTATGAAAATTCTGAATGTTTAGGTTTGGGTGACGGAAACTGGCTTATGAAGAGAATTACCAAGTTGAATGCCTGGACCAGAGATTAAAAAAAAATGTAACATGAAAATAAAACATTCATAAGCAGTTACTTCCTAAGTGCCCCTTTGAGACCATTTCCACCTACTTTAGGAAGTGTCAGCAGTCACACAGGTCAAATTGTGAACTGCAAAGAAGAAGAAGAAGAAGAAGAAGAAGAAGAAGAAGAAGAAGAAGAAGAAGAAGAAGAAGAAGAAGAAGAAGAAGAAGAAGAAGAAGAAGAAGAAGAAGAAGAAGAAGAAGAAGAAGAAGAAGAAGAAGAAGAAGAAGAAGAAGAAGAAGAAGAAGAAGAAGAAGAAGAAGAAGAAGAAGAAGAAGAAGAAGAAGAAGAAGAAGAGGAGAAAGAAGAAGACTCCCTCATTTGAATGTCTTCCAGGCTCTTTCCTCACAAGATGAGAGGTCATTTCAATTAATCTATTTGTTTGTTTTTGTCAAAACAGCTTAAATGACAAAATTAAATGTTTGATGAATAAATCTGTGTAATATAGTCTCTGCTTCCATTCCGCTGCTTTCATGTGTTTTTATCTTCCATCTTTAATCCTTAATGTTTCTGGGTACATTTAATATGCCAGGCTGAACACCAATGTGCCGTCCGCTTTGTTTACCTATTTTTACGTCTCCATGCTTCCACTGGTAACGTCACATTGCTATGAACTGTGGGTAATTCCCTTGGGCAAAGACTTACGGAAAGGGTTCATAAAGGGCTCAAAATGTCTGCGAGAGAGAGAGACCTAAAACACTCCATGATTTAACAGTTGGACAGCTCTAAACCCTCACGGAGCGCACCTCAAAGTCTGTGAGTCTGTGAGTGTAGAGATTGGGATTGGGCCGAAGAAAAAGAAGAAGAAAGAAGAAAGACAATTCAAATGGTGTAACTGGCCACAGTGTGCGTTTGTTCTGGCAAATATTATACTTATATTATATGAGACAAATGTCATACACTGACTGTTGAATAGCTACCACAGAAAGTATGTTACTATACAAAATTACTAATTTAAACTGAGATAACAGTGTAGTCACGAGATGCACAATAAACACTAGGCTTTTTTACAAGCTGCTTCAAAGGATTAATCATAAAGATAGTAAAGTATCGTAGAGTACTGCTGTATTACATAATGCACCTCATGCTGCTTTACTGATTATCTAATAAAAGGCATAATCAACAGATTTCAGACGCACCAAATTGTAACTACAGCCCCCCAGGGATATGTAGAATATGTAAGCATATATATATATATAAACACTGTGTACTGTAAGTATGAAATCATGACCTTTTCTGAATGAAATAGGAATATCAGCTGAGTAAATAAACAAAACCCCAAAACTTCACATCAGTTGGACCGTGCACTTTATCAGGCGGCCCCGTCTGTTATCAATGAGACGCAGAGCGAGCTGATGATGTCACGCATATGAGGAAAATATAACAAGCAGATGGCTGGAATCATAAACCGCTTGTGTTGTCAATAGTGACTAAGTAAGTGCACGTGAATGTGGGATGTGTTTGATTTGCAGGAGTGGGGTCTGTCTGAACTCTCCCTAACCCTCTCCGTGTATGGTAATACCAGTCCTGCAGACGGCACACACTGTCCCCCATGGCCCATAAAACACAAAGGAACTCTGTAAACCCATGACCTCCCCTATGAGGATATGAAAACCATCGATGGTCTCTACTTTCACAAGACCCTAAGGGGCTTCATGTGGAATCAAAGAAGTGAAATAACCCCTTTGATAAGAGTTTAAATGGAAGGAGACGGGGCGTTAGCGTGGTTCTCTGTGACCAACAGGCCATCAGATTACGGTTAGTGAGCATCACAAAGGTGGTAAAGGTGATGCAGCTCGAATTTAAACCACTCACTTCCTCCCTGAAGCTGCTCCTTTCTGTTTATGGATTTTTATCTCAGTGTTCAGTCTGAAATCATGGAGGTAACTCAATAATCTACAAATGTGTACGTTTATCCATGAGTGGGATATAGAAATCATGACCTGTATGATTGATTGGGAGCTGCATTTGTGACCTGCTCTGTGAATACTGAAGCCTCTTTCTCATCCACTTCGTAAGAATGAAGATCTTCGGAAAGAAACAAGGTTCAAGTGATAGTATTTGACCTTACACATTGGCACGAAATAAATCCCGCCACAAAACACACAGTGTATCATAAAAGACAAATAAAAGCAACAGTAAAATAGATTCCCTCATAAATCACTGTGGTTACCAGAACAATAATGTAATTTGCTTCAGGCGGCCACTGTGACTTAGTGAACTGGCCTGCATGGTTCTAGTGGGCAAGTGTGCGTTTGTGTGTACACATTGGTGCGTTTGTGTTCACGAGAACATGGCAACCTCAAGATTAACGGTTGATTTATTGTCCCGTCAGTTTGATTAGTCAAGGGCCATGGCCTGTTTTTGAAAGAGTGACAAATGGAAATAAATAAGAAACAGGACAAGACTGCAATAGTGTGTGCGCACATGAGAGAAAAAAAAGGAAAGATAAAGACTGAAAGGACGAAAGAAGTAAAATAAAAAAGGTATGGGAAGCCCGGGAAGATGAAAGAAAAAAAAAAGTAAATGGCGGTTCAGAAGAGGGAGCTTGTGAGGAAAGGATAAGAAATTGAATGAGAAAGAGCTCTGTGAAGACAGCAGTGTAGTCCACCCCCACTCAGCAGCAGCAGCAGCTCCCTCCTTAGCCAAGGCTGTGTTCATTCATTGGCCATGTCTGTGTTGAACTCAGAGAGATATGAATGGCACTTGGGCTCAGCTGACTGGTGTCTTTGTGAGTGGCAGCCACTCAAATTAAGCATGGCATTAATGTAGAAACAGCAGAACGGGGACACACGTCAGACAAAAGGAACACTCAAAAGGTCCATTTGTATGAACACAAAACACTTGTACGCAATGCACACAAACCAGTGCTGGGCAGTAACAAATTGCTGAATTAAGCATTACAGTGATTACTCTTTCAGTGACAGTAGGATTACAATTTCAAATTCTAATCCCAGGAACGTGTTACTTCACTATTTTTGAGGATTCAGCTTGTTTGCCGTTTTACCAAGAGGTGGATTTTTCGAGTAACTTGCCCAGAATGATGTCATTTTGTGCATCTTAAGCAACAAATTGACTGCTTTCTGGTTCAACACATACACGTGGTACTTCTACAACTCTTAAAGCAGAATTTTCTTCTCCTTCGTTCATCTTGAGTGGACTGGACAGTCTATACTACAGGCCTAATATTACTGGCCCAGTAGTTTGCCTTGATTCAGATTTGGTCATTATCATCGTCTGTTCACATCGCAATACTGTATCTATACTGCGTTCTACATTCGGTTTGCCGATTCTCATAGATGTCGCTCAACCAACAGATTACCAGTCCTGCCTCTGCAAGTCAAAAGGGTTAGTCAAAGCCACCAAACGTTGCTGTTGGCGGTCGAAGACTTGGAATATTTGCCCATAAATGTTGACGATGGACTACCTGACAGAGTCCACTACTCTATCTTTAGATGCTGTTCTGCTCTCCCTTCTCCAGTAATCTCTTGGATGTTGAAGAGCATACGGAGACTGGAATGGTCTAGTTGTCAAGGCAGGAGCACGTACAGTTTGCTGGCTATAGGAGGGATACTGTCTTCACCGACTGTCAGGCCGAGTGTACTAAGCATCAAGCAAAGGATCAGACCTGACAGCGAGGTTGAGTTTTCTTGTTTACCTCCCCTGCACCCGATTTGATGCTGTCCACTAAGATCGCCCAAGTAAATCAGATGCACCAGTTTTCAGCTTTCATGGAATCTTGACGAAACTTCGCTCTGCACAATCCGCACATTGACTGGACACCTTGTAAAATGGAGGAACGGAGGCCTGTGTGTCAACTAACCGGCCTCAAGTATAAACCTGAGACCATTAATGGTGCGTTCGTTGCTCAATCACACTCCGTCAACCTGTTTAACGTTACATCTCACCGTCACAACCTGCAGGAAGTGTTTGGAACCCACCCTACCATCACTCTGCCTGACCGACAATAGATCTCCTCCCTGGTGTTTGTTCATCTCTGCTTCCTCTCCACTCCAGAGACTCTCAGCTGCCTTAGAGATATACATCAAAGAGGCTCTCATCATGAGGTTTATGCATCCATCCACTTCACCAGCTGGAGCAAGGTTCTCCTTTCTGTGGAAGAATTACGGTTCTCTTTCCACCCATGTACTGACTACTGCCCTCTGTATAATATCCCTGAACTGTTGCCTTTTGTTGGCTTCAGATCTTGAACAACTCTGATGTACTTCCAAAATACTATGTTTACCAAACCGGATAAGTGTGAGTTTCATATCAGCCTCCTGCCTTTGCGGCAATGCTACACCTTTGCTTGGGTTAAAACTCATCCAGACCACTCTCAACCACTTATCTTGGAAGTGGATATGTCAGATGCAGGTACTGGAGCTGTCCTGTCTCCCTGCACTTCCACTGATAATAAGCTCTATCCACATTAGAAGCAAACAAACAACCTTACCTTCACAATGCAAACGTACAACAAAAGTTGTGTGGTTTATACCCAAGCCCAGCAACGGTTAGTTAGTTTCTGGTGACAAGCTGGATGCTCAGTTATCTGCTGGTCGTACCCATTGCTGCCTACATTTCTATGACACGCACGCAGCTTCACAAACAGCTTTCAAAAAACCCTCACCAGGAATCTTTCAATTACATCTTGAACAACGGGAGTGTTGGCTCTACATGGTATATCCATCAAAAACACAAAGGAGCTTATAGACAGACAACACTGCATTCTATATTGGATTCACTTCACCATTTGACATGGTTCTCCAGATTCTATTCCCTGTTGAGGGTTTCTCTTATGAAAATCTATTATATATGAGTTTCAATGATCTATTTCACTTGAGGTATGTTAGACCAGATAATATTAAGTGTCAGACAATGAATGCAGCACACTTCAACAACGCCTCGTGGGTTATCATTTTCGCACATGTTCTTCATGCTGTGAACAATTGTACATTTCTTTTGTATATTTTGCACAGTTCATTGTCTTTGTTCAACCACGGTGCAGCTTTTTATTTTAACACATTTTCAAGAATCTTAATTGTAAATTTCTATTCTATATTTAGATTCTTTACTCTTTATTTATTTAAATTTTATTTTGACTGTTATGCACCAAAATACCAAGACAAATTCCAATGTATGTGAACACCTCCATGGCAATACATTTGTTTCTTATTCAGATTTTGCACAATACAGTGCCTAATCTTTCTTTTATTATGCAAAATGAATTCAAGACGAGGAATGTGACCAGAAACCCTTAAGTGTGAGCTACAGCCTTTGCTTTTCTTAAGTAGTAAAATGCTTCAGTGCCTATGATGTATTTAAGGTGAAGACAGTGATCTTGAATCATCAATCATCTTTTAGGACGTGTGGGACACACAACTACATATTGTGCATGTGTGTGTGTGTGTGGAATGATGTGATGACATATACAGCAGTGTAGTGGAAACTTTTTTTTTTTTGGGGGGGGGGGGGTCATGTGACCGGCTTTGTCCTCTCCTATTATCTGGCAGGAATGTTCATTTTGATCCCTTTATAATCAGAGTGAGAGACAGGCTGGACTAGAGTGGAAGTTGATTTGTTAATCCCAGACTTCACAGAGCTAGATGACAATGAAAAGCAACATATTCTATTAGGGACATGCAGACAAAAAAAAGGCTGGTGAGATGGATTTCGTGGAGCAGTTTAAGTGGGGAAGAGGGATCTACCACTTTGCAGGAAAGCCGGGAACATGGTGAAAGAGTTATGAAAAGAGGTGATGGGGAGAAATAATGATGGACATTCAAGTGTAGGGGGCACGGAGACCTTACACACAACTGGCTGGTTAATGTGTGTGTGTGTGTGTGTGTGTCGGGCTGACATGGGAAATGTGATAGTGGCAGTCATCAGCTGCCATAGACTCTAAAAAAGCCATTCAAGGTCATGTCGTCCTTCTAACAGCAAGGGTTGCTGTGACTCGTAAATGCTAATGTGACCATCTGCATGTGAGCGCATGATCCTGTCCTTGCACTTATTTGCAGATGTAGAGGAGGAATACGCTGCCAAGCTTTCGGCTTGCTTTGACCTGCTCGCCCAGTCACATATAAACTGACAGAGATCACGGTGACCTGCTGGGAGGGTAATGTATCCACACCACTGAGATCAGTGAGAGGCAAGCAGAGGAATCCGTCATCTTTAAGACCTATTCCCTTATAGACGAAGCTGAACGAGAAGAGGAGGCTGTGAAGGGAATGAATCGGCAAACAGAGCAATACAGTTACTGCACTCTTAATTAGGAAACATGCTCCGACACTGACCTGCTGAGGAAGCCTGGGAAGGACAGGCGGACAGGGTATCCATAACGGATCATGCGCACCATCTCGAGAACCCCGATGTACTGCAGCTGGGTAGACACATGGAAGCTGTCAAAACTGTCTGGCTGACCACTGGCGTTGGGGCGGACACACTCCACAAAGTGAGGAGTGCAAGCCTGCAGCTTACTGATCACTTCTGACAGCGAGTTCTGAACGAGGGAAAAAGAGAGGAGATACAGTTGAATTAGTCATTTTACAATCATAACAGAATGAGCAATATGTAGTGCTTTGATTAACAACAAAGGAAGGGCTCTGGGGCTTCTTGCTTTTGATGTTGTAACTTGATTTGCAAGACGTACTGACTGGAGTGAGATCACGTAGTGTTTGAGATTTGTTTTTTGGGGGGGGGTGTTTTGCCTCCGGAGGAAGCAGAAACACAAAGAGCTCTTTCGAAGGGTGTGTGTGTGTGTGTGAGTGTGAGAGAGGTTTTTTCTTCAAGTCCTGAATTCACAGATGCTGCATCCAAAGTCACAGAGACACACACATTTACCCACACATCTGTGTTTCTGCCGCAAACTGATGTCAGTCTATGCTCTGCATACTCTCAGGTACAATGATCAATCAACACCTCACCCCTCCCTCGTGTCTGGAAGTCACAACCTTGCATTTACATTGCTGTCCTCCCTCCGAACACGCGCATGTGCACACACAAATGCGTGCGCACGGCACACAGTGGTAGTTGTTCATTGTTCATTCATTCATGGGGAGGGCTTCAAGCTTGGCCTGGTACAGCATCATTCTCCAGCCCACTCTCTCCTTCCCTGAGGGACTCGTCCACCACCAGCCCACAACTCTGATTGTGCAACACACTGGATTCATTCAAGCCCAAAGGTACTGCTTCTCTGAGCCACATTTCAGCCCCTTTTGCGTCACCAGCGGACACTGAGCTACTTTCCTCTGACTGAATATTATTGTTGCTTTATATAGTTATGAAATCACAGTACCCTGCAGCGATTTCTTGAGAGCAGCACTCAATTCACACAAAACCTCAAGTTTCATTAACAAATCTTTGTATTCATTTGAGATCTGAGCTGGATGCTTGTAGGTACTCGATGTAAGGAACAGGTATTCAGTTTGTATATTGACTTTTCTCAGACAGTTGAGGGTTGTATATGTACTGCAGAAAATGCTTGTTAAGATAATGACAAACACTTGCTTGTCAAGATTCATTTTTTGTTCATATTTCTTTACTATTTTGCAGGACGGAGAAACGTCAATGAACTCCAAAATCCATGCATTGGGTGCAGCTGGATGCGAGGCTATTACAGGGCTATTCAGACTGACAAACACATTCACACTTATGAACAATTTAAGAGTACAATCCTGACCTGCATGCATTTTCACTGTGGGAGGAAATTAGTGTGGGAGAAGTTCACAAGTGCTAACCAATTAGTCAACATGCTCATTAACGGCTATTATGGAAAAAAGCGGCAAACATCATGGTTTATTACTCAGAGACCTAGAATTAGGCCTGATCCTGTCCAAAACTACAAATGTGTGTCGAGTGGTTCTTACCCTCAGCTGGACAGCCACTGTGATGGGCCCACAGCGCTCTAACCTTTGGAGGAAGGAGCTCGAGCCTTTCTTCTTCAAGATCTGGCAATAGACAGAGATAATGAGAGAAAAACATACAAGATAGATCTGCATCTTATTTCAAGAAGCTACTGAGGAATAAAGAATCATTACAACATAAGTATCACATATGAACATCAAATTAGGCCGTGTGGCTTTGACTAGAGATCAGAAAAATTTAACTTAAACATCTGTTTAAAATGTTATTCTCTCGATTCTGTGCGGAATGTCTGCAAAGCACACTAACCAGCCACATTTAACCACTTCTCTGTCAACACCAAACGATGTGCTTACATATGCTTTTTAGTCCAACTCGGCCCATTATTGTCTTCTATTGTTTTATTAATTGTCTCTAAACTGAGTGTGGTACTGCAATATGGCCTAATGTTACCGTTTAAGGCTGCTGGGACAGATCAGGGAGTTGAAAGGGGTCTAATGTAAGCCTGTTCTCTGATGGCTATGAGCCAGAGAGACAGCAGGCAGGACCCCCAAGAGGTTACACAACCAGCAAGCCTTTCCAGTTACACATGTGTACCAGAACAATAGACTTTCGAAAACATAAAAAAAAAGATCAGAAGTGTGTGATCACATGACTGTCTGTGCATGCGTTTACATGCTTGTGTTGCATGCAGTCAGTAGCCCTGTTGGATCAAAGACCTTGTGACTGATTGTCACTGATCGTATTTGTTTAGCTCATAAATTCCTTTATTCCATTTACTAGTTTCAAAAGCTCGTATTAATCAAGGCCTTCAACATTTTTTAATGCTCGGCACTCTGTGAAAAGTGTACTGTACCTTGGTAAGGTCATAGCTCCTCCGGGACTGTTGGGGGACAATGTTGGCAGTGACAGGGGAGGCTGATGGCCTCCTGTGGAGCAACAGGGCAGCTTTAGGCCCCCTCAGCCCGGCACGGCCATGGGCTGCTGGCACCAGAGAACCAGTCTGAGTCAGCTTGGACTGGAAGAGCTGCTGCAGTAAGACACTCTCACTGGCTGCCGGGCACAAATCACATACAGAGAAAGAGAGGGGGGAAAAAAACGATGAAAAGAAGCAACAGCATTGGTGGAAACAAGGGGGTGGAGGAGAGTAAGGAAAGGTGGAATGAAGAAAAAGAAAAGGACAAGACAGAATGAATGAAGGAAAGACAGAAAGACATACAGAAAGAAGGGAAGAAAGGAGGGAGGAACAGTGAGGATGATGTAAACAAGGAAGGAGAGAAGAATCAGAGGAGAAGTGTGGGGAGGAGGTTTAAAGTTAGGCTTCATGTAAACAATCAGTCAGGCAACAAGAGGGGGTGGACCAACACGTGGAGCGGTCCACAACAACAATGAGCTCATTCAGTGAGCCAAACAACATGTGTGTGAACGTGGGCGTGTGGCTCTCGTCTGAAAGGCTGAGAGAGAGAGAGAGAGAGAGAGAGTGTGTGAGAGTGAGAGTGAGAGAGAGAGAGAGAGAGAGAGAGAGAGAGAGAGAGAGACACAGACAGACAGACAGACAGAGAGAGAGTGTGTGAGAGTGAGAGTGAGAGAGAGAGACAGACAGACAGACAGAGAGAGAGACAGACAGACAGACAGAGAGTGAGTGAGTGAGAGAGAGAGAGAGAGAGAGAGAGAGAGAGTGAGAGTGAGAGAGAGAGAGAGTGCGAGTGAGAGAGAGTGAGAGAGAGTGAGAGAGAGTGAGAGAGTGAAAGAGGAAAGGATGACGGCAGGTAGGCGTACTGAGCAAAGAAAAACAAACACGAGTCCTGGACTCATTTAACTACACACAGCTCCAAGGGTAATTGTCTTTTCATTTAAAGCAATCATTGCCACCACCTGAATATAGACTTACATAGACCCCTCTCCTCTCCTATTAGCTTAAGGCGTAAACTTTAAGGTGATGACATCTGTAAGAGGAAACCACGTAGTACGTATGTTAACGTGTGCGGCTGAATGGCAGCGACGCATCGTCTCAATGGAGGGACAACAGCCAAGTGTGAGTGAAGGGCTAGCCTTCAGAAGATTAGCCTCATCATGGAAATTACAGCAATTAGGCTGCTGGATGCGAGGCTAGCCTGGCAGTCACACAACGACTGCCTGTGTCCTGCTAACCACAACACCCCACATCTGGCACCTTCTATAGACAATATACACACAGACGGTGCTGTCTGCCACATATGGGATGAAACACACGCACACAAAAACAGCCACACTTAGACAAAGAGTGGTTCTGTGTGCTGGTAGTTTAGACAAGAGTGCATCTTTGTGATCAAGTTTGCTCTGACGCCACAATGTGGTCATAAGCGTGTCATTTATTGGGTACTTACACTTCATCGTAAACAGGAGGTTCTGAGGAAGAGAGTCCTTGTTTCTTGTGAGTGATCCTGTGAGATCATATGAAATCTGGTGGAAAAACAAAATCATACATTCACTTACACAGTGCATTGTTTTTCTTCTAAATGTTGACTCTGGACAATTACCACCTCGTCCTCTACATTACAATTTTCCATGGCTTTTAGAGGTCTACTGCAATGACAATGAGTCGTGATAGATATATTTAATGTCATACTACGCAGCCCTACCACCTTCAAATACATGTGTACATTTTTCTGTAATGTATATGACAGACCTGTCCGGCATAGTGGCTGACAGTGAATGCTGGGCCCTGGTCTTTGGGCGGTGGGTTTCCGTTGCCATCCTTGGTTGTGAGAGAGAGGCCGTGAGTGGGATTGGAGTCCAGCTGGGTTGACAGCCTCTTGTACAGGGTCTGCTCTGCCGGCCGCAGGCTCTGGCTCTCCTCATCTAACACGCACAGCAATCCCTGAGGCTTCTGGAGGATGAACAAACAGAAGCTCAAGTTATTTATGTCAGTCATGTTTACAAAGAACCATTGATAATAAGAGTGATAAATTACTTTCATTATGACACTTTTATTGACCCCTACAGGGTAGTAGCTATCCCCCTCTGATTTCAAATAACTTTTTTGGGGGCAATTAGTGATAGAGATTGTAGACAGACAGGAAACATGGGGTGAAAGGTTAACATGCAATAAAAGTTGAACAAAGGTTGCAATTACATTGTAAACATCTTAACCACTGGGCTGCCACCAGTCCTACCAGTAATAATCCAGTTTGAGTTTTATTTTTTACACAACCAGTCTTTATGTAGGTCGCATTTGTGTTGTATGTATACCTTTAAATTAAACTTAAATAAATAAAAAAAGAAGAAGGATTAAAGAGCTTTTAATTAGCTGAAACAGTTTCCAACTTTGAAAAACAAAAACAAAAACAAAAAAAAGTGATGAAAGTGTGACTTTGATCCATGTGATTTAAAAGCTTTCGTCAAAGCTCTGGGCGGGACTTGCAATGTTGAATTACGTCATGAGACACCAAACTGGACCAGACCGGTCTGAACCAGCCGCGTACAGTACCTGAAGAAAGAAGTCCAGGACGGCTGGCTGGTTGCCGGGGGAGCGAGGGGTCTCCATGGCGATGCCCTCCTGCAGACACTCAGACTGCTCCTGCTGGAATAGCACCTCGGAGACGTACTGCCTTAGCCGCTCGTTGGTCATGTTCACGCACAGCTGGAATGCACACAAAACACACACATCAACCTGTAAACAGTGCACATGGTATGAAATCCCTCCCCAGAGACACAAAGCTGTATGTTCTAGTTTTAAAGCAAATAAATGCACAAATACAATCTGGAACAGGTTGTGCTGTGGCACCAAAAGGGAAGTCAATGGGGGCATAAACTAACTGACTACCGTACTCATATAAGCACATCAGACCCCAAAGCGGTTTAAAGGGGACACCACGTGCATAGTGCACAGTAATAGATGTCCATATGTAGGGCCTTTATTCCATTCCATTATAATATGGACACATGAACTCTTCCTAACCCAGCAGTCGACCAATCGCAGCACAGGAGTGAATCAAATGAGGTTTTATCTGGGGTGTGCGTGTGGGGGGGAGGGGGGGGGGGGGTGGAACTCAAGTGTGACTTGTCACATTGATGTAAAGAGAAGGAACACAGAATATGAAGTGGAACAACATAGGACAGCGGACTGCAGCAGCAGGCCTGTTTAAACTTCTCCTGAACCCAAATGTGTCAAAAAGTGGAACACAAAAGAAGTGGTACAGTGTTGTAGTCTAGGAATGAACTTGTCATTCTTGTACCTCCGTGAGTCCCTGTCCCTGCTTTCAACCCGAGATCTGACGCATCTTTTCTTTGTAGTCTAACGCCACCTGACACGACAACGGATGCCAGACCGATGCCGCCACGTGATAAGAACATTCATCTTGTAGGTTCGGTAATAATGACTGGCTCACAAATAAAGTGAAAGTAATCATGTTGTATTCAGTGCTCAAGTAAAGCCTTGCAGTAATGTATTTTTACGAGATTTCACAGAAACAATAGAATGTTTGGGGGGAAAAAAGTGCAAGAATAAATAAACCGGCTTTAGTTTCTCTCTTTGGGCACGGTCATGCGTCTCAATCGGAAACAATCACAACATGACCCACATTTTGTGTCACGGCCCGCTGATTGAGAAGTGCTGATCTAGAGGTGTGTTGTGCCGTGGGGGCCGTGGTCCTGTTTTCTTCCATCAGTGTTTGTCTATTCTTTGTCTTCAAGCTGGTCTAGTACATTAAAGGCTTAGTCCCAGCAGGTGGTTGATTGAGTTAGCTCATTAGCAAAGTGCTGAGCAGGTACAACACACCCCTGACAAACACAGCTCTAATTAACAAGCCCTAATGACCCTGATCATGCTGCGCATGTGGAGCCTGCCCGTTACCAGTCTGCGTGTGTGTACAAACATGTCAGAGTGTGAGTGCTTGTTTGTCACTGCAGTGCCACATCTACTGTAAGAGATCATCGAGTTCGTTTATCCAGACCGTGCTTCTCCTCTGCGTCCTCTGGTGTGGGTGGCGGGTAATGTGTGTGATTTAAACAGGCTGATATTAAAAATAAAATAAAAAAAATGAAGCTCAGCATCAACAATGGAGAAGATGACTGGGAGAAAGAGGTGGGCAATGCCACCGCCTGCCAGAGATAGTGTCTCTTTGTTTCTCCCGTTTTCATTAGCCTCCTCCCCTCTCTTCCCTTCTGGCACTTGCACTCTCCGTGACCCGAAGAGGATAGGTCACGCAATCCCTCACTTCCACTTAGATTAGAGAATATCCAAGGGAAGATTACGACCACTGACATCTCAGTGACACACACACACACACACACACACGAAAACCAACACATGCATGTAAGCAAAGACAAACACACACTGGCCGTAATAAAGACTGGGAGGATTATTGGGAGTTCCTGAGGGAAAGAACATAAGCTCTGATTAGAAGGAATAAGCACTTAGCCTCTTGTGCCTTATGAACACCCTAAGACACTACCCAGAGGTCTTCAACAGGGGGTCCGCAACCCCTAGGGGGTCCGCGGAGGTACTTCAGGGGGTCCGTGAAATTTTTGGTTGATTAGACAAATTATTATTATTTTTTCTTCAAAACAGGAATCTGTCCATTATTTTAATAGTTCAGTATTGTATGCAAGATAACAGGTATGTTTATGCATTGCCGTGGCACTAATAGGTCATCACTCATTTTCGTTTCCACATTTATGTTTAAAATGAATGATTTGAATAGCTTAGTATTGAATGCACAATAACAAGGTATGTTTATACATGGCACTAGGCCCAGTTTAATATAAAACACAATTTTATACTATATATATAGTAGGGGGTCCCTGCTCCATCTCTCTATCAGTTTGGGGGTCCTGCACAAGACCCCTGCACTACACACTCTGTGTGTGTGTGTGTGTGTGTGTGTGTGTGTGTGTGTGTGTGTGGTGATATACAGACTTGTCTGCTTGTCTTAGAATGGTCTAGTCTATTAACAGCGAGTGCTTGATGAGCACATGACAGATCTACAGCCCAGAACAGGTGAGCTGTAGAGAGCTGCACATGTTGTACTCTGTATACTATGCAATGTAATCACACACACTGAAGCATTGCAGACACGCCCATTTGTGTAAAGTAAAGGACAGAGAGAAAGAGAGTCGAGATTCCTATTCTTTATAAATCAAATAAAAAAATGGAGTCCCGTTAGTTAAAAATGTAATTGCTTCTCCATCTCTAAATCTCTACCAGTAGCTTCTGTATGATGCTATGGAGAAGAAGAAACTAAGTCAGCCGGTCCTGATTAACAACCTCTCGAAGAAAACAGAGCTTTTTTTCTTTTGCTTTTTTCAGGCTCCGACTGTTGTGCACTGAGCTCTAATACAACATGAATTTACAGCCAGACTGCTGATCATCAAACATTACTGGCAAATTAGCTCACTTTATGACCACAACACTTGACAAATAATTTCTTTACTATGAAATCATTTCTGTAATTTTTGTTGTTGCTGGTATTTTTTTATTATTTTTCAATGATGCGAACAATGTTGTTGAACAATGCAACAAATGTGACAAATGTTTTTGTTTTCTTTGCAGAAAAACAGTTGGGACCAACTTCATTGGAACAAGATTTGGTTCTTAAAAAATAATCAATAATGATTTGCATAGTGACCGCAAACATATACTAAATCATGTCTAAAAAGACACACACACACACACACACACACACACACACACACACACACACACACACACACACACACACACACACACACACACACACACACACACACACACACACACACACACACACACACACACACACACACACACACACACACACACACACACACACACACACACACACACACACACACGTTTGAAGCAGCCCATTACTCTGACATCTCACACACACACACACACACACACACACACACAGAGGAGCCTTTGTGTCAGCCCTCAGTTCATTTAAGGACAGCTGAAAATCACGCCACTGTCAGCCACAGACCTCATCTCATTCATTACAATTACAGACCAAAATGTCTAAAATAGATAACCGTCAAATATTTTCACAATTTGATTAAGATCTGTTTGAAACTACAAAACCACACACTATTCAAAGAGGTTTCTTTAGCTCAGGGCGGCCTTCTAAGCCAATGATGTTAATCAGGGAACGTCATGAATGCATTTGGCTTGATTAGGAGAAGAAATGTGTCGGCTTGAGGGGAAGAGGGACACAACATTGATGCATATCTTTGGGGTTGACTGAAACCTAATAAAAGTAGGCATTGTCCCACCTGCTCAAATCCATTCCTCTGAACTTCTTCAAACCCAAAGATGTCCAAGATCCCAATTTCCAAGGCAGGATCACTAGAAGGAATGAACAGATAAGAGAGCAAATGTATTACGTATGACCACTTCAACTCCAGGATCAACGCGAGGACTTTGTTTGCTTGCTTGCGTCACTCTGACAGGAATGATCTGGTTTGTGTGCGTGTGCAATAACATATCTGAAGAGGGTGTGCCAGTGGTGAGTAGTGCGGTTGACAAATCAATTATGCTGTGTGGTTGGTGTGTAAACAACGCAAAGCACAAACACATTCCAGAAGATGGAGCACCGGTTATCTGACAGCGTGTGATAATACCTCATCAACACAACCAAGGATCCATTGGCCTCGATCTAAGAGTGCGTGTGTGTGTTTAAGTTGCTTTGTGCAAGACCTTCACAGGAACCTTGGGTGTGTCCTCCACCTTGTTGTTCAGTATTTTTCATTTCAGTTGCCAATTTGTGCATGTTATGCAATGTAAACTATTACAAACCTTCACTCTAAACTATGCGTCTGTCACAATAATCAGTGTTGTCACTCCAGAGGCCCTGAGTGAGAGACGGCGCGCGTGTGATTACAGATACATTACATTGTGTGCCGTTCAAAGACATTTTTTTGCCGGTAAACACTGGGGGGGAAAAAAAGCAACCTGTGAGCATAAACACAGACACACACAAACACACACACACACACACACACACACAGCTATACCCAATGCTGTCGTCTTGTCCCTGTAGGTAGTCGTTGGTACTGTTGACCAGATAGCTGAAGAGACGTCCATAGATGGCCTTCGCAAGCTGGTCTCTGTACTGCTCTGACATCTCCACTGTGTGGCCCCTAGTGATCACGTCACCTGACACAAAAGGGACACAGCAACACAATTTCTTGATGATCATGTTGATAGCACAGTGATGGAACAATATCTGTAAGGTTCATTTTTGGTTTTATGTCCCAATGTTTTGTTTTCTGCGGCAAGACGACACTGATTAATGTGTTTTAAATGTAGTCGTCCTGCGACTAAAGACATGCTGCTTGTTGAAATGTAAAAGATGTACAGTGTTTATAACCAACAGTGTTGAGGTTATTCCAGTACAAGTCTTATACATGTCTTTGCCGTAAAGATCAATATAAAAGATGAATCCGATGATAATCATAGTGACGGACTGTCACTGCTTATGCATGTGGAATAGGGAGGGCCAAGTGATGGCGAAGGCTGGTGAGTGGATACCTTTGAAGTACTGGACGTCAGAGGTGAGGGCGGTGCTTAAGTCATTGGAGCACACCTGCAACAATCCAGCAACTGTGCAGAGGAAGACCGGAAGAGGAAGAGAGAGAAAGAAGCCGTCAGAATAACTGACAGTGACGCGATGACAGGATGAAAAACATCAAAACAACAGCATTAATTAATCAGAATGAGGATAGGTCAGAAAGGTAGCTCTGATAACTTCCCAGAAATGAATGTGCTCTTCCCTACTCTGACGACAACATCACGCTGCCAGCGCAACAAGCTGAGCCCCGCTTCAGATCATAACAACCTAATCGATCAGTAGAGCTGGCAGCAGTTAGTCATCAGTGGATTTCTGAGCAGAACCCATAAAGAAGCAGCAGAAACAGGTGACAACAACCCAGAAACCTTTTGCTGACATCACTAGCCATGACATCACATCTCCCTGACAACGACTGGCTCTTTCCCGCTCAGGCGCTGATGTCATTTGTTTACCATCTCACTAAGGTCGGGGGTCACGGGAGCAAATGTAGCGGTTGCATAATGAGGGAGATAGAAAGAGAGGAAAAAAAAGAGACACCAATAGCGGGTTTAAGAGGGATCTCTCCTCACCGTGGTTACTGTTTGCCAGAAAATGCGGCTTACCAAACAGGTGACTGTCTGGCCTTTAGCTCGTGCTGGCAAGCTGCCAAGCAGAACTCCAAGAGACAGAGAAAGGGAGGAGCGATGAAGACGAGGTAAACACGATGAGTGGGTGTGATGCGCCCCTCCTTCCTGCCCCCCCCTCCCACACAACGGGTGGAAATGTGACCCCGGTCATGTGACGGAGGGCACTGACCTCTCTCAAGCAGCTGGAGGTCAGAAGGGAAGGCTGTATCGGCATCCGTCAACGAAGTAAAACGTAGGTCCCCAATATGGAGCACAGCAGATAGCAGCGTAAACACTGAGTCAACCTCCTAGCAGAGAGAGAGAGAAAAGAGTGGGGAGTTAGAGAGCAAACAAATATGAACTACTACAAGTTCGAAATTAGTAAAAGCTATCAAAAACATGAATTTCCCCTTTTCCACTGCTTAATTCCAACATGCACTACATGAAATGCTGAGGACATTTTTAATGATCCTAAATTCAACCTTGGGACTGGCGATACACTATATTTATCTTAAAGTTTACAAATGCCACGAAAAATAAAGAAATACAAAAATAGAAAATCCAACGCTTTTTAACGACGCATCCACCCTCCTCCTCCCTTCCTTCACACACTTCTTTCGCTCCGTCCCACTCTCCCTTCCTCTCTGCCCTTGAGTAGAGGACGCTTAATGGAATACCCCATTACCCACTGCTCTGAATCTCTGAGAGGGGGATGCTCGAGTTTGAGGGTGTGTGTGCTCGTGTGTGTGTCTGTCTGCGTGTGCACTCTCTCAAGGCAGGATATTGGAGCTGATATCTGGGAGATAAACACAAGCATTAGTCTCTGTCTGACACTCTATACACAGACAGACTCCCCCTGCTTAGAAAGGGAGAAGAAAGGGAGCGAGGGCACAAGGGAGAGAAAAGGAGCGATAGGGAGCGTTAATGACGATTGACCTTTGGGGTCTGGACTGGGAGTCTTACCCTGATTAGACTTAGACAGAGACCAATGGGTGGTCTATCACTTCCCTCGTTCCTTCTTCTGTCCCTTGGACTCTCTCTCTCTTATCCAGTAGACACTAGTGTCCTCTGATATAAGCCTATCTATCGCTCTATCCCCCCGTCCTTAAGGCCATGCCTGCGTGTATTGACTGCTGCTGGATTAAAAGGTGACATGGTGGTCACTCACTGCTGACAGATGCTGACTGGGAATCTAAGAATAGAATCTGATAATGGGCTGGGAACACAGCTGGTGGTGCACAGGATGGGCTGTACCCACACACTGTAGCACACTACATGCACTCAGCAGGCGTAAATCAATGTCTTCATATGATCTTTGGATAGAAAATGGAAAATGAGTCCCAATCCTAAGGGATCAAAACATCGAGGCCGAATATGTCATTAGAAACAGATTATGACCGCCTCATTTCAAATACGTCTTGTGCCTGAAGTGGGAGGATATACCGTTGTGTCCTTTGCATCACTCAGTCTCCCGCAATCCATTATGCAGTGGTCAATTGTTTAATGGAGCATGGACAAATGCTCTTCGACTTGAAAATGACTTTTGACCGTGTCAGTATTTACCAGGTATTACTAGGATGACATTCTGGTCATATATTTTGAAGTATTTGACTTTTCAAATTGAACAAAATCCCATAGAATGGGTCAGTAATTCTGCTATCTTTGAGGTTAGGGACGCATTCCTTTGGAGGATCCAGCCCCCTGGACTCAAAACCTGGGGTGAAATCTCATTGATGACCTCATACGTGGCTACTTCAGGGTCTGTAACATCAACACTTTGAACGATCCCCGCCGTCGATAACCTTTGAATAAACAGTGACAATAACAGAAGCCGTATGCAGTGCTGATCGATACCTGCTTGTTAAAGCCCAGGGCTCGCAGGGCTTGTTTGACTGCTGCGAGGCGTTCCCGGCTCTGGGCAGAGGCTGTAGCTACTGGAGGGTTCTCCCCTAGAAGTCCTCCACTGAGATACCTGGAGCAAGGACATAAACATTGGACAATGTGGACTGATATTTCAGACAACCACAAAAACAAAATGCTCATAAAAGGAGAAAGTGTGTCCCATGGTCAGTGTACAGGTGCACTGGTTCCAAACATGTGTGCATATCTGTGGATGACAGAGACCTAGATCCAAAAGATTTATGAGGTAGTTTTGTGCAGTGCTACATACAGTTCCTGTCACTATATGCAGAGAGCTCTGTTTAGAAGGGAGTAGAAATAGCAAACAGGGTTGTAAATCACCAATGGGTTGGTGTGATGCAAGAGGGGCAAGCGCACTTCTCAGGCTCCAAATCAGAGCGAATCAGGTCAGTAGTTATCACACTGGTGACATTCAGTGGATATATATACACATTTATATAGTGGATATAATATAGATACGACAGCTGACAGACACTAACCTATGAGCCAGGACATTGTTGAGGTAAAGTGCGCTTTTCTCCTCAGGCGACAGGCCTTCAGCCATCAAATAGAAGATGTTGAAGCTGTGTTGGTGAGGAGGCAGGTGGACCAGGCGAGACTTCTCCAGCATGTGGGTGTTCACACGGGCTTAAACATCAGATTTGTTTAATACTTCAATAACGCGTGTGTAAATTACATTTCATCAGACGATAGTAGTAGTACTGAACATTCAGTGGGTGCTCACTGATCACATTAACTGGGGTAAAATAAGGTAAACAGGACTTTAAATGAAGGAGCACAAATTGAAACGCTGTCAGAGTAGACTCATGGGCCTTTACTGCCCCCTGCTGGTGTTCACTATGGAGCACCTGATCCCATAGCAAGTCATCACACAGTAGTTCTGTGCCTTAGATATATTGTGAATCTTTTATGGTTCATGTTATCATCTCTGTACTATCATCATCATCAAGTAGTGGTCCAGACTTTGAAAACAATGACTATTTTCTCACTTATTTTGGCAATAAATATTTGATTTTATTAAATAATAAAGAATACAAATGTGTGGAATCATATAAGGAAACACGTTATGTCAAGTATAGCAAAATCAAACCAGAATATAGACATTTTGAAGAATTAAGTACAATGTTTTGACACTTATCAGCATTTCATTCTACTCTCGTCTCATATGGGAAATGCAGACAATAGCATCAATCAGTTTCCATTGAGAGACATGTAGGTTACCTCTGAGCAGTGTCCTCCTCTTGTCACAGTATTGGATGGTCAACAACTTGATAAAGCGGCTTGAGTTGTTGTTCCTCAGAGTCTTTGCATGACCGAAGGCCTCCAGAATGCAGTTAACCTGCATATTTAGTTAAACCAGAGGAAATGTTAACAGTGAGTGTGAACATCCTCACTGCAGAGTATGTCTGCCTTTTTATTTTCCAAAATAATGAAATCCACTTACACAAAGTATCTCTCTATACCTGAATCAAAAAAATTCCACTTCCCACCACAAGATGTCAATATGCACCCGTTATATACGGGAACCAAGTGTTTTATGTGTCCTAGGATGATCAGAGAGAGCTGACCCAGATATCGACTACATAACGATGACTTCATCAGAAACACGTCACTTGCGATCCCTGGCTTTGTTACCCGACTGATAGACTGAGCGCAGAGCAGTGAATCGTGTGTTAAACACCACGAACATGTCACAATCCAAACCACATCTACACAATGGGGAATACACGAAGAGGCAGTAATGCAAGTTCTTTCTTTCTTGTTCATATACAAGACATGGGAGGATACTAAACTCTGACCTTAATTCCGACCTTAAATGCCTTGTAAAAAATATTAATAATAATAATTTGTCGGTATACGTTTCTATATGATTGTAGCCTCTCTTGATTTACTGGGAAATGTGCCATGAAGCGGATATGGGTATTTGGCATCCTATTGTACTCTACTATCATTTTTCTGAATCAATATTCCTTCATTAGGCTGTAAAGTTGAAGACAAATGGACTGCCCCCTCAGAATAACGGCCACATGATTCTCTCCGCTGCAAATGGTTCTGTTCTTAAGAAACAGTATGGTAAGAGATAAAGTCATCTTAATGGAAATCTTGATGATGCAATCAAACAAACACAGGCTCTGAATGCTCAAATGCTGTCTTTGACAAATGAACAGCTATCGAGCAGAGAAGAAAAGACTACCAGTGAAGCCCCTTACTGTGTCCACTAATCCATACGTCTATTCTCTCCTCCAGCACAGAGACAAGAAGAACAGCAGGATACATTTACACAGCTATGACCACTGTCTCACTACAATGTGTGCCGTCTGATTCTCTATCAGAGATGACATGCGAGAGGGAACAATAAGCGCAGTAAAGACTTGCGCACAGGGTGAGAGGATGTACGATTCAGTCGGTGCCTTCGCTTTGAAGAACACACGAATATCGTGAGCTTCTCGATGAGGACCGATTGTGCAGAGAATTGAATTTGAAATGAAAAAGATGTCTACCATAACGTTATTTTTCGAGCCTTTTTGCAAATTCAAAGTAAAGACACAAGAGCATGAGAGCAACAAAGGATTCACGACTCATGCCCAGGACAGTGCGGTTACATCACATATATTTGAGCCATTTAAGCCTCCAGGACACCCGGTGACTGTTTGAAGTGTAAAATAAAAGAGTATCAGGACCAGGACTTACATGTTTCATTCTGGGCTCCAGTGCAAAGCCTTTGGGGCTGGAGCGGGCTGTCAGGTGTCTCACTATGTGCTTACAGGCCTCGGTTTTCCCAGAACCACTTTCACCACTAGAGAGACAGAAAAGAAAATGCTGATTTAATGTCCTTCAGTGATGCTATTATTGGTATACTTGTTGTCATGGTCTCTAATGTTTCATGTCTTAAGTTCATAATTTCTCAAGTCTGTTTTAAAGCAATAGAACATTGACAGGTTTTGCGTGCTGTGATCACCCTTGTGTTCATGCTGGACATTAAGAGATACTTCCTTTATTGCTATTTTATATTTCGATCTTATAATTGCACTCTTTTCTACCTTGTGCTGCAACATCTACATAACAATTTCCATCTGGGATAATGGGCAAGTAAAAAATAATGAAATTAAAAGTAAACATATCAGTACAAAAATCAAGCATCTGTGTGTGTGTGTGTTACCATTCTCAGAAGAATAGACATGTAATGCATTAGTCATCAGGGTGTTTCCCACATCTGTCACCTCGGTTCCATGTCCCCACCTCCTGACATCACCCCTTCAGGAACCCCCACCCATCAAAATCACAATCTATCCCTTCTGTCTGACTCAACGTTGCTCCATTGATCCCCACTTTCCACACGCCGTTACAGCCACAACTTATCTGGCAGTGGGGGGGCCTGTTTTTAATCAATTAATTAATTAATGGCGTAGAGTGGATATTAAATCTGACATAAGGTACCTCTACAGTACATGCTCTGACACTCACCGACATGCAGAGAGTTGAGACGGGCATAGTAGCACCAAGCAGATGGCTTCAGAAGGTCAGAAGCCCTCACTAATGACCGCAGTGTGCTGCGCTGTTTGTCTCTGTGTATGCATGTGTGGTACTAGATTTCCTACTTACAGCCCTGCTGAGTGCAAAGTCCAAAGCCCTTTTCCCCTGTCTATTTCATTTAGCACTTTTTATTCAATTTCAAGGGCATTTTGTTAGAGCACTGGCCTCGGGGGATGATGGCCTCCGATTGCCTGTAAATGTGTAGGTGTGTGTGTGTATGTGTGTGTGTGTGTGTGTGTGTGTGTATGTGTGAGGAACTAAAGAGGAATTGTGAACGAACAGGAAAGAGTAAACGAAAGAGAAACAAGAAAAGGGAGGAATAGAGTGTAGCAGGGAAAGAATGAAGGGAAGAGGTGCGTGTACATGAGAATGCATTGTACAATGTCCTAGCATGTGTGAGTGAGACGGATAGCCTGTGGCCAGGGCACATTAACTCTCTGCCAGATTGGTTACAACTCAGCGGGAATGTCACTGCAGAGCGGGATTTAATTGCAATCAGGGAGCTGCCTCCGTCCAGCCGAGGACGAAGAGCAAGACGCTACAACGCTCCCAGCAAACCTCCGTCTCTGCGTGAATATTGAACAGGTCCACAGCTCAGCTCAGGCTGAGAGCTATTAATCCCTCAGGGAGTGTTTAACAGGTGTGTGGCAGTGAGGGGTGTGGACCAACCAGGTGGCCGGCTGAACGTCACTAGAATTTGCAGTTATTTCTCATAATCCCGAGGCAGAGAGTTCAGTGTGTGTGTGTGTGTGTGTGTGTGTGTGTGTTGAGGGAGGCCCGTGTACCTCAAAATGAAACACTGCGGGCGTCTCTCCTGCAGCATCATGTGGTAAGCTCTCTCTGCTGAGGAGAAGATGTGAGGTGGCAGAGAGGAGCACAGGCGGCCCGTGGAGCTCAGGTACAGCTGACTCACCTGTGGGAGAAAGACAGGTAGAGTCCGCCAACACATTGGATTACAACCTCATGTAACATGGACACACGCATGGGCTGAGCAACACAGAGGATAAAGTGTTAGCTGAAAAGTGAAACCACGCTGGGTGTAACCTCTTCCATACCTAGAGTTCGAGTAAATAAGGAAGCCAGCAAATCATCAGCTGTCTGGTTAAAATAAATACAAATAAAATACAATTTCAGCTTATCGGAATACTGCGATTGTCCGAACAACTGTTGGCTTAAAAAGTTACACTCTGGAGACCCACATTTTTAAATATGCATGAGCACTTTGAACAATTAGACTCAACTATGGCCGGAAAATGTTGACACGGCTGTGATCGGTGTTTGGAGAATGTTACTCCTGCTCTTCAAACTCTTTTAAGGAGGTTCTCTTCTGGATATCTTTGTTTCTCGGTTTAGTTTTACAAAAAAATATATGCTTGTAAAACACTTGATTTAAAGTGATTAAGTGCAAACCTGAATTTCGCACTGAAACCTATAACAGCAACTATAGTTTAAATGTTGCACAATGTATGCCTAAGAAAGACAGACAGGGTACCCTCCATTGTCTGTCACACTGAACTGCGATACGACTGTACCGGCACACCCTCTTTCTGTAACAAGTCCAGAAGATGTGTGCCAGTACTGCATTGGTGTCTGTGGAAAAGGAAAGGCGGATGGGCGGTGGACCACCAGACTTGGAGGGGGTGACAGACGGCCAGCAGATCACACATGTTGGTACATATGTCCTTCTCACACTGGCTCCTCCCTGCTCGTCCACACATCCTCTCAGTCGAGTGTGGACGCCTGGAGTGAATCCAGACACGGGAGGGAACGGGACAGCCAGAGGGGGCTTGGCTTCATTCTGTTATGGCAGGAGAAGATGTCTCCCCCTCCATCCAACCCCCTCCTGGGTCCACATGGGCAAGCACTAAGCTGGCGTTAATTGATGTTGTGATATCACAACATCAAACAAATGATAATGCTGTCAGTCCTTCACTGAGAGTCTCCTTTAGCTGTTGCAAATGCTGCTTTTCACCCCTAGAGATAGTGTTTTTAAAAATGTATTCTTTAAAGCGGTGAGGGAGCATAATAAAGTCTGTCTGTGTGTGTGTGTGTGTGTGTGTGTGTGTGCTAGCTAAACTGGATACTTCTCTTCCCTTGCTGATGCAGAGTCAGCCTTGTGCTGTGTATCATTGACAGGAAGACTGCATTATTTATCAACCACAAGGTCCATTTCATCCGTTCATGTCCTGCTTATTATACGGCAAACATGCCTCCTTTATATTGTGCTTTTGCATGAGAAACGCATAGCCTTTCAAATGTAAAGCCACATGTTTAAAGCGTGGATCATCTAAAATACCTGCTTACCAAAGTGGAGTAGATGGGCAGCTCTTTGTTTGGATTGACCAGCAGGAGGATGTGTCCAATGTAAGTCTACAAAAGAGAAGAATATAATTACTATTTGGGTGTGAGGTTGACCGTTTTGACCTGCAAACAGGTTGAACTGGTTTATAATTCCTGAAGGTAATTCATGGCAGCGACAATCATTACCATAAGAATATGGTAATCTCAGGGCAGAGAAAGGTCAAGAAGGGACCTCCGACGATAACCTCAGCAATAACCTTTGTCCAATAGAAAGAAAGAAAAGAAAACGATTCTGCCCTCCCACGCCACGTACACACACACACAC
Source organism: Leptoclinus maculatus (assembly GCA_032191485.1). Lineage (NCBI taxonomy): Eukaryota > Metazoa > Chordata > Actinopteri > Perciformes > Stichaeidae > Leptoclinus > Leptoclinus maculatus. The sequence goes on from JAVDOI010000018.1 coordinate 3,729,040, forward strand.
ACACACCCTGAGGCCAATTAGATCAAAATAACCAACTCTTGATTCCTGACCCTTTCCACTAAACTGCTAGCTCTCCGTTTCTCACAAAGAGCCCCGGAGGATGTTTGAACGCCAACACTCTGTCCCCCGGGAGAACGCAGACATTGCTAACATTCTGTAACATGCTGCTCTGTCCTTAGGCCCTGGCTCAAGGTTAATGACTTGAACAAATGCCCACTGCCTGCAGACACAGACCAAAATTCACACTACCAGCCTTGCTTTTTTTTTTAACTTGAGTAAAACTTCAATATTAACTGGGGAAGGCATTTTTGACAGGGATGTCACAAGATTAAACAACAGAGTCTTCAGTCCAGTTCCTTGCTGCTCTCTATATTGGCAGAAGGCAGCAGACCACTCCTTCAAAGCGCCATCTCTGACCACCCTGCTGGGAACATATGGAGCATTCACTGCCTTTGTCCTCTCCCTCTTGCCGTCCTTCATCACATCTCTGCTTTGTTCACCTCTTTCTTGAAATGCCCTCTATCATGTGCATAAGGTCACACCTTAAGTGTAAAAAGAAGAAGGTGAAGGAGGGCAGAAAAGCAAAGAAATTTATTTATTTGGCAACACTAAAAGAGTACGTTGTGTGCACTTTTAGAGAAGATGGATACTATGTTAAAAACTTATATAGGCTTTATTTAGGAATATCTTTGCTATAAACAGAATGGAGCATAACTCATGACTGTAGCATGTGCACCTCCATGGCAGAGTAGTTATACACTATCAGATCAGGCATGCTCCTACGTCCCCATGATAGCCACACTTTGTCCTTTCTTTTAACCTTTTCTTCTTCCAAATTGGACTGCACCTCAAGTCCGGCCCTCATTATTCTGAATTCTTATCATTTCCCATTTTCTTCATCCACCACTCTGCTGCCTTTTATTGTCATCCCCCTTATCGGCTGTCCCCTGCTGTGGCTAACCCTACTGTCTGTCGCCCATCTGGGTTTCTATAATAACAGACTATTACTGCTTCCTCACAGAGAAGAGAGTGCACCGGATAGCTCCACATTGATCTGGTTCCAGTCTTTATAGAGCTCGGTCCCCATGGAGAAGTATGGGCCAGACTACAGTTATAAAAAGGAAGGAAGATGACAGGACTGTAAAATGGAACAATTGTTTGAGATTAAGGCACTTTACTCCTGAATATAGTTATGGATTTATCTTCCAATCGATCTAAATGGTATTGATTTTGCAATTGTCACCAGTGTAAGTACGTGTGTGTACGTGTGTGTGTGTGTGTACGTGTGTGTGTGTGTGTGTGTGTGTGTTAGAATTAAGTACCCCTCTTACAAGTCAGGAGGCCAAAACAGAGAGGGGAAGGGATTCAGCTAATAAACACAAAAGGGTTTACATACTAAAAAGATTCAACTATATTCAGACAAATAACTGTTCACCACCCGTTGGCTGTAAAAATAGTCAGGGGTCAGAGGTCACAAATCTAAATATGATCTGCACAATAGTGTTCAGGAGAGAAGGTACAGTATTTGCAATGCACTGTTTATACTTCAGACACATATGCCGGAGAGAAACCCACTGTGGTGCTCATGGGTATGAAGATGGTGTGATGTGATACAAACATCACACTCTGAAATTCCCGGACCGTAAACAACACAACACTCCACAACAAATGAACAACTGAGTTATGCCTGAGAGCGAGAGAGAGTGTGTGTGTGTTTGTATTTCTCTCTGTTCTGTGTGTGCTTTGTGTTTCCATGCATGTTTAATACTGAGTGGGACTTCCTGGTTCAGTGGCACAATGACAGCGGGGTCTTACGTAGATTTGGTCGTTTCCGAAGCGCTTCTGCATCTCGTAGAGCAGGCTGCTGTCGGTCAGCTCACTGAGGGATGCCAGGTCGTCATTGGGAGCGGGAGGCATCAGCTTGACCTGAGGAAAGCGCAAGCTGAGAGTAAACACCAACAGGCTGCCACTAAGTCGGAGTATTTTACATTTGTTGTGCACATTTAAAGTCTGGGACAGTGGTCTCCAGTTAAGTTCCTCCGAGGCCACCAATTTATTTCCTCTATTTTCCAACATTACATTTGAAAAGTACTACAATGCTCTTGGGTCTCAAATGCACATTATTGGAGACATCTATAGCACATATTGCTTAGCTAGCACATACTTGATTACTTCTCAATCATCATTCAGATACTTCTATGAAACACCAGAGTTATTACATACTGCGTGATGCTCCAGATAAAAAGTGAGCCTGATAAAGCAGACGTGAAATGTGAAATATGCCTGACATTTTTTACAAAAACAAAGTTTAATTTGAAATAGATAAAAACTCTGGGACATTTGGGATTATCTGTGTTCTCACTACCTCACTGTGTTTCTATAGTGCGTGAGCTGTAGGACGACACGGTACCTGCTCCAGTTTGCTGGCTCCAGAGCTAAAGGGGCCATCTAGACCATTGTCCTGCGAGGGCTGTCGGCTCAGTGCTCCACCTGCATCTCTAAACATGGCATACTTCTCCAGCAGACTGTCCCGCTTAGAGATGGAGAGACCCAGGGGGTTCCTGTGTGATAAGTGGACAGGCAAGGTGTTGGAAAAGACACAGAAGGTAAATGTAGGGGAAGCAGATTTGAGAAAACAATTGTGCTCATGAAACTGTTAACCCACAAGTTCTTGACAGGAGTGTTGAGGTCGTGAGAACCGCCATCATAGCGTAGGTCAGTGGAGGGTAGAGGAGCGGAGGGGTCCTTGAGTCTCTGCAGCCAGCTCTCCTCTGCATTCAGCAGCATGTCCGCTATGAGCTCCGATGCAGAAATGTCTGGTGAAAGTGAAAACAGTTTGTTTCACCATTCTGTGCCATCAATAAAAAAAAACAGCAACATAATATTGGTAATATTGTGGCCAAAGACCATAATACTCTGCACTCTAAAACAACCAGGTACGCCTTTCTGTTCACTGGTCTCTCACCATGCCAACCCTCCTTCACAATCAGAGTGGATGAACCTGCACTGGTACACAATGTGAACCCCACTGTGGATCATCCAACTGTGCTTAAGAGGAAGGGGGAGATAAGATCCCCCATCTGTAATGAGGTGTAACAGGGCACGAGGGAAGGGGAATGGCTTCATCCTGTCTTCATTTGTGTCCGACTGACAACCCCCTAGACTCCCATCTCTATCTTCCGGCTTTCTTTCGTCACGTGGCCGCTGAAGGAGGGATGTGGGGCTTCAAGTGAGAAAGAGGGGGATTGTCTCAGTCTCTGAGGGCTTGTCTCACATCTTTTCCAAACACATGCTAGAAGGAGCTATTGATTAAGGCCGGAGTGAGGCAATCAGAGTTGTGATGAAGCCATGGGAGTAAATGGTTAGAGGCAGCTATGATATTCTATCCCACAATGGCGAGGAACCCGAAGCCCTTTCTATGTGACAGATTTCATCACTATCACGCTTCACAATGACTACACTGCATTCATCAGCAGCCCGGTTCAGTGAATGGTTTTACAACCGATCTGTTCAGTTTTAAGATGCGAAGAGTTCAACCCTTGCTGCGTCGCGTGTGTGTGTGTGTGTGTGTGGAAGGGGAATTTAGAAGATTGTTTGGGATCATCAGCCAATTACAGCTTTCACTCCAACATTGATGTAATTTATGTTTAAAGCCAATGTTTCTCTTCAAAATGCATTGTGTGCATCTTTGAGCACCTTACAAATGTGCTGAATGCCTTTCCTTTCTCATTTGACATACAGGCCTGGCTAGCAAATTGTTGAGATGTTTCCAGTCTGTTTAAAGGCGTTTCATTCGTTTATCATCTTCTTCTTCATGTGTTATGGCCTGCTGCATGTACAACAAGTTGCATTACCGCCCTCTGTAACTGGCAGGAATGTGAGCATATTCCTGCATCAGAACACGACATTAGGGCTGATATAGGACTTATCTGCCTACACAAAATGTTAAATTCTACCGTTTAACAGCCTACATGATTTCTACACAGCAAATGAAATGAACGGATCTATATTCATAGTTCAGTCACATGAACCTAGCACAGCCTAACGGCAGATTACACGGGGCGGTTGTTGCCTGACTTCGCTAACATTCTACCCCGAAGCTGAGGGCGCTGGAGCAGCGAACTGCGTCGAGCCTCCTTCACTTTCTATCATCATTCTCTTTGGCTTTGCAGTCAGAGCAAAACACTGCTCCACAGCATCAATGGTTCATTTCATTTAAGACTGTATGATTTTACGGGGGTCTAGAATTAAAACAACATCGTAAGAGTGGATATCATTTTTCAGATGGCAGCTGTATCAATCTGCCATTTGCAACAAGTTATTTAAATCAATAATGACCAATTAAGTCTTCCTTAAGTGTAGTGCCTACCTGTCAAAGGGGAATCCTCCTAGACCGACATCCACATTCACACAACTTGCCCCACATTGAATCAGTGTAAATAGTCTTTATTCAGATCTCCTCTGTTTATCTTGTAAGCTTCAATTAAGAAACAATAAAAAAAAATGAGTAGATGCCTCTTGATAATGATATGATACCTTTATGCCCATTAGCAAATGAAGCACCCAAGCCTCTTTTGATTACTGCTAACACCCCATTTTAATCAGTGCATGTGTGTGTATGTGTGTACAGGCATGAGTAAGGTGTTAATGTTTTCTTTCATTATTAAATGCGTTCTCTCTCTCACAGATGCACTCAGATGAGCGGTGACGGATTGTGACTGAACCTCATTCACTGTGTGTGTTTATGAGCCTGTGTTTTATATTATCACTGTGATTATTAATGCATTTGCAGCTGAATAAGTCAAAATCCATTTCTCCACTTCTTTGCCTCATTAACTCTTGATTTCTAAAAAACACGTTTTGCACATTCCAGCAGCAGCGTTTGTGTGTGTGTGTGTGTGTGTGTGTGTGTGTGTGTGTGTGTGTGTGAATGTGTGTGTGAATGTGTGTGTGTGTGTGTGAATGTGTGTGTGTGAATGTGTGTGTGTGTGTGTGAGATTGTGTGTGTGTGTGTGTGTGTGTGTGTGTGTGTGTGTGTGTGTGTGTGTGTGTGTGTGTGTGTGTGAATGCCTAAATGCATTACCTGAGGGCTTGTCTTGGTTGCAGTTCAACAGAGTCGGGTTTGCTCTGTGCCTCAGGAGCTGGCTAACGATGCTCGTCTGTAAGAGACGGGAGAAACACCCACATCCATTTTCATTAGATCCTCAGAAAAGAATCTAACATTTCTAGGGCACTATTAAATGCAGCAACTTTCAAACCATCAGTGCAAGAACAAACAAAAAAAACATCCCATAGCAGATTTTTTGATCAGGTCATAGGAGATATTCCCACATTTGCCGCTACAGTGTAGATGTATAGTTGTAAATGTAGGATGTAGTGTTACACAGCCCTGGAATTTGAACACTGAGCATATGATAGAAACAATGTATGTATGTCACACATGACAGATCTATACAAGCGTTGCCCCTGACTGAGGAGATCCTTTGATAATAAGCGTATCTTCCATCACATGTCTCAGTGGAAGAACCCCTTTAGTTGTCGACACTCATTTTTTCACACAGTGACATGTGATGGCTGTCGCCTCTGTCCTCTATTGTTCTGTGGAGGTTTTTCTTTTTGTCTAAGCCGTCGGGCTCTCTGTCAGACTTGTTCTCCTTTCCCTCTTACTGCTCCTTTCATCTTCGTTTTGCATTCTCGTTGTCAACACCCCTCTTTTACTCTGTGGACTATCAGCTGTAAAGAATCCAAGATGTGTGCTGCACTATGTGATCTGTGAATACTATGTGACTTGACCATCCACCCATCCTCCTCCTCCCTACGTAGACTTGAATTAAAACATATTTGTGAAACGTAATTTAGGCCGCACTACCCCATTTAGCTGCAATGCAACAAGCACAGTTTAAAGACTGAGCATGTCTGGAAGATTACCATTAAATTCAGGACACCTAAAACATATTTCCACTATTTCTGCTATTCACTTGCATAGAGAATAGCAGAACTTCTTTGTACTAAAGCGGAGTAAGAGGCATCGCCTGCAGTACGGAAGAGAGTGACTCATCACATTCAGTGGACTCAGACGAACGTCAACAGCTGTTCGGTTACGAGTCTATAGCATCTCTTCTGCCCACGAACCCCGTCAGCTGCACTCACACCCTATAAATATGGACGACACGTCAATGGCACCAGAAGATCTTAACTCTTTAAATCGGTCAGGGGGATCAGGAAAAGGTCAGCACATTGGGTTCCGCGGGGACAGAGCATCCTCATAGCTGATGCATATTCAGATAGACAAAGGTTTTTGTAAAGGCTCAAATTTATTTAAAAAAAAAGAAAAATGATCTTGAGATCATGAAACTGATTCAGGTGGTTGCTATATTGCCACAGCTTTCACATCTACCTTCATTATAAAAACTGAATTAATTAATCCAACCCCAGTAGGGCTCTACTTTAACATACTGCCATTTTTGTTCCCTTAAGAGAACACATCTTGAAGAGCCTAGACTCAAATCAAGTACGCCAAGAGCCGGGGTCTAATTTCTCACAAGACTGAGAGAGGGAGGCTTAATTAGCTGCAGTAATAGGGTCATGTATCTTCTTAAAGGGTCAGTGTAGTGGGTATGCCACGCTGCAGATGGGGGTCTTTGGGTTTAACGTTCCAGTTCATGTTACAGTTACCAGCAAGTGTTTCCAGGCAACGGTTTGCTTCAGCCTCATATCAGCGAAGCCTCTTCTTGGTGGGACCAGTGATTTAGTTGGCTGTATGCATACACACATCTTGAACCCATCATATCCTGACTGCTGACATGTCACTGTCAGTAAAAATGGAATGGTGTGTTCAGAAGGCTCAGGGAGTCGTTGGTATGCAGGAGGCAAAGCACTGGCACCAGTAAAGAGCCGATGGCTGAGGTGATTTAGCACTGCAAGGGAAACTAATCGATTCTCCAATCCTCTAGAATGCCACTCTCCAGTCAGATGCACTTACATATTGCAAACACACACACACAAGATGAATAATTGTATAAGAGGAAAGACAGAAAACAAAGGCAGCAACTGCGAGGTGACACTCTAGAGGGGGCAAAAAACATGTCCTCAGGGTAGATGAACCAAAGAAGTAGAGAGCGACTATAAATACCGGATGAATAATTTGACTTTTTCAGCAGCCCAAGCACACAGCACAGACATGTAATTAAATATCCAGTTGGGTCAGCAAGATCTGATAAAGACCTGACTGTTCCTAATCAATAGGCCCTAAAAAGAGCAGCTTATCAGAGTGTGTGCAGGGTAACTGGAGGCTACTTCCTCAGAGGAAGCACTCATCCATCAATAACTTCCTCGTTATTTCATTCACTCAATTAATGACTATAATCTCATCAGATCAATGCAGCTGGATGAGTAGAAATTAAGGGGACTACTTCATCAATGTGACATTTTGTTGAGCAGCTGGGAGTTACCTGTCCATATTTAGCAGCCAGGTGGAGAGGGGTCCAGAAGATGTTGTCAGCTGGATGAGGGTCCGCTCCACTCTCCAGCAACATAGACACCACCTCTCTATAACCACTGGCAGATGCTATGTGGAGCTTCAGAGAGAGAGAGAGAGAGAGAGAGAGAGAGAGAGAGAGAGAGAGAGAGAGAGAGAGAGAGAAAGAGATGCAGTTATGACAGCGAAGAAAGAAGAAGCTACAGCTTCAGACCAGGGGGAAAAGAGAGGTCAGCGCACGCACACCAACACATGTGACCGTACTTACCAGTGTGACCCCGTCGTCATTGGGCTGGTTGAGGCTTCCCCCTGTGGCTACAAGCTGTCTGACATCAGAGAGCATGGTGCTACGTCTCTGCATCTTCATGGCGTGCATGGATGACACGTCCACACCTAAAAACACACAAACACAATTGAGATCCACATCTTACGCTAAGTATTTAGTTGTTATGCTTTAAGAAGCAGTTTGACATTTTGGAGACGTTCTATGGCACTTATGTCTGTGCGTTAAAATTAAAGCTGGAGTCCCATGGAAAAACGATGAAACAGCTAGCTTGACTCTGTCCAAAGGAAATTGTCCTACACCTCTAATTAACGCGTTATTTAATCTGAACAAAAATGAAAAAATGATCACTTGCCGTTTTACGGGGCGTTGCATGCTGGACTATTTCTTGGCCGGGAGCAGTGACTTCCTGGTCTCAATCGTCTTATTCTTTTAACTCTCAGCAAGTCGATCTGATCCTTTAAACCTTGTACTTAAGATTCAGTCGTTTAAAACAAACTAGTTGGGTTACAGAGTTTTCCAACATGTAGGGACGAGTTACATTCAAGGACACGTTTTGCATTTAAAGATTCCACAGTTTTAGCAGAACTAAATCTCTCAACAGGATTTGGCGTGAGTTCAGCATGGTGCTCTCCGATAGCGGTTGTGCAGTATCAGTGCTGAATTCCAACACAACCACAGAATGCAATTTAAGGGAGGCTGCATGTACGGCACTGGCAGGGAAAACACCCTCAAACTGGCAGCACACTAAAACCGAAGCCTGGCAAATCAAGTGATGGCCAAAAGTGATCCTGATGTTGAAACTTCAATAAAAAAAAAGTCAGAGGTCATCCAATACTCGTAAAGAACGAGGCTACTGTAGCCGTCTCTTTGGCTGACACAGCCAAAGGGCATCTATCCCAAACTATGAAGATCAATGCACGGCTCCACAATCACATACACACAGAACACCCGACTTTGGTTGCCGCAATAGCGTGGATTGATCATCAATCGATCTATATTCCACTCGGATAAGCTTTAGAGAACTAACTAATGGGACTTCTCCAGGTAGACTGGTTGGATTAGCTAATCAAACAAATGAGAGCCAAAGGGTGTGTAGCCTTTTGAGACGTGCTCATAGGAACATTACCATAACAGAAGAATTATTATTCTCTACAGAGCCAATACTTGGAGGAATCCAGTAGAACATGAAAAATAAATGACTCGGATGCGACAATGAGAAAGAAAAAAAAACTAAATTCCTATTTCTCTCTGATGTAGAGACACACGAGTCTGTAGAGTCATGTCGAGTCTGTCTTTCTTTTTCCCACAAACCTGATGGGCATAGAGAGCGTACAGCCAAGTTGCTATAGCAACAGAGTGAGCCTGTGTGAGTAAGAGTGTGTTTCATGGCCCAGCGTGATGAGGGAGGGGAGGGGGGGGGGGGGTATCTGGGGGGTACACAGGAGGGAGAGATCTCCACGGGGGTTGGCAGACAGAAGCAGAGAAAAGTCTCAAAATATTCTGCGGCTGGGGAGTCAGCCTGTGTGTGTGTGTGTGTGTGTGTGTGTGTGTGTGTGTGTGTGTGTGTGTGTGTGTGTGTGTGTGTGTGTGTGTGTGTGTGTGTGTCTTTGATGAGTTAGCTGTCTGCACTCAGAATCTTGAATTTGTCATATGAACTGCAGGCCAATGGCAGACGGATGAGGAAGACCCTCCGTCATTGTCTATATCTGTTTCTGTCTAGCTTTGTCAGCACGATCCCCGTTCCCCCTTTCTCTGCGTGTCTCTGTGTATTTTCTCTGGCACTGTTCCCTGCCTCTCCCGCTGTCACTCAGCGTCTGTGCCTCCACCACGTTGGTCTTTGTGTGCCTCCAACTCTCTTGTGCCTTTATCTCTGTTATTCACAGCCCCTGTGTTGACCTTCTCCGTTCTCTGTGGGAGACAAGTGCCCAAATCGCAATCCACCATCATTAGGCCTGTGGGTGTACTTCACCTTCACACACACGCACACACACACACACACACACACACACACTTCCAGTTTACCTGCTGGTATGACATATTAACCATTCACACTATCCCTATAATTCCTAAATGAAGAAAATTAAACATTTACTTTTTCTCCCTGTGCTTAATTGATTTCTGTGACAACATGGACTTGAGCCACTGTATTTCTTTGAATCACACTTTTAATGGAGCTCGTGATGAATTAAATGTAAAATGTCAATGTTGCCTCCCTGTCTTTCTCTCACTGAGCAACGCAGTACAAATGAGAGGTGCGCAGAGCTTTACCATTTTCCTCCAGGTGTTTTCGGAGGATATAGCTGGTCTCTGTTCCCTCGGAGGCGTAGTCCAGAGGAACGCTTCCGTTGACGTCCTGCAGCAGAACATTCACCCCAGTCTTCCACACGCAGAGCGGGAGAAAGCAGAGAAGACAGAAGAAAGAAAGAGTTTTAGCCGGGGCAACTCATCAGACTTCAAAATCCACGATGAAGCGGGCACAATTATGGTGGCTTCCCTGAGGCAGAACCATGGAGACATTAACAGACAATACAGTGAATTAAAGAACTCATTAAATATCTGGCTGGGGGGGGGCAGGGAATAGCGAGGGCGTTGGTTCCTGGTACCTGGGTTCATCGGGGTGAAGCGTGAAGCATGAGATAACATGGAAGGCCTTCCCTCGGGCTCCTTTAATGACCGTTACTCTGACAGCGCAGTCGTTGGTCACAATATGGCTACGATTAATTGCTCCTCTTTGGAGGAACTCCACTGCACTTATTATTTGTGAAAACGGTGCTATGCTTCACCAGTTAAGTGTGTGTGCAAATGTGTACAAGCCAATGCAAAATGTACTCAGGTGGACTTTCCTTCTGTCCATTTCAGTTTTTTATTCTCCCCTCTTTGGGGTTGGGTACTAAAAGTAACACGCATCCTTTCAAGAGGAAATTGTCAGCATCCAGCCATAAATCGCTTCCCGTTGTTTGACTTAACCGTAAAAGACAAGCGGGTGTAACGATGGTAGCTGGACCAGGTCTGATAACGGGGACAGGGGACTCTAAGTGAGGATTCTTATTGAATATTTACAGCTAATAGAATTCTAACGGCCGAGTTGAAGTGCGGCAAAGAGATTTATGACCCGGTCCTTAGGTAGACAGAGAGGGAAGGGGTGGGGGGAAGAGGAAAATGGGAGGAAGAGGGCTGAAAATGTTAACTTTAGTGCTCTGAAAACCGAGCAGCAAGACCACAAGGACACGGAGCCATCAGTGCAACCTTGCAGTTATTAATTGATTCATAAACAGACAACGTTTTTTTTTTTTTCTTCAATAATGAAAAAACGTTTTGAAGATATTCAAAGGAAACGATTTCCTTCAAGAAAGGCAGAGTAATTACAGTGCGATAAAGGCAGCACAACGCTGTCAATTCCGGTTATCAGAGGATATGTTCTGGTGAGCGTTGCGGTTTCTTTGTGCGCCCATCTGTGTCGTCTAGTGGGAGCTGTTTTTCGCTCACTTATGAGGGTTAGTTAGGGTTTAACAAAGGGAATTAATTAACATTAATAACTATCAGCTGCTGCTTGGTGACTATTCATGAGACAACAAGAAACCTTATCGCGACGTGAAGCACAGCTTGAAGAGCAAATGATGAGATGAGTGAGTCAGAGAGAGTGCATATTATTAGGGCCCCCCCCCCCCCCACACACACACACACACTCCCCCCCCCCCCATCCTTCCCTTACACTCTATTGTCAAACATGGACTACTCCATCAATATTCCTCTGATTTGTGCTTTGCTCCCAAACGTTAATCAACTTCCTCATAAACCCGACAACTCCACTCAGGTGTGTGTGTGTGTGTGTGTGTGTGTGTGTGTGTGTGTGTGTGTGTGTGTGTGTGTGTGTGCTGCATAGTGGGGATTAAGGGGTGTGCTAACCCAGACAATTGACTTCAAGGTCCAGTAAAAGTCAATAGGGGTCTGGCTGGATGAAGTTAGATATATCTTGCTCCGTCAGGAGGCCACTCTCACCACCGCCTGCCTTCCCCCACAGCTGAGTTACAAAAGTCCAAGACCAGCAGACAGATTATGGTGAAGGAAGCATGACGTGAGGACCATTAATCATGTGTCTGAGCTAACATGATAAGTGCTGACAGATATAAACGAGTCGGCGCTAGCCGGCAGCCTGCGCAGCCTGCGAGGGTTTAACAAGTTGACTTCTGACCCCGACACGCTCCCAAGCCACAATATGATGAATCCACCTCGGACGTCCCGGAGATGGAAATCTGTTCATACTACGCTGCGCGTGGGTTATAATGGCAGTTGTTACATGCAGTGACTGCCACAGAATCAATAACAACTAGCAGACATGCACTGAAAGCTTTCCCTGGGGCGGTCACACGGCCCGTCACATTAGTCACAGCCCGGCGGATTTCATCCAAAGCAAGGGGCCCCGTACACTATTGTTTTTCTTTAAAAGGTCCCATATCATGCTCATTTGCAGGTTCATACTTTGATTTGTGTTTGGGGTTTCTGCAAGAACATGTTTACAAAGTATTGAATTCTAATGAGCCTGCATATGACATCTCCAGACAAATCTGAATGGCTTGAATCACAGGTTTTCTGATCCAGGCAGCCCACAGTGGGTTGGTCGGCACTCCAGATACCCAAATGTCTCCTTTAAATCTATACCGTTGTGTTTGGAGATAAATACTTGAATCTCCCATCTATGCAATCCAGTGACAATGAACCTTCTCACTTGATTATCAAAAAGCTGTGACAAAGAAATGTACGAGAGGCAACCGAGCAATTATTGTTCTCAACTGATTGCACACAACATCTGCTCAGCTGTGATCCGCCATGCTGCAGTGTTGTGTTGTAAACAGCAGAGGCGGCTGGAAAAAGAACTGTAATCATCACACTTCTGAATCCTTAAAGCATTTCTGTCTGTTCTTTTTGTCGACCATCATGCAGATACGAACGCTGTGATGAGACAACATACTGCGTTGTTGACCACACCAAAACTAAACTCTTCATTACAACATTACATATTTACTCACATTAGCATCCCGATCTATAAAATAGTAGATTTAGTTCAACCTATAACCAGGAGACCATTTTTAGTTAATTGAAGGTTTGTAGAGCATGGGAGCGTGCAACAGTTGCTTGATTCTGTTTAGAAGAGGGAGGTTTATGTTATCAACAGAAAATCCACAAAAAATCCAACTGGTGTGAAATGCAGCCGGGGGGCTTGCTGTTTATCACTCGACTTCAAAGGACTCAGAGTTCAGAAGTTTTGAAGTCATCATTTACAAGCACCGAAAGTGGGTCAACTTCTACAACTGTGAGATGAGAAATATCATTTTGGGACAGATCCCGTCTCTCCCAGGGACCAAATGATTGCATTGCTACATCTTCCCCGGCGTAAGTTTAGACACAGAAAGCGAGTACTTCACAGAGAACTACGATATGGCAAAGAAGAAAAGGGAAGAAGAACAATACAAAAAAAGTGTGCCAAGTGCATTGGTGGTAAACAGTTTAAGACGGCAGACTCATTTTTTTATGTTGTTCAAGAGTCCATATTTTCAACACTGTGCACTTTCTCTCAAGGAGACACGGAAGCAAAATTGGGGCAAGCATGCAATTAAGTCTAATCACTTAGCAAATCTTTTCACTTCAGAGTTTCATCAGGAACCAAATTAGGAAGACATAATTGAGCCACTATAAGAAGTTACATTTGATAAGTATCTTGTGGGTTGTAGCTGAATCCCAAAGATGTGACGCATGGAGATGAAGAGCCTCTGTTAAAGGCTTCCTGACGCATGTTTTATGAGCCAAGGCTAACTACACTGGACTATGTTGAAATCTATATAGGAGACAATCCGCTGTGTCTCTAAACTGACAGTTAATCCTGTCGGAGTCTCAGTGACCAACATTAACCACAGCTTGAGCTAGCAGTAGCTTAGGAGTGTATTTGGGAATGGGTTGGGAATCAGCTTACTGCTTCTCCTCCTGCTGTTTGGAGGCAGGAGATAAGAGCGTAAATATTACTGCCAATCCGGACACAGAGCAACAATGCCCCCCCCCCCCCCCCCCCCCCAGGAAATCAAGGACAGAAGCAGAGGACGAGGGGAAGAGATGGAGGAGTAGGACACCGTAGATTAGTACATATTAGCAGCCCTATTCCTTCCTGTGCCAACCAAAGATAAAGCTGCCAGTCAACACCACTGTTCCACTTCTCATTAAAATGTAAACTCGTTATATATTCGGAGGGAAGATCTCCCACTTACAGCTCCGATAAGGCTGCAGCTCGCAGCGGAGCGCAGTGACTGGGCCCTGGCAGGGCCTGTGGTGGAGGAGACGGGTGTCAAAATGAATGAATAGAAGAAAAGGGGGAGGGGGGGGGGGGTTGCATCTCTATCTGAAATGTGGCTTGACTGAAGCTTTTTTCACCCTCAGACAGGAAGAGCGTTGGGCTTTCCTGCTGATTACACCAGGAAAAGAAACCCAAGTGCTGATTTTACCCTAAGGAAAAAATTTGTTTTGAAATTATTACATTTCAAGTATCCTCTCCGACTTGGCTAGTCTCCTCACAACCACATATTGTCACAATCACAAAAGCATCCACAGAGGCATATTCAGTGAAATAAATGAGTGCTTACTATCAAAAGGACTTTGAAGCTGTGAAAGCTGAAGACTGACTTTGGTGTAAACTGGAATCATTTCTAACTTCTCACAGCTTTGAGAGGGATTTTTGCAAATTCTTGGAAATGTTCCTCCTCTTTCTTTCTTTAACTCCGACTCTCTTCAGTTCTGTGGAAATATGACCTCATTCAGTAGAAACTGGTTGCGTCTTGGTAGTGAATGGGAGACATTTAGTTACTGCCTTCCAGGGAGCAGTATTAAATCTCTCTCCCCTCTCTCATGGTATTGCCTCTCATGAAAGCATAACTCACTGCATGAATTGCATTTGGCGTATCCATATCGCACCATGCTCTACAAACTAGGCAGCCGGCATGAATCTTTGCTTCGAGGGAATTTAAATGCATGCAAATATGCAAACGCGAAACATACACATGAACCACCAAGTCACTACAGGCTGACAGGCTTCTCGCTGCACATCCTTCGCCTGGCAGCTCTTCAAACGTATCCATTCCTCTCAGGAAACGTCTCTTTCCTGCCCCGCACACACAGACAGCAATCACTCAGGACCCAATCAGCAGAACCAGGCTGTACTGGATTCTATGGAGCTCCAGACTGCAGCCGCTAACCCTCCGTGGGTCCAATCAGCCCACCGAGTGACTGGACTGGATGCGCATGCCCTCCCCTGCAGCTGGCCCCATGCTCTCGTTATGGACCTAATCAGTACAACCACAGCTCTTGTTCGAGACCGACCCGACAAGAGCGGGGGAAACATCCTCCACAGAGCTTGCTCTCTCTTTGATATCATGCTAATGCCCAAATTCTAAATATTGTCATTTTCAGTGATTCAGCCGGGTTTCAGACCCTTTTTAATCCCAAACCCCCCCCCCGTGAATGCAAAACGCGCCACTTGGACAGAAGATTCTGGATGACTAATGTGAATACAGCCACTGGTCCAAAGCTGATTTGAAACACGGAGTTAGTACGCCGACCCATTCCAAAACACTAATCTAATTTGTAGCTGACACGCTTGGAATTGCAAGGATCAACAAGAAAAATTATAAAACCACAAATTGTGTGTCCATGCATGTGTGAATGTGTGTATATTTGTGTCATTCCCCCCTTCCCCCCCAAATATACCGCAGGTTCATGTTTGCGTGCGTGTTTCTTACCAGCAGCAGCAGCAGCACCACGTCTGCGTGGTCACACACACACGCTACATGCAGGGCCGTCCACAGGTCTTCGTCCTGGAGGTTGACATTCAGGCCCCGTTCGATCAGAAGCTCCGCCGCGAACACATTGTCATGGCGAGCACACTGCAGAATGTCACAGTAGATGTCCTTATTAGAAGTTTTTCAGAAATGTATATTTCCTGAAGCGTCGCTAACTATAAACAGTACACATGAGTGGTTCAGGGCGTACTAATTAATATATGTGAAAAGGGAATTGTACAACAATATTAACAATTACATAGGCCTACGTGTATTGCCACAGGGCCAACACGATAAATGATGAAAAGGCATGGAGAACAGCTATTGGGACTGCATTATGTTAGAGGACATCTCCGGGTTTTTGCTGCAACATTTTCTTAATGAATTGACATTTTCAAGTTTTACTTTTTGCACTTCTCATCAACTGGGGAGAGAGAACGCTTCAGAATGGATTGGGGGTACTGCAGGTACAAGTGTCTAAATCTAAATCCGCCATACATGTGTGTACACATGGACACATCTGTGTGCAAAGAGTATAGAAACATCGACTGAGATTCAATGTAGCTGTAACATCAACTGTAGATTAAAGTCATATTTTGCAGATTATGACTTTAGAGCTTCTTCTTAGATACTTAATCAAAACATTCTCTAGTGTGAGGGTCTGTACTTGTATTAATCAAGCTGTGGGGACAAAAGCCATTCATAAAAAAAAAAAAAAGGTTAAGATTGAATTTTTGGTTACCATTGGGCTTATATTTCGGTAAGGGCTAGGACTGTAGCCGGTATGGTTAAATTTAGGGGTTAACTCCAAGGAATGAATGCAAGTCAGTTTAATGTCTCTTATAATAGTTGTATAACACTGTGTGTCTTACCAGGTGTAGCAAGGATCCCCCAGAAGAAATGGGAGTGTTTTGGTCTGCTCCCTCCTTTAGGAGCCGCAGCACTGCAACACAACAAACATCCATAATGTTAACACCTGCTGGATGTGAAGACAGACGTATAAACGCACACTGATCTGTGATAGTCACTATCAAAACCGATGCGCCGAGTGTCCTCTGACTGTCCTTGACATGTCGGCGTGGATCAGTGTTAAGGTTGTGTGTGTGTGTGTGTGTGTGTTTGGTAGCTCCTTGTTGCAGCAGCGGGTCAGAACGCCTCTGGGTTACACACATTCACGTCACACGCTGTGAGCTTCAGTGAGCCGCACAACCCACTCACACGCTGACACAGATCGACTGAAGACGACACGAACCACTACGAACAAGTTCACGCACTCAGCCATGAGCACATCAGGTGGCTAAAACCGGTCGCAGTGA
Organism: Leptoclinus maculatus; assembly: GCA_032191485.1. Classification (NCBI taxonomy): domain Eukaryota; kingdom Metazoa; phylum Chordata; class Actinopteri; order Perciformes; family Stichaeidae; genus Leptoclinus; species Leptoclinus maculatus. The sequence continues at coordinate 3,745,939 of JAVDOI010000018.1, forward strand.
TTTGACTGTATCACTCATATGTTATTTATTCAACATGTACCAAAGATGAATGAGGCCCCGGCAGACGAGAGCGAGAGAGAGAGAGAGAGAGAGAGAGAGAGAGAGACAGATGAATAGAGCAGGATGCACACACAGCCACACACACACATACAAAAAGGATGTTTTAAAACCAGTAGATACTGGTTAATAATCTAAACACACTACCACTACTAATGAATATGTTGATGATCACTCATCTGTTGCCAAAATGTACTGTATACAGAGGATAACAGTATACAATGCAATACAACAAACACACACCCTTTGAAACTAGTGGCTAGTTAACCTGCATAAACAAGCTACAGCTGTTATACACTATATACCAAACGTCACTCTGATCCTTTGAATGTTTAATCACTGTTAATAATACGGGTTCTTAGGTAAAACTAATGAAGTCTTATAGAGAGCAGCTCTGCAAGAAATCTTTGTTGTTTTTGTTGAATTTGTGTTGAAACTGTGTTTGGAAGGTGCTGTTTAAACATTATGATTCAACACCGTGAGCTACAGCCTCTAAAATGTATTTGTATTCTGGTTTCCCTGCATCATATGTATATTTCATAAACTCGGATAACCGTGTTCAGTGTACAACCCCCAGATCTATGCACTTACAGTATATAATACTGTTAAGGCCGATTGTTTGTTTTCATTATATAATTATTTATTCATTATGTAAGTGAATTATTTATTCTTCGAAGAAATTTCAAAAACAACTGCTCCTCATCAACATGTGGCCAACAAATAGCTTATGTTGAGAGTTGAACCAATCAATAGATGTTTAAATTAAAACGCGTCTACAAATGGCATAAATTACTTGTTAATGAGGACGACAAATATTTGCTGGTTTAAGTTTTTCAAATGTGAGTTTGTAGCTTTAAACATCTGGTCGGACAAAACAAGAAGATTTACATCATCATCTTAGTGTTTCACTAGTTTCTGACATTTTACCGGCTAAACAATGAAGTAATGACAAAAACTATTAATTTAAATCTATAATATAAATAATTGTGAGTGTGTTGCAATCCCATGAATTTTGTCTGGCCAATTGTTTGAGAAATAATATTTAATTTGACAAAGATATGAATGAAGGAAAGTGTCAAATTGTAACATTTAAGAAGCTGTAACCAGCCAATGTTTGGTATTCTTAACTGAGAAATTCACATTTATCAATATTGTCAGATATTGTCTGTTGACTAATCAGTGTATCGACTAATCATTTGGAAAGCACACGCCGACATACCAACAAGACAAACACATACTGTGCACAGACATTTCCCCACTCTTCTAATGGCCTTCAGTGCTTAATAGCCTTTAAATGGTTGATGAGAAACAAACTGGGCAACCTTTCAGTCAATCAGCACAATTACCTCCTGTCTCCTCAATATACTGTTGGGCCTCAGACTGTAAACCACCAATTAAGGCTCATCTAGCACTGAAGTCTTTACAAGGGAATAGATAACGATCTTTCCTTCCTGTCCATCAAACAGTATCTCATAGGGCTGCTTATTTTTTAAGCGGTATCTCATAACTTGAATTTTCACAAAAATAAACTATTGATGAGTGTAAGTGGTCAGGAAAAGTCTCTTGACTGTAAAACGTCCCGTCTGTTAGAACCGGTTAATGTTGTTGTAGTTTGTGTTCACTATGTCTGTTTGCCTTTTGCACGAGTAGGGAGTTTGCCAGCTATACGAGGTAAACATTTAAATTTCACTTTTAAGATTAGTGTAACTTAAGGATGGCTTCACATATTTTTCCTGCATGTCTTGAAACAATATTCAGTAGTCCATATAAACATTGGAAGAGATGAGAGGACAAAATCCACACTCCTGAGATTTTAACCAGGCCACATGTCAAGTAGCAGGTCAGTACCAAGATGGATACAAATGACTCTCTTGTCTTCAAGCTCTAAAGCGGCTGAAAATGACTCCCAATCTGACAAATACGTGGCATTTCTACAGTTAAAAATAGGTTATCAGATCGTACAGTTTCATATCGTTCAGTGATAAACTAGAAAATGTAGTATTATCCAAGAACGTAGATGAGGAGAACTGTCTAGCTAGGAGCAGCAGTGTATTTAGGAGGTGTTTGCAGGTTTACATGTAAAGAATGTCCGTCTCTGTTGTATTGTAGTTGAAAACGGAAAAGGAACACCGGCCGTCATAGAGATGTTTATCTTTAGAACAGCTTCAGCATACAACAGTCATTTTCTCTCTATGCTAAATCTTTATCTGTCAATTAGTGTTTGATTGTGCACCGAGTTCAGGCTTTGGTCTTCGTAGTGTGTGTGTGTGTGTGTGTGTGTATTACCCTCAATCAGGAGGCTACTGATAGAGGAATGGGGAGTGGGCGCGAAGCAAAGTCGGCTGTCATTTTGTGGAAAATTGCAAAACAGCTGTTCGAGACATATGTGGAGTTTCCATGGCAACCAGATAAGAACTGGTAGCAGAGTGGAAAAGAGAGAGGAAGAGAGGATGAGAGAGAGAAACCTATAGAAGATATGGATCGATCGGCATGTGACATTCTACAGCAAAACTGAGAATTAATAGTTTCACGATCCCTGACTACTCACCTATCTATGCTGCCACGGTGCGTTTGTGTATTGTAATATCTGAATATAGCTCTTCTCTCCTACTCAAAGAATTGCAAAGTAAGTACACTTTCAGGTTCAGTTAAACAAATACATTTGCACTTCTCTCCCGAAAAGGCTTCTGCTAAGAAACAATATCACAAACCTCCACGTTAGCCACGTCAGTGACATGACCATGTTATTAGTTGTTGAACTTGTTGAAGTGGATATTGTGCACATAACGAATGAGCATGCTCTGTAGACACAGTACAAGATTAAATGTACATCTCTTCAGCCTCTCTTTTGGATTCTTTGGCTTTTCTTCATTTTACTGGACCGTGACACTTCGTGGTGTAACGGACCGTCGTCGATCTGTGATCCGTACGGACCCCCCCCCCTCACGGTTCGGCACACACGTGAACAGTGGATTAATTACACAGTTTAACCATCACAGTGTGAAATAAAGTTTGACTGACGAACGTTATCCACCGATATTCAGTAAATATGCGATCAAGACATCGGTATTAATGCTTTTCTAGTCACTGATCACTGATAGTTACTTTGTAAACAATCAATCCGTGTTTGAACTGAGAGGACGGCGGCAGAATCGCTAACAGCTAACGAACGAAGGTTCCATTCAGTTACATTATGATGCGTTCAGGCTCTGTTCAGTGAAAATGAGTATTGGGCAAAGGTAAATTATGACATTATCACGTTTCCATGTGTAATCTGTAAAATGTACTTTTGGTAAGAAACGTGAATAAATACAGTTGTTTTGTACAATGTTTTCACAACAACATAAATAAATATAAGAGATGAATTCTGACCTGCCTTCCTAACACTAACTCTAAGCAGCTTATAATACATTATTAAAACTACTAATGATTTGTTTTAACCCATAGAAATACAATCTTTAACTTTTTAATCATTTGAATTGTGTGTTTTTATGAAGAAAACAAAGTAAAAGGATAAGAATAGGATAGAATTTTACACTGACTTTAGAGCGGTTTAAATGATTTTTGGGACATTGGCAAAAAAAAATAATTGCCTGGAGCCTTGTAGACCAGCTGCTATAATCTAACAACAAAGGGATCTATATCTGCTAATATGGATCATCAATGATCCGCAGCTAGTATGGACGGCAAAAAACGTGATCAGGGATCTCTAAAAGTATTGCTCCCCTTTTCCTTTTGTTCTGATCCGATCTGTGATCCGATCCGTGACTTTTATGATCCATTGCACCACCATATATTCATATCCCATGAATTCAATAAAATCCCTGTAATGAATCCTCCACTACATGCAATTTTCTTCATCTAGCGACCAGACACTTTCGTCCCATCTACAGCATTGCTCCTCTGCAGCACCATATGAGACTCTGTTCAAATCCCTCACCTTACCAATGCTCATGTCTCTTTGGCCCTTAATCACACCGTCTCACCTCACTGCCCTATGTTTCTGAAATGAGCTTTGACATTTTTCCAAGGTTTCGGTGCTGATGAAAAAAAGGCACCGGTATAGGTTTTCCAATAATGCTCAGCTCTAAATGTAGATTATCGTATGGTGAGTTCTGTAAGATGGAACTCTTGCCCACTTGTTCAGAAATGAGACAATTTAATGGCATGCAGGTGCTAAAAGTCTGAAACAATGCCACGCATTCACAGCTCATACACCAGCTTGAAGTATTCCAAGGACTAATCTGCAAAAACCTTTTCAGAAATAATAACTCGCAACATTGTGTAAATAGCCTCCATGATTAACATGATGTGAGACAATGAGTTCACAAAGCACTTTGATTTTTCATGCTCTCTCTCAGGGACATGGATAGGTTTTCAATGTAGTGAGTCCCAGGGACCCACTGGTGCTCCTTTGAATGGGTCCCCAAAAACAATCTGTACAACATAACTCCTGTTTGACGTTATACGGTTATTACTATGGTTATGTTCATGTTAAATATGAATTGGAATATTAAACAACTAAAATGCCAAATCTGAAAACGAGATATATGCGGTGAGGCGGTAAGATTATGGCGGCTACTGGTTGTTGTTTTTTAGACAGCAAGGTTATTTCTTTTTTATTTTAACACAGATTTGTTGTTCACAATTAAGCATTATCAGGAAGAAATAGGGGGCGTCCCCTGGAAGCATCCATAGTAAGTTTACTTTCGGATGTTAATACATCAGACGCAGGGTGCGTACTTAACAACACCGTCTCGTTCATCTTTTGCTCCCTCTCGTACAAAAAAGGTACACTGATGATGAGTCATCAATTGAACCAAAATAATTAATTTTAGAAGCCGAGCTAAACCGCACTGCCAGTTAAAAGTTTGAATATGCTGCCTGATGATGCAGTAACCATTATAGGGATCCCTGTTGTATCAGAGAGAGTCTTATGGTTTAAATTGGAGATATCATGACATCTTTCTCTACCCCCTCTGGAGGCCTCGGCCCCGTTCTGTCAAAAGCATGACAGGTGTTTGTCATGCCTTTAATCCCAGCATGCTATCACAGAGAAATATGAATGTATTCCTGTAACATCCATATTCACCTATTTTCCCACTCCCCCCCCATCTCTCCTCTTCCCTGTCTGGCTATGGTGCCGTCCTGAGTATGTTTAGAGAATATAATTTCCTTTGATAGACACGCAACATAACAAAACATCTATCTCTGGTTAACTACTCAGGACTAAGGAGAAGTATGAGCACCAGTGTCCCCTTGTCGCAGAATTTCTCTGAATTAGGAAGTATTTAGGGGCTCAATTCAACGGGAAGAATTCCTGTTTGAAGTACCAGAAAACATGCTGCTCTGTTTGTTAACCTTCTTACCCCTAGCGCCCCATATATGGGGCGTTTCCAGTACTTTCCTTAGACCATCGAACATATACTAATTATGAAACCGAAATATAATGATGTTGCATACCACGTAAAACTTCAGAACCTGAGTTAAAATAAGATTTAATCAATTTGTACATACTCCAAACACAACTCACTCAAAGCCTATTATAATTACTACAGTACCACATTCATATTTCGCCAGGATGTGTGCACACCCTGCACATATCCGGACCAAGCAATCGAAGCTCGATGCTAACAAAGAAACTGAGATGGCAGAAAGCACGGCAACTACACACAGATGACGGACATATCCGTAACATCTCTCTCCGTCATACTATCGCTGATATATGAGCAAATAGAATATATAAAAGACAGCAGACGAAAACCACCATTACGCACGCGACTACTTTACGCACAGCACCTGCACACCACAGCTTGTTGTTGTATCATCGCGAGTTTTTTCACCGTTCATTTTGTTCATAACGGTTGTATTTGGATGTATTGAACACCATTAGTGATAAACAAGTGAAATATGTAGTTTGGTACATGAGAAAAGTCAAATGGCACACATGGTGCCAAGATGTGCCAAAATGCACATTTTGGAAATCTCGCCTGAACTCTCTGTATTAAAACCTCTCTCATTTTGTTGGGCTTTACTTTATCAAAGTCAAACTTTTGCAGAAAGACTGATCACATATTGTGCTATGATTTGAGAGATGTTTTAGGCTTGGACCTGCATTCTTTCAAATAAATAATATCAATAAAAGTGCTTTTTTTTTCAGGCGAACCTGAACATTTTAAATTGAGCTGTGTGCCATCTTCATTTACTATAAACCAGTAACATATACACTGATATTTACACATCTGAGCAAAATCTCACAAGTGTTAGTGTTATTTATACCATCAAAATTATCCAAAAAGACCTTACAGTTAGAGATCTGTACTCTCTTTAGTATGGGTATGCTATTTTCGAGCAGAGGCCTACAAATTAGGACTAGGGGTTAAAGGGTTAAGAAGCTTTGCTGCACTGGTCTGATCTGGAGGCAGGGAGCGATCCACACATATGGCTGAACATTGTATAACACCAGACATGGTGCAAATATCTTTCCTTTTTTTTTAGCAATGTAATGATTCAGGTTTATGAATTGTGTCTGAAGCAGTGCTCCAGAACAGACTGAAAGCTATTAGCTATAAACTATTACCTCCGCTTGCTTCACTTCCTCACTATGGAGAACTGATTGGAGTCTGTGAGTCCCTGCAAGATGGATCTATACACGCCGATCAATAGTGGTAGTTCTGACGGATGCACTCGAGTGAGACACACGCGCACACATGCACACTACATGACTTCACAGCAATAAAGCATTGTAACACTGAAACAAAACAAGTACAGCAATGTCAGACGACATTCTCTGGAATGTGATGCAATACTAGAGCAGACGTGTGGCTTACCTGATGAGGTCTCAATGTTTAGCTCAAGAATACTTCGCAATGGACAGTTGTACCAGATGGGTTTTCAAACCACGCATGTGGCATCACAAGCACTTCCAAGACCCAGTGATGCAACAGGCCACTTTCTAAATTGACTTAACGTCAACTCAGATTTACCTGAATTACCGCTCACCTTTCTTAAGCGTTTACAAATGATTTACATCAACTTTGAACATTTATCACAATGTGCTTTGCCAGGAACCGTCAGCTCAGTAAACAACCAAAATATCATATTTAACATCTATATTCTGTAGAAAGGGGAAGTCATAATATAAATAGATTGTCGGTGTCGTGGCTACAAAGTAACAGCTGCTGCCGTTCCACATGGGCCTTGTTTTGATGAAGTTTAGAGATTGGTTTGGGAAAAGCAATTTCACCAAATGTCAAAATGCAAGCGAGCCAGATGTTTGCATAGGATAGGAATGGAGAGGAAATATAGTATGCTCCTATCTAATATACATGGCTGTGTGCTCTTGGTAGTTGTTTCACCTTAAGCCTACAATATCCTCCCTAACCAATTTCACATTTTCATGTTCAGCTCGTCCTTTGTTCTCCACCCCGCTTCTCTTTACCTCATTCTCCTTCATCTTATTGTCTGTACACTTCCTGGTATGGCTGTATATGTGTGTGATATCTCTGAATACCTGGCTGCCTTGTCAGCAGACTGAGTTTCTGCTCCATCTGTGAATCTAATTCTCAAGCTCACTCACTGAAAACAGGTTTTAATTAGGACATATCAAGGGTTCACTAATTCTATTTCCCTCTCGGCCTCTTTGTGCTCTTTTCTCTGGGTCTTATTTCGGTTAATCTTTTCTCTTTTACTTTTGCACACTCATAAGTTCTTCAAAACAATGATGAGTCTCCCAAACGTCTTTCCGTTCATTTATTTCCATTAATCATCACCAACTGGGGGAAAAAAACAGTTTTGAAGATTAAAAACTAATCAAGTTGGCATGTGCACAGTTTGTTCATGATAACAGCAATGTTAAAGACATCGTTGTATCTCAGCTAACAGTAACATGTACGAGGAAACAACTTGCATCATAAAGAGGAAATCAGCCCTCACATACGTTGTTTAATATTTCTGTTGTGGTCTGCTTTCCAGGCAACAGACTCATTGTCAATGAGTGAAATACAAATCTTTTACTCTTTTACCCCGAACCCACCAGATTAACCCCTGGGCTCTCATTGCAACGAGTGTGTGTACACAATCCATCCTTACTTAAAATACCTCTGTAGTAGGGGGAAAGGATCCAGCAATGCTCACACATTACTCTGGGGGAAAGTCCAAGCCTGAGGCAAAGCCTATCCCTCCGTACAGAAGGAAAAGAGAGCTAACTTAAGCAGCAACGGTGAGAAAACCTATAAGCACTCCGCTAACCAGGACCAGTGAGGAAAGCTCGAGAACCATTGTCAAGATAACTAAATGTTACGTCAAGGTTTGGACGGATCCACTCACGAAGAGATGGACACTGCAATACGGATGGAAGAACCAGGCGGGCCAACACAGGGGAACACAAATGGATCGTAAAGCTTTCAAGACCGTCCCTTGACTCAAGGAGTCTGTTAGAAATAAATGGGTCACTGTCAGGAGGTCTTCCCACACCAACGGAACCGTAGCCTGGTACAAGTTCACTGCCATGGCGGCGCCTGGTTGGTAGGTAGGCATTAGGCAGAATGGCAGATCTGATTCATGCCAAGCCAACGCACCCTGGTTTCAGTCTGGCTGTTGCAATGGAGCACCAGCTGCTCCCACAGACCCCAGCTGAACCTCATAGGCAGCCAGAGAGCAGAGATTAACACACTGACCCGCAAAGACTGCTGGTAGGAATGACACAGATACACCCGGACAGCTGGGTAAACGACTGGCAAATGACTGGCATACCCAAAAACAAAGACAGTGAGGTTTGATAAATCTATGTGCTTTAGAGTAAAGTGTGAGGACCTGTTGAATCTTCATTGACTATTTGATCTTGCAAAAACAGCTCGAGTACTCCAGCGTGTCTTTACTTACTCTGCAGTCCTGCTTAGAGCCGAGGCCCGAGGGGAGCTAGGATTTACTGCGTACCTGAGGACAGCTCTCAAGACTTTTACAGGATGAGTAAATGCATTTTGACTGTTGTTATCTTCAATGTCATCTGCATTTATAAAAAACTAAATCATTCAAGCACACATAGAATAAGCAAGCTCCCATTTGTTTGAAACAAATGGCTGAATGGTTGAAACAATGCCCAGTATTCATTGTCCCCGAGCTAATATTTTAACATGCTAATATTTGTTTTGATGCATTATTTTGTGTTACAAATCTGAAAACACACAGGAAACCACAAACCAGCCAGTTCCAAAGAGTGTCTCTCAGTGTCTCTCTACAGTGGACATTATTATCTCCAGGTATTTTTGTCCTTGAGAGCAGTTAGTATCAGGATAAAAGCTTCACTGTGTTCTCCTCAGTCGAGTGGACAGAACAAAGTGTGTGACCTGCAGTCAGAAGCTCTGTGTGTCCACTTGTGTGTGTGTGTGTGTGTGTGTGTGTGTGTGTGTGTGTGTGTGTGTGTGTGTGTGTGTGTGTGTGTGTGTGTGTGTGTGTGTGTGTGTGTGTGTGTGTGTGTGTGTACTGTAAACGCATCCACACACACCACTACCTTTTCACTCAACCATACGCCCTCGTTCGCGCACCCACCTTCTTTGTCGTCGCGGCGAACGATGGCATCCTGTATGGCGTCGGCGAGGCCGAAGCGGACGCGGTGCTTCTTGCGGTGGGTGGGCGGCGCTCGAACCTTGACGCCACCTTGCTGGCGCTGAAGGCTCTTTTCCCTCTCGTAGTACGCCCTTATTTGGTCACAGCGCATCCTCCTGACCAGCCGTTGGCGCTGGCCAATGGGGAGAGACTCCAACAGACACTGGTCTATCTCCATGTTCTGGCGGAAGACATTACATAGCTGGAAACAACCTAAAAGAGCAAAAAGAGAAATCAGTGAAAACACGGCGGGTCCAGAGCATTTACTCACTTTACACTTTGATACTGAGCAAATGAGACAGCACCAAAGTGATAAAACACACCGACGCTGTCAGTTTCATCTCCAGGCACAGCTGCGTTTAACTGTTTTGTGTGCACGCACGTATGCTTGCATGTCTGTCCGCAGTTGTGTGTGTGGCCAGGCATTTAGTATATTTACTGTAAAGGACATAGTCTGTTTAGCCTCGGGGCGAGTTGAGAGAAGCATCACAGCATTTTATGCGTCGTCTCTCCTGTCGCAGTGATTCTCCTGACTCCGCATAATCTCTCTGCCTCTCGTGGAATTTAGCCAAACAGATCTCATCCCAGGCAGCTGCTAAACCTATTATGGTCTGCTTGGATGACTGGGACGCACAAGCGCTTGTGCAGTAGGTGGGCTCAGAAAGAGTTTCAGTGAGGCTGCATATCACTTTGTTTTTTCTTTTCCTTTTCGTAGGTACTGCAGCTGCCCTTATGTAGCGAATACTTGTCATAACATTGAGAATTGAAGTCTGACCCTCTTGCTTACATATCTGATAAATGTGATATCTGTAAATGAGCTGTGCTGTCCTCTGCGGCTCAGTTGCTGTGCAGAAGATTGTGGATCACAATAGCCAAAGAAAAGCATGCTGGCTTGCATTCTGCAAAATGCCATAGGATGCAGTAGGACATCCTGGTATTTTTTGGTATTTAAAGCGCTGATGATTTGACAAATTCAGGTCACAGCCACCCCGGAGGACAAGTAAAATATGAGGAGGAGGATGTCTTTGCAGAAATATAGTGTTTTTCTCTCTGACTCACCAACTCATCGCTCTTTGGCCCATGCCGTCTCTAAATCTCATTTCCTTCTTTAATCAAGCTCAACTTTGTTGCTCTGCGTCTTTTGGGCCCAGTGTATTTTAAGTATCCCCCTTGGAGCATCTTTGTCTCTCCATTGATCTCCAGAGGTTCTCTGTATCTCTATTTCGTCTCTGTGGTGACGGAGCACACATCAGTCTGCTCGTCGAGTGGAAAGTACCGTTAGTGGGACACCTTTGAAGTACTACATGTTGTCCCACAACCCCGTCTGTCTGTCGTTGGAGGACTGTTGCTACATTGTGTCTACTTTATACAATAAACTGGCGTTTCTTCTCTTAAGGGGCTGAGGTGTGTTTGGACTAGATCTTTATCGGGCAGAGACAAAGCCGTCCAGGCAGACAAATGGAGGCACAGCCTGCTCCCTCCACTCTGGCTTGCCCCACACACACACACACACACACACACACACACAAACACACACACACTTCCCGCACAATACACCAGTGCCATCTGCTCTGGTTAGACTTGCAAAAAAGGTTCTTTTGTGTTCAGGTTCCAGGCAAGTGGGGGGTCATTAATGTACTGTTTAAGCCAGGTGTCTGCTTCAAGTGCATTTTATTTTGGTGCCTTGCCTTGCACATTGAGCAGACACACACACACACACATACAAACACAAAAATAAGCTCAACCTACTGCCTTTTCCAATATCGTACCACTCCATCTCTCCACAGTCCAGCTTGCTCAGTCATTGCCTCCTTTTCTCGCCCTCAGCTCACCTTTTCTACTTTGATCGGTGACTTGCAGCGGTAGCGGTGGTGTGTGTGTTCCGTCTGTGTCCACAGTGCACACCTATAAAATTGGGTGCACTGATAAATGTTGCCCTGATCTATTGTATGCTGACACATAGCTCATTGCGGGGCTACAGTACAGAGCATTGAGAGCAGGGCTCCTGGAGGTTTAGGCTATATTTACGTGCATATGCATAAACCACACTAGCTCAGTTTGCTTTACGCCACACATTGTAGAGATGGTGAACCGTATGTCTCCATCTCTGCCTTGACTTTGTGACTGTCATCTCTTGCTTGGCTTGGCCATATCCTTCACACTCTTTGTCAACCTCATACATCATCTATTGTACAGGCATTCAAGGCTACAGTCACATCAAACCCCCATAAACTCCCTGCACAAAACGTGGCACATAGATACAGACTCACTCACGAGGCATATACAGTGTGTAGTAGAGGGAAATACATTCAATAAATAAAACAAAAACAGCTTAACACCCGAGCGTAAAACACAACATTTTGTTAGTAAATTAACTTAGTGATACAAATGCACTTGTCTTAATAAATAATTATGTATGCTCAGTGTGCTAAAAGGTTTACTTTAAGCAGTTCACACGTGGCACTAAATGTTGTGATACGTCTGTCCCTCATGCGGTCTGTTGCTGTATGCAATGTGGCTGAATTTGTTGCTATAATACATCATTCCGAGGAGCATTTCGTTGTCTTCCGTTTTTAGATGAACACATCAAATATGGCCAGTACTGACAGCAAAGATCAATAATAATTTGCCCTCAGTCAACGAATACTTGAATATCCATTTTTCAAATGAAAACCGTATCCGATATCCCATCAACCGAAAAGACACATCATTCCTACTTACTTTCAACATTTGGAAGAAAAAAACGATGACACAATGCTTTGAATAGTGTGTGCTGTGATGAATGGCTCTGAACAGACTGATGAAATGTGAATGAGAGAGGCTAAGGACAGAAGAGCTACAGTGAGTCTAATGTGAAACAGGGCTGAATGAACCTGAGAGAGATGGAGTGAGTGAGGAGACGCAAAGAGAGAGAGAGAGAGAGCGAGCGAGCGAGAGAGGGATAAAAAGCAGAAGCTTTCTTCTCCTGCCATCCCATCACCGGGCCATCAGTTATTGATTCAATGTGGAACATCCCATGCAGGCTCCGGCTAATAACACGGACAGCACTGCAGGAGCTTGTAAATCAGAAAACAGCATACACACATGTGGGCAAACACACACACACACAACACACACACACACACACACACACACACACACACACACACACACACACACACACACACACACACACACACACACACACACACACACACACACAGGCTTCAAACTGCAGACACCATACATGTGCAGGATGTATGTAGAGATTTGGGGGCGAGACAGGTAGGGTTCTCAGAGTCAAGGAGGGTTTCACCTCTATGATAGATTTCACTGTTTTCTCCTCTTTGACTTTCCCTCTCTCTGTCATCGCCTGTCAAATATCAGCATCACTCTCCCTCATTCCTCCCCGAGTCTGCTCATCATTCTTGGCGCCACTCGGCCACATTCTTCATATTTCATCCTCGCCTCCTTTCCATTTCCCAATCCTGCCTCCCCTCCTCTAAATCACCCTCAGTTTCTTCTCCATCTGTCCTCGTCTCTCTGCAATGACTCTCTCTCTCTCTGACAGTCTGTCACTGTGTTATGAATATGCCAGACGCTCATGGGATCTGCATCTGTGGGACTCTATTTCATCGTTCTTTCCCTCTGCCGGTACCTGCCGCATTCACCGGTCAACTTCACACATCTGCAGCGGCTCTCTGCAGCAACCTCGCACACCCACATACTGCGCGTGCACACACACACACATACGGACACACACACACATTTGAAGTTTAGATTGTGCTGCTGTGACGGCAGCTGGTGACCACAATTCTTGAGCACCTAAACTCACAGTATAGTCATGACACTGCATATGTAGTGAGTGCTGACACAACAGGCACACACCGATGGCCGAGGCGCACACACACAAGTACACTTGCGCACACACACACACACCGACATGCACAGAAAGAGATGGTGAATGGCTACTTACAGCATTTGATGAAATGGTAGTGAGACATTTTCTGAATAAGTCAGACAGTCCGCCAGTCAGGTAGAAATGCTGGCAGGCAGGCAGAAAGGTAGGCGGGAAGTCAGTAAGTCAAGCAGGCAGGCAGACAGTAGGCAGCTACAGGTTCCAGCAGAAAACTAATGCAGAGCTCGTAACCCGGCAGGATGCATTATTAATCTGGCTCCCTGCATGCTATCCAAACTCTGCTTCCCTGTCTGCATTATTCACCAGCAGCAGTGGCGGCAGCAGCAGCAGCAGCAGCAGCAGCTCCGGTTGCAGTCCATGCAGCATCTACATGTGCACAGACCCAGACTCTCACACGCACGCACGCACACACACACGCACGCACACTCACTCACTCACACACTCACACACACAGACATTCACTCCCTCGATCAACCCGTCGGCAAGGGGAGCTGCGGTGTTTCTAGCTCTCCTCGCCCACAGCCAGATAACCACCGCACAACGTCTTCCCAGCCGTGGACCGACGCACGTGCTCCACTCGCGTCACTGACTGACAGCCGGGCTCAGTCCGCCTCCCTCTCAACACACCCCCAATGACGCAATGCTCTTCACCTCCTTACACACCCCTGTTCCAGTCTCCTCTCACACACACACACGCACACACACATGCAGTGACTCATAAGGATGCACACCTCTTTGGAGTACCCTCTACCATCTCAGCCGAAAGGCAAGAAAAGGAGGGGGTGGGATTAATTGTGTCTTCCTATACTACATTTAAGAGAGAGGGATTAAGAGAGAGAGAGCAACGGAGGTCATTGGAGAAAACAGAAGGATAGAGATAAGATGGGAAATTGAGGGAATGCAGATACAGCAGGGGGAGCAAGAGAAAGAAAAATAAGCAAAAGACGGGGAGAGAAAGAGAGTGTTAAATTGGATAGAAGGACAGCGAGAGAGAGAGAGAGAGAGAGAGAATTAGAAGCTGCTGCAGTGCGGCTTTTGGTGTGGTGACAGGTTAAGTGCTCATCAATGGCCTTAAATTGGCTACAAATTAACTACAGATAAGTACAGTTTACTAGAATGCTAGGGGCTGAGACCAGTACATTGACACACACTCTCCATCATGCGTTTATCATGCTCCGACACACACACACACACACACACACACAGTTAAGTGACGCACCATACATTATGTGCTCGCAGTGTCAGTAGGGCAATCTCTTCGACTTTGTGCTGATTTGCATATATGAATACCAAAGCTTTGCATCGGAAAGAGGATTTGCACGAGGAGGGTGAGAAGGTGAGGATGAACGGGAGGAGAAGAGAGAAAAAAAAAAAGGCGGGAGAGAGAGAAGCGGGGAAGAACTGCGGACAAAAGAGAAAAAGATAAAGTGAGATAGCAAGAAAGACTGCACACACTCACACACAATGTAGATGAGCGACAAACAGCTTAATGAAGTGTGCAGTGTGCGACTAAAGCAAGATTGTGACACACATTTTAGAAATCTGTGCCACGGTGCTCTCTGCAGGTTATATAGCATGCTGCACATTCTGAGGGGGGGGGAGGGGGGGCTGACTGATGCTCGAGTAATTCCTGTCATAGGAAATCAGGTCACTGAAGCAACTCGCTGCATCTTCAGCAAAATACTGCCGGAGCAACTTCTCCAACATCTACCTGAGTGAAGTGAGATGCCAGGTTTAAGTGTGTGTGTGTGTGTGTGTGTGTGTGTGTGTGTGTGTGTGTGTGTGTGTGTGTGTGTGTGTGTGTGTGTGTGCGCATACCGAGTCCGAATGCTTGCAAAAACTGTCTCATTCCAACTACTAAATAAGTAATTGCTAAACACCACTCGCGGTTTACACACACACACATTTAGACAACACTCATCGAGGATAACACAGTGACCACCCCGTTGACCCTTTAGTCGTGACATGCAGACCTCACAGCAGTGGATCCGACACGAGAATGTCGCGAAGCATTAATGGCTGATGCAGATTCCGTGCCTGCAGCTACATGCTGTATCAGAGGAGCGGCGACATGCTGGAGCCTTGGGACAGAAGGTAACACAAGGTCTCACTATGAGACGCACCGCTAGAAGGAAAGTCATCTCGGGGGGGGGGGGGGGGGGGGGGTTCTAAATTGTTAGAACTCGTTCTAACAATTTCTACCTCTCTACAACTACATTTAGGTCAAGCACTTAAACAGCGAGGTACACAGAGAGTACATGTACACTGAAGGAAATAGAGATAAATAACAGAGAGAAGGGGTTCATTATATAGGCCATTTAGAAATGCAGCAATTACTGGTTAAAAATAAATACATTTATTCCATTATCTAAACGTGTGCCACAATATCTCTGCATGTTTCTTTATCAGATTTAATGCTGGTGGATTGTGCCTCAAACATCTTTAGAACAGCTTTTGTCCCACAGGAGATGACAGATCTCCTTCTGTTTGACACATTCTGCCATCAACACCCTCAGGTGTCAGTCGATACTACGACTGAGTTACCACTGTGATTTCTTTGATTACCGCCCTAGTGTGTGTGCATGTGCTAGCATGAGAGCACTGACGCTGATAATGCGGGAGGCTTGATGCAGGACATTTTCCCAATTATGGCGAAGCCAAAAGGCACTTGGAAAGTTTGGGGTGCGATGCATTATATATGAAAAGAGCTCTTTTTGGATTAATTATTCATCGAATGTGATACACTTGCACAAATAAATATTTATTTATTGTACCAGACAAATTACTGTCTGGAAATAGTGCATCTGCATCCAAACATAAACCGTGATGAGCAAGTAAGCACACTGCACAAACAGTCTCGTAGTTCATTGGGACTTCAAGATTCTTATGGGATTGCAATATTTTGTTAATGAGGGACTCTCTCACACACACAAACACACTTACATTAAAATGTGGAGGATGCAAACCACCAACACTCCTCAAATTAATCTAAAAGATCCACATTCCAATAAAAACACTGAAAGAAAACAAATGAAGATTCCTCTTCATCCACCTCTTTTATTGCCATATATACTGTATACATGCGTTTCTTTGTTTTCTATGAACAATCACAGTAATGATGTTAATAAATCAGACAATGCACAGGAGATTCATGCAGTGCTATTTATGCTATCTCCATCGCCTCCTTGTCTCTACCTTAACCCCTCTCCTCTGTACCCGCAAGGTCGAGGTAATTAGATTGTCCTGCGGCTACCTCCAGCAGCATTAACACCTAAATTGTTGATTTTAGGTGAACAACACTACCTTGTATTGTGTAATGTCGTCCCCCGCATGGTTCTCCTTTAAATACACAGTAAATTGTACAATATGCTGTATAAAATCAGCTGCAATACACACAGTGCTGCGGTGGTAAAGCTGTGGTGACAGCTTGTGTTTTTGTCACTACATTGGGTTTTATTGTTACATTGCCAATAACACGGTTGTTGTTTGTGTTAATTATGCTACTGATGAAACACTCTGAAATGGCCCATTGTTTATTTCTTTGTGTGAGAATTTTTCTTTTTTTTTAGGTTTTAACTAATTGGAAATTGAAATGTATAACATATTATCAGGCAATGCAGTGAATCATTACATGCCCGTAAGGTATGGTATCAAACTGAATGTTGCGAGTCGTCTCAGGACAAATTATAATTCACACCTGAGTATTTTCAGACTTAAAAGACTCAAGGTATTATTACTACGGCCTCTCCCTTCTGTACACTTATCTTAAAACACAAAAGTATTGTTAGTATTCGTTTTACCACATCTTGAACACAGGATCAGTTACAACACATGTTAAAATATGTAAGTAGTCAACATATCCCTCATCCCTGCTTGGATGTTTAATCACATGAATCAAAAAATGAATTACTAGAAAAGAAAAGAAAAAAACCCTACAAAGTGCAGCTTTCTATTAGTGCCCACTGAGACCTCCGTGTGAAATCTATTAATAATCTGCGTATCACCCTTTACAATGGATTATGTTGTAATCCAACCATTTATTCATCCAAAACAGCAGCTCAATCCAGGTTTAAATGGAACAGCAGGGATCACTACTTAATATTCATAATACAAGTTAATAGCCGAGCAGCTATATTGGTCAAGTCCAGGGTGGCTCGTTGCCTGCAAGGGGGAGATTTAAATGCTTCTCTGCATGATGCTGCAGAGTACCGAGAAACTGCACAGAATCAAACAGAGGTTTATGTACCTTGTTCAGGTCCATATCCATGTTAATTAAAGCTGCATTATGCAGTTTATGACCATTCGGGGGCAGACAAACATACACAACTTATAGCCTTGACACAATATTAGTCTGTGCAGTTCTTATGGATAACAACTGCCTACTGATGAATCCAGAAAAAATAAATAAAGCAACATTCACCCCACTGGAGTCTCTCCTCTGCAGCTACGGCTCACCCCGTCACAGTGTTGAGTCACTAGCACGAGCAGAGAACATTTAAATGCATTAGTGGTAAAAAAAAAAAGGGCTGACAGATGAAGGTAAGAGTGACATCCACGTACAAAAAAACAGCCCTCTGTACAAAAGAGATATTGTGCTTTTGCCAATGTGGCTCACTCGCAGACAGTTGTTAACAAGCCAAGTGTTGCTTTCAACAGCTTAAGGGCATTGATCGAACATGCACGGCTGCAGAGTGACAGTTCCTCCTCGTAAATCTGCTTTATGGGCCTGCCTGACACACACGGCAGGCGAAGCCTGCTATATGTTTTAAATAGAAAGAACACGAACAAGCTATACTCATTAATCCTATTACTGCAAAGTGACACTATAGGCTCAGTCTCAACGATATTTGTGCAGGCAGACATTGTCCAACAGTCACTAAGGGTTGGGGATTTGGGTATTTCACTCCTTTTTTTGGTACCAACAGAGTGTAGAAACCTAGTATCAAGTACCAAATTCACACTGTATTCTATTTAGGCTACATTTTTGTATGGCTCCTTGTGTTACGACAATCATTAACATTTTAGTAGTTTGGCTTCTTTTTGTTAAATAAAAAAAATGTAAATGTTGAAAAAAAAGTAATGTTTTTGTACTGGCAATAGTATTATGAAATATCAAACAATACACTGCCCTAACAGTAAGGACCATTGCAAATACAATCTTAATTATATATATATATTACAATAATAATATTATTATAATATTTATATATACTTTCTTTCGTCATCCACCAGGTGTGACAAGATCGTCAATCTGCTTTGTGACAGCCTGCTCAGCAGGCGTGCCAGACTTCATTCAGCTCCAGTCGTGTCATACATGTGGGCCCTTAGACGGAACAACACACACTCGCTGTCAGGCAGAGCAGTCTGCTGAATGCACACTGAAACGTGGCGAAAAGCTCCCTAAACCTCCTTAGTAATCATTTCACCTTTGAGGATTGTCATGTAAACTAACAATCAAGACAAAAGAGATGAACTCCCAAGATTCCCTAAAGCAAAAAATAAATAAAAAGGAAAACTTCTGTAATTTCACAGTTCAAGAGTCAACAGCTGGAAGGAAAGAAGAAGGTGAGGGGAGGACAGAGAGGTAAGATCTCGTCGGTAGATTGATTGATTGAAGTCGGTAGATTGCTACAAATGGAGCACTGGAAGACTGATATGGCTCATTATTGCTGCTGGCCAGGGGGAGAAAGAAAGGGACACGATGGAATCATGAGTAAAGTGAAAAATCCATCAGGACCATTTGACAGACAAATGAAGCAGATTAGAATCGGACAAAGGCAGTGTGAGACAAAGGAGAGCTATAAGAATCAATAACTTATGAGCCAGTTTCTCTCTCCTCACACTTCATGAATGACTTAATATCTGCCTATAATTACTGTATGTTTCTCCCTCGAAATCACCTCCGCTCTACTCATCAACCCCGCAGACTGGAGTCCACCTCTCTCTCTCTCTCTCTGCTCTTTGTCTCCCCTTTACGACCCTCTCCCCTAGCTCACAGTTTCAAGCAACTGGCACAATGGACAACATGGGGAACATAAAGGATGGCTGCGAGCTTCGGCGAGAGACAATCAATAACCGGACAAACAAAAGCGCAGCCCGGGTCCCGCGTGGTGAGAAGCTCCCAACTCCAGCGCCACTCGGCAACAGAGGCGGCGTCCTCCTCCTCTCGCCTTGTTCTGTTCTCTCCGCTGACTAAGAGTGAAAGCCGTGACCACTGCCTGACGCGCACTGTATTAGTGACTCACGGCGAGCCAACAGACGCGCGCACAGTTGGGTCTAACTCCCAACCCACATCACCATTCCGCTTATGTTATCATGCCATGCTCACAGCTGCTCAAATTCAAGTACCAATGCTCCCTTAAATACCTGCTGTGTATGTGAGCAAGTGTGCACAAACGCACTGCACAATTATACTTAACCAGCTGTCTGTTCTTTTCTTGGCAAAGCCTCAGATGCTTGCAGAAGTAACGATACAGAGTGATGCAAAAGGGTAGTAAGAGGAAGTCGACATAACGATCAGTGTAATAATAATAATTAGGTTTTAGTGCAATGATCTGAAGAAAGCAACTTTAAAGAAAAGAAAAAAGATCAATATGGAAATCATGATTATTCATACATTTTAGGCACAAAATATTGCAGATTTCAAATAACAGAGCACTGTTTTGACTTCCATGCTGTGCTACATTCCTGCTAATGTACAAATATTTGCATCAAAATAAGACTTAAAATGGTGCTGTTCTTCAGCTGAATCCCGTGCGTTGTTGTCTCGCCCGTCTGCTCTCGGCAAAAACGAGTAATATACAGTTTATCACTCTACCCTGGACAACATTCAGGAGACTGCAGCGACATGGCAGCTCCCCAAAAGTGGAGCCAAAACGACTCGATCGCCCCCCGCTGGCTGGCTGTTAGTTTAGGCAGCACTTGATTTGATATGCAGCAGAGTTTCCTATGAGCAGTGCGTGCATTTTAAACGTTGATGTCACAGTTGTGTGCATTCTGCAGCCTACTGGAAGTTATAAACCACTGCAAAGCACACACAGAGTGGAAACACTTCGTTAAAAGTAAAAGTGACAGTGAGAGAAACTGTAACGGCTTTTTTCAACCAAACTGATCTGAACAACAAAGAGGAGAAGCATCAAGCTGATAAAATATTAAAAAGTGACAGATTTGTTTGAGGCACGAGGACTAGACAACAGCACAGAGTCATTTATCATTCCTTATAATTTCATGTTGCACGACTGCGTGATTTCTAAACTGATTTTAGAAAGCCGCATTTAAACACAGGAGGTACGTTTTATCTTAATCTCTCACAACTCAGCAGAACAAATAGTACCGTACAATACATTTATATTACAATTACAATTCCCATCTCAAAGCTTGTGTGTGACCAGTCAGCAACATGTACTGAGGTAACCTCCAGCCCAACGGTTCCGGTCATGTCCTGATTATAAAAGTACTGGAGGAGAACGATCTGTTTCGGTGTCGAGAACTAAAGCCAACGAACAAAGATGGAGTGAAGACTGAAAGGTAATTAAACGGACCATGCAATTGCTGCACTTGTAGGACAGGACAGTGTATTCAAGCACTTTCTTTGTTTGTCTCTGCCATGCATGCTGCTGTACTTGTCGACCCCCAATTGTTACTGCTGCCACAGTCTGATGAGGAGAAGGCATTGTTGTTCCAGGAGCATATGGACGGTCTCCACTACGTGAACACAAAGGTTCAGACAGACATACAAGCACACACATGCCAAATATAGGGCTGGGGGAGAATTGGATATGACGATTTAGAGAGAGAGAGACAGAGACAGAGAGAGAGAGAGAGAGAGAGAGAGCGCTAGTCAGTTAATCTGAGGGCCGTTCATGTCACTGAGTTCATATGACAAGGCCATGCCACAGCAAGCATGATGCACCACAAAAGCCTGTTACTTTACCCATCTGGTTTCCTTTCAACAAGTACATACAGTAAAATGAAAGTTATAATAAAGTCTCTGTTGAACTCATGAGGTAGACCTGTTCGTGCCAAAACACAGCCTGTGTATGTGGGCATGTTTAAATGTGGGAGGGTTTGTGTAACGGTCCAGTCACCATATTGGACCGCTGCGTTGCCAACCAGCCGGCATCACAAGGAGGACACACACACACACACACACACACACACACACACACACACACACACACACACACTGTAAACACAACTCATCATGGCGCTCATCAACCTCGTTGAAACGCCTCCTCCACCTCTCCAGTAGTCGTGAACAGTGAACGTGAGGCACAGAGGGAACTGAAAAGATGAACAAAACTCAACCCTGCATAAGAAAGGATGTTACATCAGAGGCTCAGAGTGGAGTGGCTTTGATACGACTTTAGATTATTTACTTTCACCTATGTGGAGCTGAGTAGCGTTGTGCTACGGGGCAATTCTGTTCTCAGAGCGGAGACAAGCAGATACACTGCTGACCCATCCAAAAAGCTGAGAGACTTACAGCCTTTCACTCAGCTCGCTGACTTAAAAGACATGCCAGCATTGCTTCATATTGTCTGTACTGGAGCCCTTTAATGTTCTCCTCACAATACATAAAACAAGCCAACTAGTTTGTGTGATGTGTACGGCATGTATAAAAAGGACTATACACACACACACACACACACCTACACACACACACACACACACACACACACACACACACACACACACACACACAAAGAAAACAGCGACCAACGCCTACGGGGCAGTTTCCTACACCTGCCAGGGACATTTTTCCACAGGTTCAAATGAATCAGTCTGAAATAGCCTCATGTATGTTCACCCCGTCCCTATTCATAAATGATGACCTGAGCCTACCCTGTGCTGAAGCCGGACAGATCGACTTCTAGCATCTCACTCCTTCTCAAAGACGCCTTCACAGCATCAACTGCTCCGCTAAACTATGTGGACTTAGGTTTGAAGCAACAATAACATTTACAATAACTAAACTTTCTGCCTTAAATCCAACATTTATCAGCCTTACATGTATCGTAATGGCTTTGAACTTCATACTTTACGTACTCAGCTGCTGTGATTTTCTGAATAGAACAAAAAACATCTAGTTAGGAACGGCAGCTAAATGATGCAAATCCAAATGTAAATGTATCTATTCACATATTCTCCCTTGAACCAAACAGACAGCACTGTTCAACTATACCTGCCACAGAAGACCATGATACTACATCGCCTGCAGTATTGTGTCCTTGGAGCTTGAATGCGCTGTTCAACAGCAGCATGGCCTTGATGTTAGCCATTAGCCACCGAAACGATGTGAAACCAACCACCATCCCAAATTCACCTCATTCCAAAAGATCTGCAGATTTTAGTCGTGGAGCAGTTGTAGTAATGGATTACATTTCCCAAATCTAGCCTCAATATTTGAGCCCTTGATCCCCCATGTAATCTGCTCCCCCAATCCTGGATGCTGGCCTAAGTGAAGAGACACTGAGCTAAGCATTCTGATTGGCTTTGCCGTGACCTCTAGCAACCCACCTTTCAACTCCGGCCGTTTGTCCCGCACGGGTCACCGCAGGTCAACTTTGTAATTAATCACACAGCCAGATGAATGGGTCCGGGCTTTGCCCATGAACTCGCAGCAGGGTGGTGCCATGCGACGTCAGACCGCCCTTTAAATCAGAGGAGCCAGATGCACGCTCCAATGTCAGGAAAGGCAGCTTCCCCGCTGAAGTGTTCTTCAGCGAGACTTTAGCAGCTCCAAGGGTGCTGTTCAACGACTGATCATGTGCTCTGATCTGTGGAGCGGGACATCAGCACTGCAAGTTGCTAGACAACAACGGCGCAACAAGATAGTGCGTGTGTGTCTCTCTCTAACACACACACACACACACACACACACACACACACACACACACGCACAGTCACAACAGATTCACGATCATGTGCAGCTCTGAAGTGCGACAACCTCTACACAGATACTAATTCTCGCAATAGTGAGGATCTCACTGCGCATTGAAATCATTCTCGCGCAATCAGCTGTTCATTCCCAGCCAGAAACACACACATTCTTAAGCATCTCATGGTGTATGTATGTATGTATGTATGTATGTATGTATATATATAGCAACGACAACTGCACGGCACATCTGCCTTTCCTTTCATTCCCAGTGGCACGCCGGGAGCACCACATGTCATCCATGCACATGTAACACACTCACGTCTTCCCTAAGTCCGCCTCACATGGGGTCAAGACAGTTATCAGAGTGAAGAAAATAAATCACACCTACATTCATCCTCAAAATCTGCCTTCCCTCTGATGAAAAGAGAAAAAGCGGAGCCTTACCGGTGAGAGCTCGTCCACAGGAGACACCAGGGTACGGAGGAGAGAGAGAAATGTGTCTGCCCAACGAAAACCCAGCGAGAGCCGCCTCCCCGTGCGCCGCCACCAAATCAATTTCACACTCTCTCACCTCCCCGCCACTGTGATGTCATTCATTCATCCCTTTCCCCCGTAGCCATGGCAACTCTGCCGCTTGGAGCGGCTAATTCTTTTACATCCGTCTCTCCCTGTCCCTCTTCTCTCTCTCTCCCTCTCGAGTCCCTCCCCCTCTCCAGACCCCAGTGAACCCAGCCCACTTGCTCCATCTGAGGGGGTACAGTTACACCCCCATCTTCACGAGCGCTCCATTCTCTACCATCACAATGCTGGTGTAAAAAAACGAGGAGGAGGGTACAAAACACAGAAAGAGGCGGCGCCTGGATTCACCTCATGTAGCGAACACGCCCTGAAGAGTTTGTGGTCAGACGGGTGTGCATTTGTCAAGGCTGCCCACAGAGGCAGAGCTGGCAGACAATGAGGACTGGACGACAGGGGAGACACAACGGAGCCTGAATAGGTGCGCCTGGAAACCTCTTGTTGAGACGCGAGCCAGCTGTCTCATTTGCACACGGACACGCAGGAACACAACACAATGCTGACGCAGAGATGTGTACGTCTGTAACTCCCAAACACACACACATGAGCGCAAACACTCGGCCAAGCAGTGTGGTGTGAGGTGATGAATAGTTAATGACCAGGCACCGTAATTACTATGGTGCCTCTCGGCTAATACTCCCTATGTTGACCTTGGAAAAGGGGGAGGAAAATGTGGACAAACCAAACAGACACACACTTACACCACAACCAGCCAGCCCTCTCTTCACAACCTCCACGGGCAACAGACGTTCATCGTCGCCTCGCTTAAACCATTTCCCCCTGCCCTCCCACTGATCGCCATCCTGCTGTTTTTCTATTTCAGATCTGCCATCTGCATCTCCCCACCTGCCTACTTTCATCTTCACCTGCAGGACTGAGGGAGCCGCGGGCAGATCAAAAGACGGGAACAGGAAGACGCATGAGGGTAACAACTTCAAAACATCCACTTGTCAGACGGACGCTGAGGAGACTATGGTTCTGGAGTGGGATAAAGGACGCAGAGGGAGAGGTTATAAAAGTAAATCAAGAAGCCTTAAGAAAGAAAGAAAGAGAGAGAGGGGGGTTCCCTCTGGAAAAGACAGGGATCTCCTCTCCGTCACATCTCTTCACAGATCATCTGCTTTTTAATTAGCTTCTTGTGTTTTCCTCCTGGAAAATCTCTCCATCTGTCTGCATCAATCTCACGCTCGTCATTCTTAATCCCTCTGTTGCTTCTCACACATTTCATCTCAGTCTTATTTCCATGTATATAGTAAGCGATAGTTCACTTTCAGCTGTTGACGGATGTATTCTGACATCATAAACTAATGTAAAAATAAAAGTTTTGATTTGAATGCATGCACCTTGTGCGTTAGGGTCAGTGTAATGCGTTACATAACTGGCCAGACTAGACATCCACACAAAAAGAGGCGCAATGAGACTGTGTGCGACTGCAAATACTCAACATAAAGAAGTCTCTTATTGTTTTTTAATCTATAAAGAAGTGCCCTGGTGCAAACACGAACATTAATGCCAAGAGTCAGACTGGTGACGCTTAATTCACAGACACACATACAAAGAACTAGGCCGTCTCTGGCCTCTCACGAAGCTCTAGCTGTAGTCCCATTCACTCCGAATAACCGCCTTAACCTTGACTTAACACTTTCTTACACTTATCCACTCATCAGCCCTGTGTTACAGTGGGGTGTGTGTAAGGTCGTGGTTGAGCTTAAAGCCCATCTACTCTGGAATAGGGTCAATTGGCAGATGTGCTGTGAGAAGCATGAGCGGAGAGGGAAGACAGAGACAGTGTAAGAACACAGAAAGAGAGGTGGGGGAGGTTAAGGGGGCGAGTGTGGATCAAATCTCTGAATTGAGGTGCGTCAGGGGAATGAAATTACCAGACTAGTGGTTTCAAATCACACAGACACACACACACACACACACACACACACACACCTGAGGAGGGAACCTGTAATCCACAGCCGAAGCAATTTCCTCCACAGTACGGTCCGAGATGTTGCTTTACCGAGACATTACATCTCTCTTCAGGACGCTTATCTGCTCTCACAGAAATGAGCAGAGAATATGAAATATACCGACAGACATTTCTTTATCGTCCCTTCCTCTTCACCGCTCACATCACCCTTCAACGAGATTCCTCTCTCCGTCTACCACCACTATGTTCCACCGTCAATCCAGCTACACTGCGTTTTAAGTCTTGTTCTCTACTATTTGCCTCACACTCTCTACTTCTTGCCTCACCTCTTTCATCCACACACTCTCTAATCCCCCGAGTTGCAGACAGCGGTCTGACAGGGATCCGTAGATTAGCATGCTAGTAGGTGGGAGTGTATCATAGCATTGTAAGTAGGGGGGCATCATGCCCCATTAAGTATTGACCTAATTTGATTTGGCTTGAACGTGAGCGATGACATGCTTGAAATCAAGCACGCACACGCACACACACACACACACACATCACAGCCAAACGTTATCTTTCATCTCAGCGTAAACTCCCCCCATGGCTTCTTGGCTAGATCAAAGCAGTGATTCTTTTAAAAGGGAATGCTTAACCAGATCTGTTCACATCATTTGCATGGCTCTGCAGCTGGGCTCATAACTCGGCCTTCTAATATACGCCGTCTAGCTGCAGGCACGAGAACCAGGTAGGTGGACAAGTTTTTGTGTTGTGACGGTAAACAGTAAAGCGGTTACATCTCAAGCACCCGGCCTCGTACACCTTCCAGGGAGGGGGAGGAGACGAGCGGCTTTGTGATCTACTCTCTTCCCTCCCGCCTCTTTCTGAGCGAGACCTTTTGCCATCTCCCCGTCACCGTTTCACACAATCTATTCGTTTCAACTTTCCACTTCCTACGCTCGTAATTACCTTCACAACATTGAAGTAGCTACGGAGTGCTAGTTTTCTCTTTCCGCAAGCACAAATTCCAGCGCGGTTTGCTCTACTTCCAGCTTCACAGAAAATACAGCTGTCCCATTCCAGTTCAACCACAAACAGGTGGGGAAGCCATACATGTTCACATGTACATGCGCACACACACACACACACACACACACACACGCACAGATATAGCAGAAGCAAGTCCTGGCAAGCCCAGACATTGACCCTGACATTGACGTTTCTTATTGACAGAGTTTCCAATAATAGCCCTGGAAGGGAAACAAAGTCTGCAATGGCCGCCAGTCACATGCCAGCGGCAGCAGGCCTGCATTAATGTGAGGAAGTGTTCTATAGAAAGATAAGGGTCACATGGGGAGCAGCCTCCCTCTCCTCTGACAAGGACTACCATCATATAGGGCTTGGTCGACCGGTGCAGCTCTTCAGTGTTTGATCCATGCAGACCGCTCTGCTTTGATGACATCGTTTCATCTGAGAATCTCAGACCAAAGGTTTGGATTTTATGTTGGGACTGCTGGAAATGTGCCACGCCCAAATAACATGTTGCTGCTGCTGCTGCCAGCAGTGCTTCCCACCACCTGTCTCGAGCTTTAGCTGCTGTTTGAGGCTGCCAACTGCCCAGTCACATGGGCCTCACTTATAAGAATAGTCTGGGATTTCGTCTTCATCTCA
The DNA here is from genome assembly GCA_032191485.1 of Leptoclinus maculatus. Taxonomy (NCBI): domain Eukaryota; kingdom Metazoa; phylum Chordata; class Actinopteri; order Perciformes; family Stichaeidae; genus Leptoclinus; species Leptoclinus maculatus. Next base: position 3,773,530 of record JAVDOI010000018.1, read on the forward strand.
GGATCGTTCAGCTCAGAAGAAAGCAAATGCCAATTAGACATTAGGCCTTCTGTTTATTTTACTACTTTGTATTACATTAACAGGAATGTGACTCAATCTAGATTATCTACAGCACATGATCAATTGAAAACTCTTTAAGAAAATGAAAAAGTGTCTTAAATTGATCAACAGAAGATTAAATCAAGACTGCTTTAATTTAATTATTTAAGTGATTTAAAATTGTCATGGTCTCTTAGAGGCACACGTGTGTTTACAAGTCTTGGGAAGTACCACTGCATATGTGAAACAGACTTTTTATGGCTCCAGCGGGAGCTGCTCAAAATCGGATGAATTGCCTCAAGTGATGTCACTTTCAGTCGACGGCTTGAGGCTAGCGGCTAGAGCTACAACAGTCTCTGACCAAATGTTGCTGGTCGAGATGTAATGCGTGTGTGTAAAGAAGGCCGGGTTTTGACAAGGTTCCTGCATGGAATTTTAATAATGTCCATTGTTAGTCCGACAAAGCACAAGAGTGCTATGCTAATTTGGTGGAGTACTGCTTTATATGTGAGAAGGTGCTGATTATGTACTGTAGACTAAACAATCCTTATTAAAATTGATGCAGTCCTAAATACAATGCCTTTTGCTTCAGGTCAAATGCATGCTTCTTATAGATATCGCACATTTCCAGTCATATATGACAGACGTCTGTCTTAAGTCCTAGTTTGCCAATTATAAATGGCACATTTGTGTGGATTACAATTTGCACTAATCAGATTTGAGGGTGAAACTAATCTAAGGCTTCCCCAGATGAACACTAACCCCCTTAATCCCCCCCCCCCCCCCCCCATCTGTCTGCCTCGTCAGCTGTCTGCCTTCTGACACCAGATGCATCCACTCAGTGTTTGTATGCATGCGCTGTTCTTTAGAAGGGAGGGAGGGAGCTAACCGGCCAGTCCCACCTAAGAATAGATGAGCTGGTGGACACACCAAGTGTTCGCTTCAGACCATCAGGCCCACAGTCGGAGGAGTTACAGCAGTCGGTACATATCCCAGGTATACAGGTGGTGGCTGTCATTTATATTCCCCTCCTTAATCATGCATAAAAAAGGTAGCATTTAAATCGTGCCAAAGCCACGGGGCCTCAGCATTGCAACACAGCCGGTGGGCTGCTTTACATATGTGAAAGCGCGGGGGAGGGGGAGGGGGTGGGGGATATATATCCCTTTAACACCTCTGGAGGTCTGACAGCAGCAGATCCATCAAAACGCTTTCTTGCTGGGGAAAGTCTTCGTACAGCCATCCCATTCTCCTCCTCCTCCTCATCACCCTCTTTAGCTCATAAATCAACCCATAATTATCAGGGAGTGGTGGTGGTGACTAAGTCTTGAGACCATGTGGCTCAACAGCTGACCACAGCGCAGGGGACTGCGCTGCGTCCCGACACAGACCGACAGGCTACAGCTTCGAGACAATAGCCTCTTGCCGACTACACCCGAAGACGCTTTGACCGTGTTCCAAAGAAGAGAAATGTGAAAGACGAACGACAAGCTGGAAAAGGCAACTGCTGGAAAATGGCATTATGGAACCATGTGGCTGAGATAATCTTTTCAGTTTAAAAGAGAGAGAGCAATACCTTCACGCAACACTGCCGTACACGGAGGCCCACAATCTGGCCGAGCAGGAGGACAGATGGGTGTAGGACACGCACACAAACGCACATCTTGTTGAAAAGGGGGGCTGTGACTGAAATGGCAGGTCCTCCTTGTGCATCAGTTTAAACGTGATTGATTTTATTTTTTTGTACACGGTGTTTAACAGTTACAGCTCTGCTTCCCAAGGGTTTAACCCCCCCCAACAGACACACACACACACACACACACATACACACACGGCCCTCAGCCGTCTGAATGAGCCCATCTGTGAGCTCCTGTGAAACAAAAGCAGAGTTTTGTGGGGTGACCCCAGGCGGAGTTATGTTCTCGTCCGTTACTCGGCGACGTTCCGTCACACCAAGCAGAAAAAAAGCTGTACAGGCTGTTCCTCCTTTCCGTCTCCTCACTGCTCTTTTCTGTCTGCCCGTTACAATGCTTCTGTGTCCTTGTATGCCTCTTGTACTTTTTCTGTCTCTACCTCTCCTGCTTTTTTTTTTCTCGACTCTCACAGTACCACTGGCAGACACTGCACACATCACACAGCCGCACGGCGTTCGGGCTAAAGCTGCCCAGGTCCTCTGAATCTAGAGCGGTTCCCAACTGACATCCATTACCCCGGAGGCTTTTTGGAGGAGTGTGTGTGTGTGTGTGTGTGTGTGTGTGTGTGCAGTGTGTGCCAACAAACCCGTTTTCCTTTTTCTGTGCTGCCAGTCGGCACACATGCAACATCTCAGGGCAAACAACAGCAAGAGGGGGAAAAAAGAAAAGAAAAGAAAAGAGAGACAGAAACAAAAGGCCAGTCCAAAGACTTGGAAAACAAATAAAGCAGAATCAATGCAGACATTTTGTGAGATGTTTGTTCAGTTACGGAAACGCATGTAAAGAATGAAGAAAAAAATCATGATGAGAACAAAATGCCAATGGCCAAACATTGTGCTATCAGGCCCTGTGCGAATGGTAAACAGAGAAACTTAAACACACACACTCACACACAGCCAAACAACAACCACCGTCAAACAGGAGACAAGTGGCACCGTACCTCACTGCAACATTTCCCCCGGAGTTCTTGATGCTTTCTTTCCAGCCGGGAAAAATAACATCCAGAGACAATCTGATCTCAGCTGCAAAGATCTGAAACACTCAGAGCGAGAGAGAGAAAGAGAGAAATCAACTCCCAGCTCTCTCTACACCATACCATAGGCTAGAATCCTCCACTGATATCCCATCAGAGAAATGGGGGGGGGGGGGGGGGGAGAGAGAGAGGAGAGTGTGCCAGTTTGGGTGAATGAGGGGGGAATTGGTTAAAAGGAGAGAGCGCATGAGTCAGTGAGAGAAAGAGAGAGAGAAAGAGAGGGGGGGGGGACGAGTGAGATGAGAGTTGAAATCTCTAATTACAACTGTTTATCACAAGCCTGTAAGCAGCTGGTGGGAATGAGTGACACAGGACTTCATACACACTTACTGCACTCTGTTGTAGCTGCATCTCGTGTGCATGCTGTGCGAGTGGGAGGAGAACCAAACACACAAATAATGGACTGAAAGTGAAACCAGTGAAGACAGGAGGATAACAAAAGCAGAGCAGATGTGTCGAGCATGAGGCTATAACTCCTACCTACTTCATGCCTTCTCATCCCCTTAACTCCAAAGGATGGAGAGAGTAGGCTACCAGAATTTTGTTTTGCTATAGCAAATTAAAATAACTAGTTTATCCGTATAATTTGCCGTCAACACTTTTTGCACTGCAGAATAAAGTGCATTATAGCATGCCATGCACACATGTAGTTACCTGCGTCCACAAATGAGTTTGTCGTTTTAACGTCGTGCACCTGTCTGAAGGGGCACAGTGCGATGTCCTTCTCAATGTGCTTCAGGTGCAGCTTCTCCCGCTGCGTTCCTCGAATTCAAAACGTTTGACAGCAGAAATGTCTCACACGCCCCACTGAAGGTAAAAGTTGCTCCGTAAAATGTGGGGAAATCACCGCTGTAAGATCCGCCCATGGATGTAGGATTCCACCGTGAACGTCAGCGCAATTAGCGGAGAGAGCCAGCATGCACCTGTTGTGGGCGTGTTTGATTGTGTGTCATTCGGCACGCTGGCCAGGTCGTAAAAGCGGTGATTCATTAAAGGGACGTTTTAGTGGCATCGAGTGGTTTGTGGCAGGTTGCTACCTATTGAAGGAATTGATGAGAAGGATAGCGTGGTTCTATTGTCGGTCCATAAATTTGGTCCAGACCGAGATATCTCAACTATTCGATGAATTGGCAGAACATGTTGTGCAGAACCTATGCCATTCACATCAACAGCTGTTATTTGTGGTTAGTGCTAATTAGCTAATGTTAGCATGTTTAAATCCGTGCTAAAGTGAGATGGTGAACTTGTAAACATTATATGTGCTTAGCATCAGTATACGTTCAGTATATATATATATATATATATATATATATATATATATATATATATATATATATATATATATGTACAGGGTTCCCACGCCTTTGTAAACATAAAATTCAAGGACTTTCCAGCCCCAATTCCCTAAGATTCAAGGACCCAGCACATCATAGTGTGAGACACCAAACAAGATCTATTATTGATAAAACACTGACAATTTTCATAATGACAACTGGCAGGCTTTACAGAAGCTCACACACAACGATTTAAAAGAGGCTTGAATATGTTGAACACTTCTCGATTGTGCTGTTACAGTCATGACAGACCATGTTCTCCTGTCTTCTCTAACACAGCAGAGGAAAAAAACTATATATTGTGTCAGTTAAGTGATCATTTATATTCTATTGTCTATTTGTCCATGTCTATGTCTATTTCCAAAAATTGTCAAGACCTCAATTTTCTCCCCTCAGACAAATGTTGCTGGTCCCTGTGTGCCTCTGCCAACGCTCCATCTTGGAGCCATAAAGCAGAGTGTGGAAATCAGGAGATGGAGAGAGGAGGCGGGGGGGGGGCAGAGAAAAATCCTTCCCTCCTCTCCTCTCCTCTCCATTTGATGTTTTTGTTTTTCCTCTCCTCTGTGATCGGCTGATGTCCTTGAGAAAAAGACCAACGAATGAAGGCACGATTAATCGAGATGTGCTTGAATTGGAGGCAACTTTTAAATCTGCTCTCACTTTTCTTGCACACATGCAGATTGCAAGCCTGCCCCTTCATCCCAGTTTGATTCCAGGCGGAGGCAGAACCATATGAATTATAGATCAGATTGTATTCCAAAAGATCCTATGTAGTCAGAAGAGAAGAAACTAAACCAGCTCTCACGTTAGCGCAGTTAAAAACAAATAAACCCACCCATTCTGCTGGGTCAGTCCCGTTTTTCGGATCAAAAACAATTACTGTGTCTTCTCAAGCGGAATCGATTAAAAAATCGACAGCATGTGGCGGGCAACGAACATGGTGTTTAGACTTTGGAGGAACGGATGGCACAATCCAGTTTGTTGGTAAACCAAATCCTCACTTAAATGAGAAATCCACGCAGTGCTGCTGCCAGTTCAGCTGCAGGGCTCTGGATCAGCCTGATTACTTTGGTCTGACTGCAGCAGATCAAAGTAATCCCCAAATACTAGAGAAGAACGTACACGGAGCAACCGTGTAGTACGCTGAAGAGCAGTGCGACGATGCGAGTGCTGTACATGTTGTCAGTATTGAGGCAGTGAAGATGCATGTGTGCATACGAGTGTGTGTGTGTGTGTGTGTGTGTGTGTGTCTATGTGCATGTGCAAATCTATGTCTACTTGCAAAAAGCTGCAGCGTGTGTTCGTGTTGGCTCGCTGCAGAAACAGAGCACGCTGGGTTTTCATAATCAGGATTCAGGGATCGCCAGTCAGACCTGTCCTAAAGCTCCCAACCAGGGAGAGAGGGGAGAGAGGGGAGAGAGGGGGAAGGAAGAGGACAGATGGGGACACGGAGACGCTAAGGTCCACGTTTAACGCAAGGGATGCAGCCTGAAAAATGGGACGTTGATGGAGACGGGCTCTAAGGGACAGAGACTGATGATACCACTGAATGTATCCCTCTCTCCGACAAGCAAGTACAAAATAATCTGTAGTCATGAGAAATTGACTAATATCAATCCTACTGCACCTCCTGAGGGGACAGATGTTTTTTTTAAAAGATTGATCTGATTCTATAAAAAGCAGTCTTTACACTTGACAGAGGTTTTTTTTTCCACATTAGTGTGTCAACAACATTTTCGACCTGTTCTTGTTTAGCTCCAACTAAAAATAGATTCAATTAATATGTTAAATATTCCAATGTGTTCGCTCTGTGACTTGTGCACTGAGGCAAACTCAATCACTGGAAATGTTAATATGTGTGATATATCTGTCTGCTTTTTTTCCATCCTGCGTGTAATAATAAGTGCACTCGCATCACGTGTGTGTGAACTACACACAGTGCCAGCATGTGTACACACAGCAGGTCTCATTTCCTGATTCTTCGGTCAGATGCTGGTTTCTCTTTTGAGAGGCGAGCCCACAATGACATCAGCTTCCGCCAACACACCAGCCATCTCCATGGCACCGCACAAAGACATTTCTGGCCCAGAGGGAGGGGGGGGGGGGGGGGGGGAGCATCATGCTTGACACGTTTATAGGAGAGGTCTGTGCACCCCTCTTCTCTTTTACTCTCCGACCCCTCCTCTTCCTACTCCTTCTTCTTCGTTCTCTCGAACTGTGTTTGTACAGCCGCCTGCTCTGTTTACTAGATCATCAAAGAGCTTCTCTGACTTCCATGGCCGTAGTCTGGCCTGCTCTCTCTTACCGTTTTTCGCCTCACAGCCTCTCTCTTCTCTTCCACTAATGGCTAATGCTGTCCATTAAGTCCAATTTGAAATCATTCTTACTCAGCCTTCTATTTTAAACTTTCCTTCCTCCCTCCCCCTCTTTTGGTCTCTCTTCTTGTCGAATGGAGCCATGACTCCAAGGGCAAAATGCCTAGTGAAGAAGTGACCACCCAGTGGGCTTTGTCTAACTCTTTGCCCCAAAGGACAGAAGGCCTGTGTGTGTGTGTGTGTTTGTGAGTTACACAGAGGTAAGAGAACCCCAAAGCAAAACATATTCATACATCAATGTCTTCAAAATATCTTCAAAAGTTAGAAAATATCTGTCTAAAAAACATCACAAGATGCCAACCTGTCTGGGGCGATATAGAGCGTCATGTTGTGATGTCAAGTTAATTTAAATAGGCTTATTTAATGTGGATTAGCTTCAAATGGTTTAGGCCTGAACATTTTTTTAATTATGACAGTATTACCCTAATTTTAAATAGAGGTCTGTGACCAAATTATTACTCTTCATTATTGTTTTTTTTATCTGAGTATTAATTGTAGTTAGCAGTTTGGTTTGGATCTAAGCATATAAACTAGTAACATTATCTGAGAATGAGTCAATTTAATAACACACTGGAAACATATTATAATGGGGAGGATGTCCCTTTAAGACTTTTGTCACAAACCCCCTAGGGGGTTAATAAATATCCGAAAATGTTAAATTTTGCTTCAAACTAATGTAAATCTCCTCGTTGGATCACCACCATGAATTTCTGTGTCTGTGTTTGATAAAAACACACACAGATGCTTCCAGACCAACAAAGAATAATTAGATCAGGTGACTTCAAAATCTGATGCTGTGCCGAATTCCCAAACAAAAACAAAACCGATGAACCCGAACAAATGCGTGTCGGCAAAACACAAGACTTAACTGACACTGGGCACAAGCTGAGCTACATGTGGGTGGCTGCCACCAAAAATAAGCAGTGTGTTAGTTGTTCCCTGTCAGCAGATAACAGCTGTATACAAATATAGATCAAACTTTATTTCCTGTCATTCATTTGTGAATTATAGCCCAGTGCTAATGTACAATGTACTCTGAATATTATGGAGGTTAATTCTCACACCACATGTCATTTTCAGACTTTTCCGAAATGTTCGGCGAGGAGAATTTGTATGAAGTCGTGGAAATCCTTTGGTCAAAATGTGTCTGAATCCCAGGTGTAACTCTCCCTCTCCCACTCGCTTTACATAAAGAACCATCCATTGAGGACACATCACTATTTCCTCCAGGCTCCTCAGGACACATTAATTAGGCAGGAGCTCCTTTGAATGTGCAGACATCATCTGTCTGTACAGTTTTTTCGCCTCACTCTAAAAATAGGCACTTTCACCTGAGTTCCACTGTTCCTGCTCAGCCTTAGTTGCTCTCCTCTCTCCGCTGCCTAGCAGGAGGTTCTGTCACACTGAAGTCTCTCCTCCTTGTGGCCAACAACAGACAAAAAAACAACCTCCACCCAGATTCCCGATGATGTCATATATTTTGCACAGAACTGTCACTTTATTGCATCTGAATTTTTAATCAGTGAATAAACTTGAATCAAATTATGGCACTCAGAAGATAACGTTTGTGTTTGAATGTCTAAAATAACATACGAGAGCTATTTCAGTAATGCTACAGGAGGAAAGATTATTGATCAAAACAGTATGAGAATGACACACAAGTAACACATCTCAGTTTGTACAATATCCTGTCATGATGTATAGTAGAAATGAGCATAATACAGCTGTAGCTACATGTACAAGGTGCATCTTTAATAGTAAAGACCATGCCATCAACTAATAGTCTCCTTCATGTCCCCTCAGGCGGAACAAGCTATAGGAGTCACGCAGTCTATCACTCAGCCGGTACAGAAATGTCTGCTTCCTGTTTTCTTCTCACCTCACACGAGGTCAGGCGTGGTTATGGCACCACAGTGTCCCTCCAGTCTGAAATGAGGTGACACATTTTAAGCCAGTTTGACAGCACCCAGGAAGGTGGTGTCTCCATACAGGGACACGTTGGCTGTGGCACGAGGGATCAGCAGCTCCAAGTGGTCCCCGACCTCCAGCTTCACAATACCTAAGGAAGTCAAATGTACACGTCAGATGTTGAACTACCTTTTTTCTTTTCTTTTCATGCTACAAACAGCTATCCCCCTTACCCAACTACTGACACACATATGCAGCCAATTCACACACACACATGCTTGAGAGCTTGACTAAAGAACACCGACTGACCTTCCGTAACAGCTGTTGTAACATAGCTTGGACACAAACAATAACTCAATACTCGCCTCCTGTGTAGCAGGTGTTGTAAGGGTGAACGGGGTTCATATTCTGGATGCAGCGGAACAAGATCACATACTGAGGCTCGTCTCCCACCACATTCCTCTTCCTCCGGATCACCACGTGACCCATTGCAAAGGTGCTGTCCATGTAGTAGACCTGAGCACATCACAAACACTGGGCTCAGTCTATGCTGTGAGGCATGGGGGGGGGGGGGGGTTTAACAATGTAGAAACAGTCAGGTGGGTGGTATATAATCTGCCACCTCATTTATTATGCATGCATCATTTGCATTTGCATTTGCATTTGCATCATTGCAATGTGTGGAGATGCATTCCCCTCCCATGTCAAAAATCTGGTGATGGGCAAACGGAGTAGCAGCGCCTCCCTGTGGAAGAACTATGACACGACAGCATAAACAGGCCTTACCTGACTGTACACGAGGTAGAAGCCCTCCTCTGTGACTAACATGCTGTCTCCGTCTGTCTCCAGGGCAGAGCCTCTCCTCAGCCCAGCCTGCCAGGGGATGCCGGTGTGCGGCTCCGAGTTATATTCTGTTTCCGAGGAAATACAAATCAGAAAGCACTGAGTGCTAAATATGTATCGCAACAGTCTATATCAATATCTCCAAACTGTCATGGTGCAGGTCTAGGCATACTGTACCTTTCTGGAAGGTTTTCCTGCTACTGTTTGCCAACAACTGCAGGAAAGGCTGAGAAACTGTGACAAAACACACAACAGTGTTAGACATGTTCATACTGGCCAGAGGCCTCCTCACAATCTGCACATTGCTTTCCCCGTGGTTGTCTCTCTCTTTTTCCTTCTGCTCCTTCCCTTTTTGGGAACATTTCCAATGCCAAAGTCAGCACTTAGCAACAGCTTACTGTAAATATTGATGCCCAGGGATTGTTAAATAGCTTGAGCTGATGGTTGCATTATCTCACCGCATCAGGCGGTTTCAGTTTTTAAGTGATTATCACCAAAGCTGATGTGTCATCCACACATGGCTATGTTTTTCTTTCTGAATCACAGGTCTAAGCATAAAAAGGCATGTACAGAGTGTGAAGCCCATTTGAGCTGTATAAATAAACGAATGGAAAATATCACAACACTAAGGAACAGATTGAAGGACTTAATCCCCACCGTAAACCCTGTAAATGAAATCGGTCACACCCTGTACATTACTACATTAGTCTTTTTTCGAAGTGACCAATAATAGGATTTGTAAAAATCTTGCACTCTAAAACTAATATCTGCATCATACATTAACAGTGAACTGTCAGACTCCGTTGTCTTACCTAACGCCTCTGATCCGGAGACCAATCTTTTCTTTCGTATCGGGGGGAAAGCATGTGGAAACGCAGGTGGGTGCAGGGGCTCTTGGCTGCTCCTCCTACCGATATTCTCAATCTGAAAAGACACACAATGAAGTGTTCAGAAAAAAAACAATACATGTTGGCAAAATGCCTTTAGTTGTCTCTCACCTGGCCTGCATGCTTGGCCTCTCGTCCCTCTTCTCTCCTGCGACCGACCTCTGATTTGAGTCCCTCCACCTCCGCCCTGAGAGCCACCAGTTGGTACAGGGAGAACGCTGAAAGAGAGGAGGAGGTGACCGCAGCGAGCGTCAGCAGGAAAACTGGCCAGGACAGCCTCCCTTCACCTGGCCTTTGTCCAGCATCAGGCTTCACACCTGCCAAAACTTGCATTGCGGGGCCCAAAACAGTCTCCAGAGAGCTCACACCGGCAGCATGACCAGCCTCAGGCCTGAACTAAGCTGCCTCTCTTCTGACACACTTGGGCAAGGAGTGGTGAGTGTCTGCTGCCGTCATCAACGGTGTCTTAAGCTTTACCTTAATGCCGGGCTAAAAGCGCCACTGGCTTCCTTAAGTCTCGCTTTCTCCTTCAGTAGCTGGTTCCAGTTTAGTCTGAGGGACTATACGCAGAAGAAATACTGTACAAAGAAAGGGCACAACAGCTTCCCCTCTACTGTTCCGCTCAGCTAACCGCACTCACCGCTTCCTGCCTGACCAGCAGCCCTGACAAGTCCTCTTTCTCCTCATCTCGCTCTTTAAAAAGGATAAAACACATCTCAGCTTCTCCACATTCTAACAAACAAGCCATGTGATCGTGGAAACAGGAAGGACAGGTTGGCAGTGAGATGAGGGACAGTCTGGTAGGGAAATAGGGGGAGAGAGAAAGAGGGAGAAATAAGACATAATTATTGGCACCGTCACATTTGAACTTTACAGTTAGAGGAGCCAACACGCACTGAAAGAAGGAAGTACAAAAATGACTTCAACTTTGAACTGCAAAACAAACAAACTGCGATTCCCAGAATAAAAAAAGTGAAGTGATGCCAGGTTAAATAAGTGAGTTTAGAAGTTACTTTAAAAAAGAAGCTTGTTTACAACAACAACAACAAATCTAACAGGACAAGCAATTTCAATGTATCAATTTATTGCATGTTACAGTACAGAAAATAGAAAGTGAAAATGTGTGCTTACAAAAGAAGTCGACATTGTTTTGAAATAGAAAAGAAAACAAAAGTGAAATGGAAAAAATCCCTCAAACTGAAGATGAATCATTCAGATGTCCCATCAATGGTTCTCCGATGTGTCGCTGTAAGTCATGGTAGATGTACACACACATAGTCAACACTGTGCAGGTCCGTTACAGACTCAACGTAATCACATGCCGTCTTGCAAATGCAAAATTCTAAATGATTAGAAACACTTTCAACAGCATTCATTTCACTATTAACAATCATATGAACATATCAAATATGTTCCAGAGTGCATTAGCAGAATACCTGACAAATGATTTTCTTTATTTTAAAAAGATGAAGAGACATTCACTTTGATTCAACAGGGTGTTGTACAGTAACAATACATTTGGCTAGGATAAAAAAAACAAAATTCTAGTTATCATTAATTTTACTTTTGGGCCAGCCACCAAAAACAATAAATCAAGTGACTGATGAGTTACATCTTCTCTTGAATGAAGACTAACAGCAGAAGTGTGTAGAACAAGGCGTTTGGAACTAAACGAGTGCACAATGTGCTCTAGCAACATACGGTGGGACAAATGGAACTCAGTTTATGGATTCGGTAAAATACAAACAAATGTCTGAGTGTTCTGTGCCACTGGAGGCAAACAAAGACACAACAAAAGGAAGAAAAGACCATCGATACGTTACTTCTTGTAAAGCACACTTGTTAATTGAAGACCACAATTGACATTCATAGTAGCCTTTAGACCATTTTTAAGTTCACATTGAGACAAACAAATTAGGCCTTTTGATGTTTGTTAAATGTAGTTTAGCTTACTTTTTCAGAAACAATATCAGATATGGCTCAGGAGACGTGTATTCAGAAGGCTTGCTGCAGTGCAGCATGTTGCATTTGGACAGTAAGAGCAGGAGACTGAGTGTTAATGGTCGGGCTCTCCTCTCGTCCCCGGAAGACTTACAGGAAAGGTTAATCCGCTCATTAAAAGCCCTCCAAGTGAGGAAAGACATTTGGATAAATAATCATGGGGTGAGACGAGAACAGAGAATCTTCCAATTAACAATTATGATGCTGATAATGGCAAAGAAGTAATCAGGTGCGTCTAATTTATAGCCTCCCTTTCCCCACCTTCTTTTCCGGTCAGGTTGGAAAAGGGCTATTCTGTGTATTTCTGTTCTGCTACACGTTTGACCAAAAATACTTACATTACTTCTCAGCTCTTATATTAAATGTTCATATTTGTTTCAAGACTATCGTAATACAATACTCACATACCCACTGTATGTATATATATACATGTATGTTGACAGAGTAATTGGTCGCTGTTATCGTTTTGCCTGTCGATACATTTCTGGTACTACGAGGTCTTATGGCATGTTTTGGTGAAGAGTATTTCCATCTAATTGAATTGCAAACATGCGGTGCTGAATATCACGTGTACAGTTCATTTACCAGAATCCCATTGAATAGGAATTAATGGATTTTATCTGCATATGATACGATACAAGGTTTGTTTTCAGCTGCATACGACACGGTAAATGCAATATCGGCAAAAATATTTGCCCTTTCATTCCAGATGATTCCCATAAATTCCTGCCAATTGTCATGGGAAGTTTCACAGTATTTTGCAACCCTATTGCTGTTTATACTCGATATCCTGTCCTGGTTCTATTAGAGTGTACGACATGGGGAACAGAATCCACTCCTTTAATATGAAGCTTCAGTCTGAGTAAGACCAAATGGTTTTTTCTACACAAAATCTCTCTTTTGGAATTTTCCAGACTGAGCCTCCTTGTGATCTGGGGGAGGACCAGCAACACAAAGAGGACATAGGATTTACCTTGGAAAGTACCCACTTGATTCCTCTTACTGAGACTGCTGAAGCCTCATTTTATGCTCTGCTCAACTTGGGAATATTTTGGATTTGACATAAACAATTCTTCCCGATCAGTAAGAATAGGAGGATTACAGCGACCGGCAACATGTCAGTGTACATACGGGCATGTGTTATAGTGTTGTACTGAGATAGACCTGAATAAATCTGCACCCATCATTTATTAACAAAACCACACACTGAGTAAACGCTCCTTACCAAACTACAGGAGCCAAAGTCACCAAATAGCAACTTAAGTCCATTCAACAGTAAGAACTATCCTGTGTGCTAGTTGTATTTTGACAGGGAGAATATCTTGCAGCTTATCCATATATATATAAATATTAATCACTACAATGTCATGCCAAGCTGCTGCAATGATGATCCTCACCAGTTTCAGAGAGTAAACAAACAAACATCCCAATGCTCCTCAAAGTATTGCTCAGAAGATGTCAGCCTACTCTGGTAAATCAGAACACAAAAAGTGCAATGTTATGAATTAACAAAGATATATACAGTACAGGCCTACATATTATCAGTGTCTCATTTTGGTTCCCAGAAGAAGTGTATTTTTTTTATTCCAGTCGCAATCAGTTTCCACTGAAACATTGTAGGGGCTCATATGGTTATTATATTATGAGCAAATGCTTCAGTGATGCTGAAACATTTCATAAGACCCATTACAGCAAGTCTGTTGCGGTTGTGACACGTCTTGCAGTTTGGGGCGTGTGTGCTCTGGCTTCATACGGTTAAGGTCAGAAATTCATGCATTCATAGCTGCAACACAAAAGAAGCCATGAGGGAATTGTTGCCCTCGTTTAAAACCTTTGAAATAGTCAAATCATGTTAACAAATATATTACATTTACAGAAAGTGAAAAGGTAGAAAGAGTGAAATAAAATAGAAACCCAGACCAAAGCATTAAAAAAAATGTACATTCTTTCCAAAAATCAATTAAGTCCATCCAATCAAGCCTTCGACAGCCGTCACTTCCTCCAGCTCACGACCTGCAGTCAGCAGTCAGTCCCCGGCTGTTTATTTCAGATGATGGTGACACTAGAGGACGGCTGAGCACTCTCCTCGTGGGCGTGGCTCTGCAGCAGGTCTTTCGTGAACTGCTCCAGAGCAGCAAAGTAGCCCTGACACTGCCAAGTGTCGTTGTGTGTGCCCTCCTGAAAGATGGCAAGACGTTTAGTCCGCGCAGGAGACAGCTCGTATAGTTGTTTCATCATGACGGGTGGGATGAGCTGGTCCGACAGACCGGAGACAAACAGCGAGGGCATGCGGCACAGCGCCACCTGTCGATAGGACAGGAACTGATTCCTATAGCACCACAAGGGCAGCAGGCGCATGGGCAGGAAGGAGAAGAGTGTAGCTGCCATGTGGGGGATGCTGAGGAAGGTGTTTTCAACAATAATGGCTGCCACGCGGTGAGGGTTGACCGACGCCAAGCGCACAGCCACGGCACCCCCCAAAGAGCGGCCAAACAGCACCACCTTCGTCTTGTCCAGATCGGGACGGGTCATGACATAGTCCAGCGTGGCCTCGGCATCCAGGTGCAGCCCGTCCTCGCTGGGCTCGCCCTCACTCTTTCCATAGCCACGGTAGTCCACCAGCACCACGTTGGCTTTCAGATTGACCAGCATGAGCAGGGCGTTTGGCACCCTGTGACCAATGTTACCCGCATTACCGTGGAAGTAAAGGATGGTGGGTGGAGCAGAGGAAGTGGGGCTGCTTTGATTGCCGGGGCTGACTCCAGGAGGCACGTCGCCTCCCGTGTAGCGAAGCAGGATGAGGTTGAGCTTCACGCCGTCCTTGGTGCGAATGTACACATTCTCATGAGGGATTCCTGTTGGCATGGGGACGTAAAGGCGAGAGGAGGGGGGCTGGTCTGGGAAGTAGAGGAGCACATCCTGGAATTTGTAGAGAATGCCCGCCACAGAGGCTAGGATCAGTGCGAGGAGAAAAAATCCCCCATACAGGTGGAAGGTGAGGATGAGGGCCAACAGGGAGACTCGACAAGCACTCCAGGACCAGGAGGCCAGAGTCAGGGTACAGCGCTCTATTCCCGCCCACAGCCTCCAGGGCTTCTCCATGGCTAACCAAGAGCTGAGTCACACCACACACACTCTGCAAGTACAAAGAGAAGAGAAACGGGTTTAATGGAAATGTACATAATCAAGGATCAAGTGATTCTATAAAGAAATCGCCCGACAAAGAACACAAATTATACATCTAAAAAATATTAAACATGACACAGAACATCTGGCCATCAGTGCATAAGAATGCACATAAGGCTAATTATCAATTAATTTGTAATTATTTAATATGAAAAATGACACCCATCAGAGCCCAACGTGATGGTTACAAACTGCTACAGTGCAATTGAGGAAATACAACAAATTCTCACATTTTAGATTCTTTATTACCTATATAACTAACTATTAAAATCTATATCTGGTATATTTATGCCAGAAATTACATTAAAATTGTAATTGGTGTATATGGAATGGTATAAAAAGTACTCACTTTTATTTCAGTGTATATTATTTAACAACTATGAATGTAAACTTATCTTTGGTATCACAAAGAGAATTAATGTAAAAGTACTTCAATGAATCACCTCTGTTCTGACAATGTTATGCATATCAAACCACGTTATTAAGGAGAAGACAGCTACATGTTAAGGTTAGTGTGTGTCTAACTTTACTGCCTCTCAATGGGAAAATAAAGACAATCAAGCATTAAATGAGGCACTATGTAAGTACATTTAATACTGAGGTCAAACATTATGTAAAACATCAAGGCAGAGGACCTTACATAATAGTCATGAACTAAGTTGGGAGGTTTGACCCTTAGCAGCCATGAATTAACCCCTTAATAACCAAAAAGCCTTCTTTGTGGTGCCAATTCTGTCACTCAAACCATTTAGCTACTGCAATCAGTCCAAACGACCACTGTCTGTCAGGCTGTCATTGCAGTAATTGTTAATGAGTATCAGGTGTGTTCAGCGATTTTAAGGGCTGGTGGACAACAACTCTTGATGAAGTGAGAATCCAAAACTGAACCCCATCAGGTGTGGGCAGAATAGAGACAGATGTAACGTTAACTAGCAAGTATGCATTGTTGGGGCTCTACAGGACCAGGAACGAGCACTAACGAAGAATTAATGTTAATGTTGCTGGGTACAAAAGGTGAAAACATTTATAAATATTACAAGACTGAATAATGTCTCGACCCCACCCATACACAAGGAAGCCATGGTGACAGCTGCTGCCAGCCCGGTGAAAAGCACATTAACGTTTAACATTAACACTACTGACATCTTATCAAATTCAATCAAATGTATTTGAGGCGCATATGTCCATGTCAGTATTAAATAATTAATCACCACTAAGCACTGTAGCGTTATGTGTGAGACTGTCAAACCGAGCTGTTTCCCGAGACGGCGGTAAACCGACCGTTAAAGTGACTGGACATAAAACACCATCTACAGTGACGTTAGCTCGCGTAGCTGCAAGCTAGCACCGTGACAGTCACGCTAACTATCGGTCTGCCCTTTATTCCTATCGCCGCATTGTGTACCGTATAAATTAAGCCACCTATGTCTTCTATGGTTAGCCAGGTATAGCCATATACTCACCCTCCTCTCATTTTTAGCACCTCGGCTGCATGAATGTTTCACAAAACAGTAGCACGTAGACGGCGCCGTCACTGTCAAGCAGCTCTTTAGCAGTTCAATGAATTACAGTGACGGCAAACTGGTGAGAAACGCAAGGAGAACTATTATCAGCAAGAACCGGCGAGGCTAGCTACACCACTTTGCTAGCATTAACGTTACATTAAGTGTGTACCCTTCGTGAAGGTCCGTGCATTTCTTAGCAGCAAAAGAAAGGTTCCTTCTTGTTCTTCTTCTTTGAAGTTTTACAGCAGCTGGCATCCTATATTTTGCATTACTGCCATCTTCTGGAGTTAAATAACTCATACAGTGGCTGGTATGTCAAGTTTTTCTAATCAGTCTTGTGTTGACAGCTGATGAAACTTTTGAATTGAATCTTCCGTGCTGTCTATAAAAACCTGCATACAGTCTGTATATTTACATTCCTTAAAACTATAAATACCCTTTTATTTCTTGCCTTAATTTGAAGTTATTCCAAATCTACCAACATCATTTAAAATAATCTCTCAGGGATTAAAGGCCACATTATAGCTGGAAGAAAACTCATTTTCATAAACTCCCAAAGTCTCTCATTGCTGCATGTCTGGTAGGTGGTTTCTCCCTTATTTCAGGATTGCAGCCCTTTTTTTTGTTTGGTGACTATCTCCATTGCTTCATGGCTTCTCAAATTCATCCAATAGTTCAGTAGCTGTTTTCTGCATAAACACAATTTTGCCTGTTTCAATTTGCAAGGCAGACACGGGTGACGTTTTTACTGCTCCTATACATAATCTAAGAGCCTGGAACACATCTAATCAACCAATTACAGTTTCTCATGCGAATCCAAAAACCACACTGCCATAATTCAACCTTGATGTAATTACGCTACATGTAGATATTTGAAGAATCCAATATCGGCTCCGCAGTCCAACCCTTCAGGGCTTCTCATCACATAGCCTACAACTGTTTTACACAGAACAAAATATACTCCAAGAACCAAAATGTCTAAACTGTCTCTAAATTATTTCCAGACAGTTTCACTGAACATATGGTGACCACCCATTCTGTTAAACAGTGTTGCAGCGTGTTGAAATACTATAACAGAGAGAGCAGCAACCACTACTCCTGTCTCATACAAATCATGTAATATCTATAACAGTAACACTGGGTGTTATTAACAGTGGTCTGATCTCAAATTGTGTGCTATTCGATCTTTGCCCACCAGGTGCTGCTCTTGGAAAGATTATAATCCTGAAAATTCACTAAATGTAGGTTAATTTGACATTTTACAAGTAAAATCCCTAAATTAAAGTTAGTGGGATGCTTCACGATAATCCTAAATGCTGTGTTAGGGAGCAGATTGACAGATCGACAGGGGACTGTTGCTATCATATATCCATGACATCAAACCAAGCCAATAAATTGGTATGTTTTGTTGATGTAGGCCCACAATAATCTGGCCACTAAAAAAGGTAGATTCCCCGGAAAACAGGGTTTCAAAGGTAAAGACTTTTGTAATAAATGTGTAACTGCTCTGTTGACACGCTGAGTGAAGTGTCCCTTGATGAAAGGACATTGAGGGCAGAAAGCATATGTTAAACAATCATTTGAAGATTACAGCATCCAACTCATCAGATATAAAAAAATAACCTGACATGAGGAATATGGAGTATAAGGCTCGTTAGATACACATTTTAATATGATATGTTGATGTTTTTCCCTCTTCCCAGGTTGACTATTGGTTTTGCCGTAACATCTAGCTCACACTCAGTGTGACCTTGGAGGAGACAGACAGATTATGTGCAGACTAGCACAGCTGTTGCCCGTTCAGCTCTGTCCTTGAGGTTCGTTGATTTGATTCTGCGGCGTTGTAGTCAGCGTCAAAACCTTAGACGGATCACCCCTCTATTCTGTTAGTTAAAAACTTCTTAGGCTATCAGAATAAAGTCAACAAAAATCAAGTCTGCGTGTGAAAACATATAGTTGATTTAATTATCGTCGAGGCAGAAATGCTGACACTGGCAATAATGAGCCGCATAGCTGCAGCACAGATGCAGGTGAGGAACTTACTATCCACACGTAAACAATGATGTCACCATTGCTGGACAATTTGTTACCTCAAACAAAAAGATGTGAAGATGTCGGGCAGACTGCAGGATTTGATATTGAGGCGTATTGTATTATGACATTTTCGCACAAGGAGAAAAGGTTTTGGCATATATGCAGATTTAAATTTTTGTCAGTAAAAAACTCACAGAGCTCAATTTGATGTAAGAGCTCACTTGGAAAATGGCCCTTAAAGGGAAAAGGGTTTCGTTGAATTAAATGAGAAATGAGGATGAGGGACTCTTCAACAGATTGACTTTAAGATTATGTCCATGTTCAAACTCCATTATTTATTCACACTCTTTCGGAAAAAAAAGGGAAAAGCTAATTACACCAAATCATAGTGCTGCGGCCTTTTCACTGGCTGCAGCCCTGTAGAATGAAATGCAGACACTCACACACACACACACACACACACACACACACACACACACACACACACACACACACACACACACACACACACACACACACAAAGAGACACGCACACACTCGTCTCTTTAGGTTATAGGGAGTGCTGCATTCTGATGGATTCAGCTATAAGAGACTGACAGCTGGCGAGTTTACTCTCTCTTATCTACGACTCAATTACCTTTGACATGCCAGTCAAAACATCTATTACACACACACACACACACACACACACACACACACACTGAAACTCTCATACACACTTATATACGCACGCTCTGTGGCTCAACTCTCGTATCCCACGACTCAATTACTTGAAATATAGCACTCCAAACAGCTGGAGGGCTTGAGCTCAATAATACAAATTCAGAGCGGCTACAGGATGGGGAGAAACTGTGATGACCTCGCTGGGAATATCATATTATGAAGCCAAGGGACATGCTTGTCATTCACCTCATGCTACGCAGCCAATAGCCAAGCAATTGATACACATTGATTTCTCGGTCAGTCAGCATCTTTTTTGACTGGTGCTGCGACTTTATATCTTCAAGTGTAAGAGTTGCTGTCATTGCATTTTCTGCTGGGTTTGTGAAAGACATGGTTGAACTCATCTGACATCATCATGAGTGATGACTCTTTGATTTGCAAGTCACTGAATGCCTTGCACAGGGTGATAGATGTGGTGTCCATGGATACAGTACATGTGTTGTCACCTTGGAGACAGAGCGTTGCTTTGAGTCAGAGAGGACGGCTACATAATGGCGACTCCTCATTTCAAACACATCACAGAGGAGGGGGCAGATACAGCCAGGAGTTACATTTCACTGCAGTACAACATTAAACTGCCTTTTTTTTTGTCGTCTGTCATGCAGATTCATAATTAACAACATAAGAGCTGCTGTAGCTGTTGTGTCAGTCAACGAGGTTTAATGAGATTGCACATTGTACAGTGATGGCCTAATCAGCTAAGTGAAATAGGCAGGCCTACCTGGCATTGTGTGCATGCAGCATTAGAGTGTCCTGAACACTCTGCATGCCAAGAATAAATTGGGTGGAAATTGCTGTATGTCTCAGGCAGCAATTAGGCGGCCTCCTGTGGCGAAGAAGCAGAGATTTAATGAAGCCTATATTTCCCTCATTGCCCTTGCAAACACACCTTTTTTCCACATCTATGATGATATCTATCAATCTAATTAACCTGCAGATATAGGTTTGAGCCTACTATTGTGTCTATGTGTGTTCTCCTGTGTGAAATGTGGGACCTGTCTTGCTAAAGTGCAGGGAGCGGTGAGGATTTGGAGGCTAAGGATAAGCCATCCCAAACCAAAGCCATTCAGTGACGTAGTAAAGAAGTAAGGGTTAGTGCGATGTTTATATGACACAAATGTATCCTACAGCTGAATCAAAACAAGACAGAGAACCTAATATTTGGGGCAAAGGCCCAGAGTCAGCAACTGTCACACCTTCAGTCATTCGCCCTTCACACCAAGAACCATCAAAAACCTTAGATTCTGACCTCAGCCTTTGAGAATCATCGATTAGGCGTGACTATTGCAACGCTCTCTTCTTTGGTTTACCTAAAAAAAGCTGTTGGCCATCAACAAATAACGCAGGAGCCCTAGTACTGAGACCACATACATTGTATGACTCCTATTTTAATGTTATTGCATTGGTTCAGTTTAAGAATTTAAGATTTTCTTCCTAGTATTTAAAATACTGAATGTCCTGGCACCAGCCTATCTCCCAGACATGCTTTTTAGATATTTACCTACTTCTGCAGGTCCCTCAGATCTTTTGCTGGCCTCTTAGTTGTCCCAAGGATCTCAATAAAAGCGCGTGGGGAGCCAGTGTTTAATCACTGTGGCCCTCGTGTCTGGAACAGTCTGCCTGAGGATCTGAGGGACACTTTTAAAATAAACCTTAACACATCTTTTTAGCCTGGCTTTTACTTCAGGTGCCTCGTCATTTATTGCCTTAGTTTTAATTTTGGTTTTCACTGCCTACTATTTCTGTCTCTTGTGCCTTTTTTAATTCTAGTGACTGTTATTCATTTGAACATTTTATTGATGTTATGGGTTAGGGTAAAAAAATGTTGTCTGTGCTGTGTCGATCTAATTTGCGCCTTCTGTTCACACCTCACTGTGTTAAATATTCTCACCATGAAAAGTGGATTAAGAGTGGTCACCATGCCTAAAATGCTATTATCACACCTGCAGCATCTTTAGAGTGTGAATGATCTTATCCTAAGCTGTCATTAATCTCCCGGTCTTTGCCCAACCACCTCTGATGGTAGAGGTAGATAATTAGCACATTTAACCACTGTGCCAAAAATAAAGATGACTTTCAGAAGCTTTCTTTGGCTCTCCAGACACCTTGAACAGCCTCCACACTGGTAACATCAGTTACCAGAGGTGCTAAATAGAGCAGCCTTCAAGTGGTTTGTCAATGAAATTCATCTAAGTGTTTTTTTTAGACAAGTATATGAATGCCAGCTTTTGTCAAATCAAGTCAAGTCAACTTTATTTATAGTAGTCTAATATTACAAATCACTAATTTGCCTCAAAGGGCTTTACGATCCATGACACCTGCGATCGTTAGACCTTCGATTAAGTATGAAGGTAAAGCCAGGAGACAATTAGCCTGGTTTAGCTCAAAGACTGGAAGCAGGAGGCAACAGCTTGGCTCGTTCCAAAGTTCAGCAATATGCGCAGCACCTTTAAAGCTCACCCAATAACAGGTTGTGAACTTAAGAAGTGCTGGTATAGCCATATTTTTGATCTTTGGACAGAGATGGGCTTGCTCTTTCCCCCTGCTTCCAGTCTTTATGCGGAGCTAATCACCTGCTGATTCCAGCTACAGACAAGAAAGTGCTATTGATCTTCTCGTCTTACTCTTAGCAGAAAAGCGAATAATCATATTTCATGAAATGTCAAACGATTCCCCTGAGGCAATAACCACCTCAGCTGCCACCACAATAATGCTCATCCTCATCATCCTTACCATCCTTATAAATCCCAGTTACAATAATGTATTGCGGTAACAGTTAACCTTCTGCCCAGAGCTCATCACGTCGGGAAATTCCTCAACACGGCTCTCTGTGAAGCAAATTTTCTTTTTAAAGGAGGTGTAACCATGAAATAGTGTCAGCAGCAAGCCCTATTTGAAAAAGTGCAATATCAAGGGCATGCTGTAATTACAATGTGTTCAATTTAGCCTGTGGAGACTTCAATCTCTGCAGAAAAGTAGAACCCACTGTCCTTGATAAATGCAGCCGCATTTACACATCTAAGGGAAGTCACAAGGTTCGTAAAGGTGGGGTAGACTGTAGGAATGTGTGTGCAGGAAGGGGCCATGTTGCTAACCTCTATCCACTTAAAGCGCAAATTCACTCAATTTAAAGAAAGCTCAGTCACTTTGTGAAGGTCAGTCAGACCGGTAGGCATAATAAGTGATTATTGAGTTGTTTTGGGAGATCACTCCTGACTGAGCTGATATCAGAGGACATGTGGACTGTGGTCAGTAAAAAAAAAGACAGGGTTGTGGTCCAGATGAAAGGTTACTGTTTTATCCTGTGGGGACGGAAAGGCCATCTTTCATTTCTCATTTAATAAGTGTCTATGTGTGTGTGTGTGTGTGAGTGCATGCGAGTGTCGGTTGATATAAGGTGAATATGGTAGGTTTGAAAGGAAAGGGTAAACAATGTTCCCCCAAATTTAGGTTTTTGACCTAGTCAACTGAAAATCGAGAAAAATCTGGGATGTTTTCATCATACAAAATGGATCTTTATTTTTAAGTTAAAGATTCAATTAGACAATGACTTATTAAACTTAGTCACAGTGGAATAAAGCTTACACAATAATGTTGCTGTACATGCACTGCAATATGTGGGTTCTTGCAAATACCCAGTACAAACATTGTCATTGATTAATGCACGTTATCATTGCCTTGAAACTAATGATGTAAATTGGAAAGGAAAGTGCTTATTCATTAGTGCGTGACAGCAGGTCATGCTCTAAAGAGATCCTGCAGCAGTGCGTTGTAAATATAGACTAATAGCCCAGTTGGGGGCAAATAAATCCACTCACAGGCAGCACAGGCTTCACAGCTATCCATCCAATTAAGATATTGTTGCATACACACTGGACCGACTGACCAATGTCCATCAAGTACACAGCGTGTCACATAAGGTGGCTGCTATGAAATCAGAGTTAATGACTTGGGAGTAATATAGCACAGCATGTGATTTTCAAATATGACATATTCGCCCATACACAGTCAGTTCTCCAGGTGAGAGAGAGGAGACAAGAACGATAAGGCCTCATTTACCAATATCTTCGTTCTTTGGTGATTTGTTCTGAAGAAAAGTCCGAAGAAAAGTCTAAGTCAGATTCACGATTTGTTCTTAAACCGCAGAATTGTTTGGACATGTGTCCAATACCATGGTGAATCCCATTTTCCTCGTTAATTGAAGGCGTGTGTCAATTGATCTAAATTAACATATGTAAACGCCCTGCCAATCCCCTTAAAAGGGCATGCGACTGCAGGGCCTTGTGTGCACACAGAAATTGAACAGAGAAAATGAAGTCAAGGATGACCAAACTAACATCTAGCACTGGACCAGATTATAACATCTGGTTATCGACAAATCAGTAATCAAGGAAAGATTATGATGAATGATGATGAAATAGCAAGAGTGTATGAAAACAAATGTATGGTCTTGATAATTGATTAATATGTATGTAAAAACAAAAAATTCTAAAATCATTACAATATTTGATATAACTAAAGATATCTTGCATCAGGACTCATGACAAATGGTATATTGTTCTCTCACAGTTCCAAACATTAACTCCTGTATGGAGAAATAGGGAAACACAAACCTAACCAACACTACAAAATAATTTGCTTCCTAACTGTATTCAGGGCTTGTTAGTGAGAAAACCAGTGTAAATAAAACAGAATAGGTATGATTTAAACAAGGAATTACATTTTTACATTGCAAATCAAAAATTTAAAAATGTTTAAAAATAAGGTAAACACAAGAAAACGAGGTATCCATATCATTTTGTAGGACATGTTTAGAAGTTTTTGTTTCTGTTTTGTTTTTCTAAGCAAAAGGGTTGCCTATTGTGTATAATAATGCCTTTTGCATTATTTTGGAAAAACTGTCAAAAAGGACTTAAATGCTTTATTATCACTCCTACTACCACAACTCCAAACAAAAAGAAAAAATGAACTGCAGTAGTTCTGAAGTTGAGGTACTTGAGGTGCTAATAAGCTGTCATATCTAGTAGCTTAGTGGATACAAAATAACACAAAAGGTCCAAAGGATGCTATTACTCGTTCAGCATGGAATTGTTAGTGTCATATTTATTTAAAAAGACCACAATGCTTTGTAAAACAACGAAATTATTTACAAAGAAATATTAAAACATTATAATATCATAGTATTGTTTTTATTTGACTCCTATGTTATACAACTGTAGAATTGTAAAAACATGCATTAACCAATTATTTTGCACAAACATGTCAACACTCAAATGTGAGTACCGTATTTTCCGCACTATAAGGCGCACTTAAAAGCCTTTAATTTTCTCAAAAAACGACAGTGCGCCTTATAATCCGGAGCGTCTTATATATGGATTAATTCTGGTTGTGCTTACTGACCTCGAAGCTATTTTGTGTGGTACACGGCGCTCTGTCAAAATGTTTTAGTACGACTTTGGTAAACTACAAAGCCGTACCGCTTGCAGCATTACGGCTACCGTAGTCAGGAGCGTCGCGGAGTAATACATACTGTGCTTCACCATAATATTCGTGGATGCCTGGGCTAAGGTATCAGTCTCAACTGTGGTCCGAGCTTTCACGAAGGCCGGAATCATCACTGAACTGCCAGGTAACAGCAACGACACTGACTCTGACTCGGATAATGACGAGAGGGATCCGGGCATGCTGGATGCCGTAATCGCCCAACTGTTAAACTCGGACACTGAAGATGAAGAATTTGAGGGATTTGTGGACGAGGAATGAACTGAAAAAGTGAGTGTATTGTGTTGTATTTTACGTGTTATAACTGACAATTTTGAGAGTTATTGTGAATACGAAAACGTTTGATTTAGCGGTATCAGACTGTTTTTTTTACGTGTTACAACTGAACAAGGTTGGGAGATATTGTGAATACGCTCATTAACGTTTGAACAATGTTGAGAGTTATTGTGAACAACTTTAATAAAGTTTGACTGACTGACTGTTTTGTTTCGCTTAATGCTTATAGTCTGGTGCGCTTTATATATGAAAAAATATCGAAAATAGACCATTCATTGACAGTGCGCCTTATAATCCAGTGCGCCCTATAGTGCGGAAAATACGTTAAGTGTGCTTGAGTGTGCGTGGATTCCTTTCTCACCTGAGAACAAATCCCAAATAACTTAACATTTTTAAGAAGACATTTCTGCAGTTGGTGAATGAGGCCCATTGAGAGGAAGGGCCAACGTACAAGTCCATAGTGATATATGTGTCTGGCTTCCTATATCTCTCCCACAGTCAGATGACCCTGTAGTAAGTCAGCGTAATAGCCATTGCTCACGGAGCCTTATGATTTAAAGACAAGAGTTTCTTGTTGAGAATCTGGACAATATATCACCCCCCCCCCCTCCTCCTCATGTTCCCTTCTTTATCTCCACACTTTGGCTCTTAGTTGTTGTCTGTTTCAAGCTGTTTCTCTCTCTCTCTCTCTCTCTCTCTCTCTCTCTCTCTCTCTCTCATCTGTGCTCTCTTTCTGTTGCCCTCCCCCACACACCCAGGGAGACACACTCTCCCAGACACCTCCCCCCCCCCTCACCCCTGAGGCCCCACACAATACGAGCTTAATGAAAAGGTACTTTACACTGGCGGGTGTGCACACGGGAGATATCTGTTAATGTCACTGTTCATGGGAGGAATTAGCAGAAAGCAGGGTGTTCTTATCTGTACGTGAACGTGTGCATCCTGATGGCAGTGCATGATACCTGGATAACTGAGGTATAGCTTATTTGTGCCACTGTGTGTGTGTGTGTTAGTTCACCACCCAGCAGTACATAGTGGCAGTTCACACGACTGATTTATGTTCCCCAGGTTGCCGCTCTGCAGGCCCTGGCTTGATTGCAGTGTATCGCTGCAGCTACAGCCATGACCCCACTGTGACCCCATAAATAAGCCCCACTGCATGATGGGAGATCGGAAAATCAGATGATGCCTATCTTCTCGAGCTGATTTATTTGATTTCTCTATATTATTTATTCCTCCGTTGTCTCCTTCCTGTAAATTCAGGCATCTCAGCGGTGCAATACATCACAGCTGCGGCGAGCCTAGAGGAGCACGACGAAAAAGGATTGATGTTCTTCCATGGATCATTGCTTAGAGGCTCTGTTTAATGGCTAAAGCCATGATTTAAATGCTTGATCAAGAAGGTGTAAGAAAAATGAAGGCAGATCATATGCTATCTTATAGTCTCAGCTGATTAAACCATGTTACCTGAGATGGAACACTGGGGACTTTCTCAAGCTCTGGTTTTAAAATGATACACAGTTCACAGTAGCAGTGCAGAATTGATCACTTTTGACCTTTTCCTGAACTTGGCAGATATATACAGAGCCTTTACAGAGAGGAGCATGACTGATGGAGAAAGACGGATAAGTGTCCAATAGAGAAAAGAGGGTGTTTCTTTAAGGAAGGAAGCAGGGTCACAGTGTGTGACTGCGTGTGTGTGCTGGGACTTAGTGCTGTAAGCATCCTACAGCATCCTTCACATCAAAGCAGCTTTTAGGGAGCAATTAACAGAGCTTCAAATAGGCGGATAACACAATTAACAGAGACACTATCTTTACATTCAACATGGCCCCAGGTTAACTGAGTTTACAGTGGAGCATCTAAAAAGCAACTTGTAAACAGCTGCTAATGGATGCCACTCCTCCTTTGATTGTCTCACTCAGACGTAGATTTTAGATTGCACAAGGAGAAGCACAGATGTGTGCTGTGATCAGAAGTAGAACAAGCAACCACAGGGAGAGGGGGGAGAGATTTGCACGTGACTGGTAGACTGCAGAGTGTGTCTGCAAAGTCATCTGAGGTCGACCAGTCTGTGTGATGAGATAGATGGTGCAGAGAAAGGGGCTTAGGCTCGAGTACAGCACAGTGCCACACGGGTCCGGGCCCACACACAGAACGCACCACCTTGCCTGCTAGATTTGATAGCGATTTGAAATTTGGCTTTATTTGCAAAGAAGAAAGCCACACAAAGAGTGTTAACATGAGGTACCACGCTGCATGAGACCAAGCGTCTGCAGCCAATAGCGGGTCTCTGTGAGGGTGTGCTTGGACACAGCGGTGCTTTGCGCTCAATTCATATGTCAACTAATGGCCGATCCAGTTGATAGTTCTTGAGATATTTCAGTCTGGAGCAAAGTGGTGGAGCTACTGACCGACTAAATGACAGCATGCATGGAAGACCGCACTGATATGGCAAAAAAATGATATAGCTGGTGAAACACCAAATGAGATGCAATAAGGCTCCCAAAAGGCAGCGATAGCACATTTATTGTAAAATAATTCACTTTTGATGATATATCTGATCAAAGAAATTTCCACTGCAGATCTTTTTTTTCTTTGTAATTACACAGTAAGACAGAGATAACATGAGTGAGACACAGACTGAAGAGAAGACCTTGGTCTGGATCAGTGTGAGCTGTGTTGTATACAGAGTGGCAGGGACTGCTTGGTGATGTTCTAGGACAACACTCTAAGCTGAGGAGAGGAGGAGAGGGAAGGAGAGAAGGGGCATAGAGCAGAGCTACCCTGGCCTTTCTTGGTAGTAGCTATATGTTTATTCCTGTGAACACACCACTTCTACAGGATGAGAGGCGACTGGATCTCAGCTCTGGATGTTCCTCAGGTTCCATATTAGCCAGGATTGGACTTCACTCCCAGTTCTTCAAAGGCTTCAACATGCGTCCCCCCCCATTTTCCTGTTGGATCCAGGGGCAGACATATCCCTTTCATCAGGAGGTGCTTTTCTCTGACAGCACAGATTACTGAAAGGCAAATGCATTTATAAATGACACACAGCGAGCCCTTACCATGCTTTGCATTAATAAATAGTTCCTCCAAAGTCTTCTATCTGTTCTCCTATGCATTACATTTAGCACATGACATCTTTACGTAAGCTCAAGGAATACTAAGTTCAAGCGATACCAACAGCTCTGTGCAGAAGGAAAGCAACTTCAAATCCGTTTGATCTCTATTTTTTAAGTAAATAGAATTCAATGTAAAGATAGACTATAGGAGAGGAGGATGGAGAGACAGACGGGGAAGGTACTGTGGGTTAAACTCAGGTTGGTGTTGACAGCAGGGGTGCTTGGTGACAAAAACACTTTTGGTTCTCTCTGCTGGAGTGTGGAGCCTCAGTCTCAGCCCTGGAGTTCCTGTAAATCCTGCCTTCTGCTGTTTACACTCGGACTGAAGCTAATGTTACAGGGACCCGCTCCTTCCATCTGGAGGAAGCAGGCCCCTGGTTTTGGTGTTGATCAAGACACTCCTTGAATTCTAGATCTCCTCAGAAAGAAATGTGTCCATGTCTGTGATTTGATTGAACATAATGTAGCAAATTAAATCACTTTGCTTCATCACTTTCCCTAAAGCCACTCTAATGTGAATTTCTGGTGCCCCCATATTGTAAAATTAACCAAACGAGAGTGTTCAAATCCTAATAAGTTGATGTAAATCAGTTATAATGTTTACACTATGTAACATTTTAGTTTAGCATGTTAGCATGCAAAGATTTGCCAATTAAGTATAAACCATAGTACAGCTGAGGCGGATGGCAAAGTCATTGGTTTTTCTTGGTATTTGGTCATCAATCAAAGTATTGGACAAATTGGAATTTTTACCTGACGTTAAGTGAAAAGTCAGGGGATCACGAAGTGATTACAATTTATCTTGAGAGAGATTTGATTTTGTGTATCAATCTTTTTTTTTACAGTTTTTGAGACATTTCACTCAAACCACAAATGTCAACCTCTTGGTGGTCTTTCTCCGGAGCTGCTGTTCACTCTCCTCCAACAAAAGTATCTCCTACAGTAGCTGGGAGTGAGGCAGAGGGCCGTGGGTTTTGCTAACTAGCTATGTCTTGTCTCATTTGGTAAATTAATAAAATTCAGAGATGGCCTTTTGGACGTTAGCAGCTGTAGGAACTTGAATTGTGCGCTAGCTAATCCTTGTGCTGTTGCTTTATTCTATATCTATGAGATAACCACGCCCGATTCATTTAAATATAACAGAATAATGGAAAAGAGCTGGGAAATAAATGTGGCATTATGAAATCAAAGTCCTCAGAAATATATATAAGTATTCTTGTCGTGTTAATTCCGAAAAAAAGAGCAGATTTTTCTTCCATGAAACTTTTCTCAGAATTCTGAGATAATAATCCCGTTAACTCAGAAAACCAGGGCAAACATTCTTTCTCTCAAGGGAATGCATTACGCCGCTAGCATGGCTAAACATTAAGACAAACTCAAACATTATGAGGACACAATAAATGAATGTCATATTCATTTAATTCTTTCATCAATTCTTTATAACCGTCATAATCCTAAAAAGCCATTTTTAGCGAAAAGATAAATTCACATCACAATTCTTAAAAAGCATATTACTTGTTGCATAAAGACAAAAAAAAACAATCAGTTTTGTTGTTAGAACTGGAGTAAAAAGAGTTGAACCCACTGTGTGATTATCATTTCTACAGCTTTCTGGTCCTTTCCAGAGAGAGCAATCCCCGTGTAAGAGATTGTGTAGAGACTGTGAGCGCATATAGTCTCAGGACATCAGTGATGTAACATCAGGGTAAGAGAGGATGACGTCTAACAAACACAAATACATTTAATTATGCACATATTCTACAGTGTTTCATATGACTGTTGTGGTAGTGATACAGCCGGAAATGTTTACAACAAGAATGTATTAGATGTTGTGGTTAGTATATATCATAATACAGTAATATTTATAAAATCAGATGTTGACCAATAGGGCATAAAAAGGGTAAACATAAGCTGTCTAAGTTGCAAGTCAAACAATGCTATTAATACACATAACACAAGTGCCTTGACATCAATAGATTTTATTCCAACACAAACTTGTCTCCTCTGCTATGTATTTGTATTCTGCATTCCTTGCCAGGGTAATAGCTGCCTTCCCTGACAGCAACATTTCCTTTGAAGCTGGATGCTGGTGAACGCAGAGATCCAGGGTGCACGTGGGAATATAGGCCAGGAATCCAGGAGCATGGATATGGGAATAGGCAGTGTCCTTGGGAAAGTGAGCTGTGTTGATAAGCCGCGGAGGGATTCCTGGAATGGAAATGGGGTGAGCCAATCGATCAGGAGAGTAAAAAACCCTGAGGCGGAGCAGGGGTAGTGGTGGGTGGGGTGGTAGGTTGATTTGCATGATGTTATCTCAATCATCAGCCTAATCCCCACTCAATTCCAGTGACCAATTCAAAAGTCTGAACAATGTACATTTCTTTTACCACATACATGCAAAGACCATACCAGTAAGTCTGCATATTTTATTCGATTTACGGCAATCATGTATAATTCACATCACTGCTGAGTATTTGGTAAACCTGAGGTGTTTCATAGTGATTCATGTTTGTTTTTTTTACCTTCCAGGCAGCTATTGCTTTCTATATATTTCTCCATGGTTGGAAATCCATTGTTGGACTTCCTTTGGTTGTGTTATCCATTATACAGCAACTATGCATTTGTTATTTGTCAAAGTTATGAGGCAGCGCAGTGCACAATCTTTTATGAATTAAATAAAACACCAGTCAAGACAATTTCAAGAATATTTTAATTGTTTTTCATACCATAAAAGAATAAATGGAAATCAATGGTTGTAAGTAAGTAAGACATTACTACATACATAATGACATACATTGACATTCACAATTTTTTTTATTTAAACATTGTAAGCAGTTAATTGTATACCACACCTAGTTTGAAGAAGAGCTCAAATTAAAAAGCTGAAAAGTATGTTTGTTTGATATACAGTCAACATTAAATTAATATTACACTAATGACTACTTGTTATCACACGACCAAAGTTCCATAGGTTTTGATGATAGAGCAAACTCAATTCACTGATGGAGAACGTGAGATGCGGTTGAAGTTGCCCTCGAGTTAATTTGATCAAACTATGACTCCTGAGGTCAAGAGTGAACTTTTGCATTCAAATGATAATGATATCAACACAGTGGGACACACTCAGAGCGGCAGAATGCATAGACACAATATACATGAACGTTTGTGTTGCACAAGCATGCACACACACAAATGAACACAAACATACCTTTGCAGGTTAATACACTATACTTGTTCTTGAGTGGGATGATCCATTAACCGTAAATCACACATCTCTTGACGATTCGTAACATCCAGTCGGGACAGTAAGCCAGGGCTGAGGGTGTTGTCTTCTCTGACCAATCAGAGAGGCTGAGCCAGTCTCTTTCTCCTCTCTGACGTCAGGCAGATGAAAGAGAGGGAGACTAGCAGAAAGAGGAAGACAGGGTGATGGTGAACGAGAGGAGGAGTCGTATCAGAACAGTCGAATAGGGTCAGCTGAATGGGAGAATGAAGAAAAAGATGGAGAGAAATGGTGGCAGTAAGAGAGAGCAACAGAATGCTGTCAGACCATTAAAAAGGAGGAAAAGTGAATACAGGAGAGGAGAGAAAGAGAATACAGCGCATCAATCTTGAACCCAGAAGTAAAGAGAGATAGTGACAGATTCACTTCAATAGGTTCACGCTGGCAGTGGATTTATTGTCACCTGTCTCTTTTCTTTCTCCCCGTTCTCCTCTCCTCCTCTGACTGTCGTCAGGTCCAGTCTAGTCCTGTCCACCTCTTTCGTCATCCCCGTTTCCCTCCATCAGGAATGCCAAAGGCACAGAGTAAAGAAATGTTTTATTGATCCCTGAGAGTAAATTCAACTTCTTTACTCTGGTATTTGTTACACACTATGCACAAACAGGACCTGTACACATGGAAGGATGTCAGAGTGAGGGGGCTGCCCATGGACAGGCGCCCTGAGCAGTTGAGGGTTCGGCACCATGAGCAAGTGCACCTTGGAAGTGCCCAAGAGGCTATCAGTCCACTCTCACTTGTTAACCCTCCTGTTCTCAAGCCAAGTCCCAATGGACCAAGCTACTGCCGTCAGCACGCCTTAAAAAGCTTCAGAGTAGTGAAGATGCAATAACCCCCCCCCCCCACACTCTGTTATTTTTGATTTGTTTATTAAACGTTTTTTAAATAGATATGCATAAATAGATTGGCTGAGCTTTGACAAGCCAGACAGATCAATGATGTAAAAATAGATATAACAGGCGTTTTGATGTTGAATATGCAAATAGCATATTGATATTTCATCTGTTTTGATTCCCTACATACTTGAAAAGAAATAGAGGTAAGTGCGCAAATTACCTTTGATTAGGAAAGAGCTATTGTATCATCACAATGAAAAAATACAGCCAATTCTACACACGTATGGACACTTCAGGGAGGACACACACACTTTCCCCGATGGCGAGTCATGTCTGCCAGCCCTCACTGTTACCGTGATAGCTCCAGATTTAAGGGAAAGGCTATCTGCACTCATGTCACAGACAAACACTTTCTCTCCCGTGTCTCTGGCTCGGTCTCACTCTTGCCCTCACGCTACTTTAGGCTCCCACACACACACACACAGACACACACACACACACACACACACACACACACACACACACACAGACACACACACACACACACACACACACACACACACACACACACACACAGACACACACACACACACACACACACACACACACACACACACACACACACACACACAAACACACACACACATACAGGTAGTGAAAGTGTTTTGAGTGGTGTGAAAGTGACAACTCTCTGCTGTGCCAGACACGCACTCCGTATGTTGTTGGTTGGCCACCTCTCAGGAGCTGACATAAGTCAGGCGTTCAGCTCGAACCAATCAAATTGCAGATCTGGAAATGGTATTATGAAACTCCTGGCATGGTCCCTATATCCATATGTCTACCAACAGGGCAGGGGGAGGCAGGCACACATGTACAAACACACACACACACACACACACACACACACACACACACACACACACACACACACACACACACACACACACACACACACACACACACACACACACACACACACACACACACACACACACACACGCACACACACACAGGGTTAGGGTCAAAGACAGAGCAGGAAATTGAGCAACTATACAGTTAAAGGCAGACGAGACAATTCCAGCCAAAGTAGGACATCTATCCCCGCGAGGCATGATCACAGTATCCTGCAGTGACATAATATGTGAGAGCAATGAGTGATGAGCATCCTTAGCAATGACACAACAGATGTTTGCCATGACACCATTCACTGTTTCAAATTCAGTTGATGTTCCTATCAAAATTCACGCCATGCATTGGTGAATTTTCCTTCTCCAATACGATCGGCCGTGAATCAGAGAACAAGGGGTTCAAAAACATGGAGGAAATTGAATCCCTTTGTTTGAGCACCCGTCGACATTTGGTGATAAGTCAACAAATTACGTTATTGACATGACTTGTTCCCCCCACACAGAATATCACAGAAATAGTACAGGGTTTCAGATTTTTAAGGTTAACTCTGAAGTACACTCAACATGAGGTGCAATGCCACCAACAAGAGGAGAACAAACATCTATTTCTGTTGTGCTTGAGACTGAGAGTAGTTTTACAAAGTCAACAACTGCGACAGGAAACCGAGTAAACTGCAGCTCACACACAGCAGCAAGTGCTGAGCTATCCATGGTGATGAAATTCAGTGCTGTTCTCCCATAGAAATTCCACCCAATATAAAACATATTCATTTAAGTCCCTGCACTATTTAATATGTTGTTGCATATTTTGGGGGGGGGGGGGGGGCAGAGAGACACTGGTTGCTCTAAAGCTAATTGGATTGGTGTAAGATGACCACTTTTCACCTTCAACAACAAATTGTATAGAATACGCCGCCCCCCACCCTGCCTTAAGCTCAAATGAATCAGGCAATCATTTCTTGTCATATCCCCAATTTACAGTCCATTAACATTAAGTAACACTCTATTTGGTAGCACTGCAGGCCACGCTGACAATGATTAGTATAGCTCTAAGGACCAGGATAAATACTGTAATTTACTTTCAGCACCTTACGTGCAACTACCTCCTATCTCCCCCTCCCACCTCGTTCTCTCTGTCACACACACACACACCTACACACACACACCAGGGACATTACATACAGGGCCATAGTTTAATTCATGTGTTTGTTTTAAACCCACTGACCAAACATAACACAACTGATAAGATAGGACCCCTGCAGGGAACAGGTATGATATTGTTAAACCTACAAGCTCAAACCTTGCTTGTTCAGCTGCTTTCCACTTGCCTATAGAGGCTCAAGCCTGACTAGTTTTCAGTAGTGCTGTCAAATCCCTGATTTTCTTGATGTCTATTTCAGCTGCGTTTCCCTCTGAGCAAGAAAAGGAGCAATGCAATGTGAGGATTTGCGATGTATGCAGCCTATACGTTGCGTGTATGAAATGGGCCAGATCGATACATCTTACTGACTATATCGAAACAGTCAGAGTGATGTCTTACCTGCATTGTTGTTCTCGTGAAAGGACTCGCGTCTATCCTGCACCAAAAGCGAGATGTCGCCAAAAGTGTGTGTTTGTGCCCTGCCAAGACAATATTTGGGGACTGTTACTCATGAAGAGCAGAGAGGATATACCTAAACACCCTTTAACCACCTTTCTGTGTGTCTGTTCTCTCTCTCTCTCTCTTCCTCCCCCCCTCCCTCCCTGTGTGTGTATGTGTGTGTTTGTGTGTGTTTGTGTGTGTGCATATAGGTAATAAGCTGCTCCGCCACTGCGCAACGATGGAGCTATCGCAACGATGGAGATGACGCAAACCGACCCAGCTCTCCGAAAAAGTGTTTCAAGACGAACATGGCGGCAACTTAATCGCGGTTCAAGATGACAATGGCCAACGGGAGAAAGGATTCTAGGCTTTCCACCCAGGTACCGGACAGTGTGCGTGCATCGAAAGGGCTCGTTGCTCTCCTTTAAGTGAATCCTCCAACCGAACGGGCGGCAGCATAGACGCGCAGCATCAGTACCGAGAGGCTCCCAACAGCTGGTCTCCCTGCGCCCCGACGACGGAACAAACCCCGGGGAGGGACGGTCGGGAGAGGGGGGCATGCGGTCAAAGAGGACGCCGTTTCCCCCCGAAGAGCCATGGGGAACCAGGATGCGGCAGCGCGAAGCTTAATCTGTGCGGGCGCGCTAATTGGATCGGAATAGCACCGATCGCTGCGGGCGCGATAGAGGAGCGCCCTGGACCGGCGGAGGCACGGCACCCCACCGTTACAGAGGAGAACAAACCGGAGTCCGTCTCCCCCCAAGTCCATGAGTATTGTGGCAGAGCAGCCCCCGCGGTGGAGTCGGCCAGGGCAGCACTTTCCTAAAATATGACCAGGGGTGCTTGGATGCGTCGGCAGCATGATGAGGGCTTAAAATACTGGTTTGCACCCCGAGAGAACGAGAAGCCATTTACCGAGTCGGAGCGGGCCCAGAGATGGCGACTGTCGCTGGCCTCTCTGCTGTTCATCACCATCCTGCTCTCTGATCACTTGTGGTTCTGCGCCGAGGCGAAACTGACGCGAACCCGAGACAAGCGGTCGGACAAGGGGCTTGCTTTTACGGACACGGGCGAGTACCCAAACTCCCTCCACCGACAGCATATCCCACCATCACCCGACCCCAACCGTCTCGCCAGAAAGCAAGATGTTATTTTTCTAGGGAATTCTACCAAACCTCTGTGGCGAATGGACACCTGTCATCCAGACAGCCTGTCCAAAGACTGCTTTACTTTCGCGGACGCGAGGACCGTGTGCCTGGGCCTCTCCGGTGGAGGGGAGAGAGGGACACCGCTGGCTTACGTGAATCTGAGCGATTTGTACCTTTCTTTTTGTAATTCCTACTCACTTTTGGATTTGTTTTACGGGTTTACGAGTCCGGACGATTTGAATTGCACCCTGGATATGGCCATGGGGGTGGATCTGCTGGGATGCAGCAAGTGTGTTCGGGCTTATCAGCTTCTCGACCAGCTGGCGGAGGACAACTACCGGGAGTTTGAACTGCTGGTTCAGAAATACGAGACGGATGCGTACTCGGTTAGGACGTGCATGGAGGAATGCAAGGTAGGACTAACGAGGCTGGGTCGCGCGCGCGCGCACACACGCGCACCTACAAGTGCATTTAAGGGGGTGGGTTCACAGTCGCCATGGCAACCGTTGAGCATATTTGCCAGTATACTGGTATTTATTTTTTTTAGCTCTCAGGCTACCAGTAGCCTTCATTTGGCCTGCCAGGGTTTGCACAAACACACAGTTGCACCACATGGCATGGGGGACAAGAGGACAGGTCAGCAGACTCCCACAGTTTCCCTCCCTCTCTTTCTTCCTCGTTTCTCTCTCCAAACCTAATCTTTTAACATGGACTACTTTGTGACCTGTGGCTGTGGAAGTGACGTTTGACATTTGGAGCAAGGGCCAGGCTTGCACCGCTACCGCAGCTCTGTGAGATGAGGGGAGAGAAGGGCTGCTGAGTGGTGCTCATTTCAATATCGTTAATAGCACGCCAGTGATTTCTGCACCTAATCCAGGCTTTGTGTTGTTCCCAGTTTGCTTGTTGTTTCCATAACACGGTAGCCTTAGACAGCACATACCTCAGGCTGTGGAGTACATGCTGCGCATTTGAACAACATGGCATACCTACGTCTACATCGTCCACACACGCAGACAAACACACTTTGTCTTGTGTTACTTTAGGCATCAAAGCCCACCCGCCTGTGTTAAGCAAAATAAACGTACCTGTAAATAGTAACATGGTGGGGATACACTGGTTGAATTACACTTCAATCTGGTTCATTTGTTGTGCACTGGACTGTTGCAGAGGCTTTTTCTCCCCCAGACAGCTGTGCAACCTCCTGTGCTCACTGTCCATCGTGCTGTAAGAAGGCCCTGTGAAAGGCCTTTCCGGAAGACATGTTTGTTTCTTCAGCTGTGTACTTACATTGTGAATTATTTTTAATTAATCCGGCACAAAGACCATGACCAACCTCATTTCTTGAACAAAGCGAACAGCTACACTGCATCTTACCCACCTCCACCCACACCTGCTTAGCTAAATCAGGTGGGTTCAAGAGTTCCTGTTGGATGGGAAATATGCAGTGTGGGGGGTCTTTCATTAACAGGATTGAGAATGGGCGGTATTAAATGTATGGAATATGGAGTATGGTCTGACAAGGACAAAAACGATTTATGATGTTTGTCTGGCTTGTACTGCCTCTGGTACAGAACAGTACATGCATTCTTCTGTGTTCACAGCTTTATTTATACTTGGCAGATTAACTTTTCTCCTGTGCTGTAACATGTTCTTGTGTTCGATGCACCGTGGCATAACCAATTTCCTTGTCCTGAATATTGAGATTGTGAGGAATTATAGTGACACTTGTTATAAATATGTGTCCAAAGTCAGGTGAGCTGCAGCATCACCAGGTCAGGGAATGGACCTTGGAAAGGAGGAAATCTTCCCTTAAAACTTCCCTAATAATGATCCAGCAAGCCAAACCCATTTTATACAAGATGGATGTTGTACAAGGGCAGATGGTCAGGAGGCTGGGCTGTGAGTGCTGATAATCCATGTGTGTGTGAGGAAGGCCAGTTAGTGGGAGGATATACTGAGGTTTTATTGTGAGCCATAGTTTATACGGCCTGTTTGTCAGAGAGGGCATACATGCATGTAATGTATGTGTATTTATGTTCATGAACCTGTTTCATAAAACATCTCATAGCTGCTTCCTTCTCATGCCATCTAATCGCTATGGTGCATTTTGCACTCCTACTCTTTGCTAATGTAATCAGACTCAGGCAGGGCTACAGCAGCCTTTTAGCCCCTTTAGCCCAATCTGAATTGCTAATCTGCTCCAGTGTTCGTGTGACCTTTGTGAAAGCACAGCACCCCGGGCCTGCATCACAAACTACCGCTCCTTGAAGAAGCACTCTACTGGACAATAAAAAGACAGTAGACAGCTCGAAACGATACTTATTGCTTATTCACTCTTATCTCTCGTGTTTCTCTCATCTCAGACCTCTTTTTTTACTTCCTCGTCCACATTTTAAACAACTGCTCAAGGCTCCATTTCAAATGGTTTGAATGAATTGCAACTGTAACATCACGTGGTGTTTTTGTTTCCTGTGGACGTACGTTGTCAGTGTTGTATAAGTTAAGGGGGATGAGAGAACAGATAAGCGGTGAGATGAGAAGAAAGGTGAAACAATAGGGGAACACGTGAGGTAAGGTTCAGAGGTGAATGTAACAGAAATAACAACTTTGCATTGGAGATTGGAAACTCTCACAAAGAGGTGATGATATCAACACGTATAAACAGTAGACATGCACACATAATAGGACATAGTCTAGTAATCTTCATGGACAGATCATTCAAACATAGCTAGCTTTCATCGAGATGGTGTGTGTCACTGGGCCTGCCTTGTTTACAGATAATGATGTGTTGCTACAGTGTACTAGCAAGTGTTAGCTGTGTAGCTAAAGCCTCACAGAGCTTGTTCATCTGTGTCATAGATCTCCATTGTTGCCCCCAAAAACTATTAAAAACAAACCAGTGAGCCACGCTGTTGCATTTGGTGACATGGTTCTTCATTTCCATGAAAATAGCCACCGCAGTTTATTTAGAGTCAATCCACATCCACCTGTCCTGCTGTCGTAAATACTCATTAGTGCTCTGATTGTGTATTCACCCGTGTCTGAAAATAGTCCCCAACAAATGCACTATTTCCTTCTGTTCGAGTTACTCTCTACAAAAATAAATAAACTATAGATGTGTGACCCGTTTTAAAAAATGTACAACTTCAGAAGGAACAAATGGGCTTGCGGCTGAGTGCCAGATGCTGCCTTTGACTGAGGTTGGTCTTTATTTGTTCTGACTTGGGGCTGTCAGACTCCACTTCCTGAAAGTGTGTGCACACATCAGGCCACCTTTGCTAAATCATCAGCCCCTCATCATAGCCACTTCTTTTTTTTAACTTACACTAAGCCTAAACAAGATAGGATTGGTAGGCCTTTATCTCCAAAGATATTTTGACAGAGGAAAAGCTTAGGTGTATATATAAAATTCCATTTAGATGCTTCGGTGTCAGTGTCCTGTTATGGAGAATGCTGGCTCAATGTCACACGGTCATGTCTTACTGGGAATAAAACCGCCATCATTTATGTTAATGACACTTGTGCTTCTCCTACTATGACAAGTCTAAATGTCCTCTGTGAAGCCCTCTGTCGATTGTTATATTATATACCTTCTTTATGCTTCCTGTTCTTTTCAATTCAATACAATTATATTTGTATAGTCCAATATCACAAATCACAAATTTGCCTCAGAGGGCTTTACAATCTATACAATAAACGACATTCTCTATCCTTGGACCGTCACATCGCATAATGAAAAACTCCCCCAAAAATACCCTTTAACAGGGGAAAAAAAGAAGGAAACCCTCTACCAGGATGGGCAGAAGTGCAATAGATGTAATGTCTAATTTCTTTATTATTTCTTCTTGTGTTATTTACACCTTTTGATCTCTCTATGTACCTGTCTATATCACACACATACATGTGTTCCTACACACACACTCACACAAAGAGCCCCATGTGCAGTGTTTCCTGCAGATCCAGACCTGACTGTCCCTTCCGGTGTAATTTAATTTGCACTCTGCTTCTCTGGCGGCTGTGTCTCCAGGGCTCTGCCTCAACATGTTGATCTCCTTCCTCTGTTATTGTCTCTCTCTTACTTTCACATCCTTTCCCTCTTTGTCTTCCTCCCATCTGTGTCAGAGCTCTGAGGAACCAACATCACATGTACAGATGTGTCCAGTATTCGTCTCTACATCGCCTCCACCCCTCTCTCCCTCCTCCTCATAGACTTACTCTCTCCCTCTCCCTTCCTACAAATATGTGGGTGTTGAGCTCTCTTCTCCTGCTGGAGTGATAGATACTGATCTAGGTTAAGGTCCTTTCCTTCCCTTGAATTACAGGCCTGTC
The DNA here is from genome assembly GCA_032191485.1 of Leptoclinus maculatus. Lineage (NCBI taxonomy): Eukaryota > Metazoa > Chordata > Actinopteri > Perciformes > Stichaeidae > Leptoclinus > Leptoclinus maculatus. The sequence goes on from JAVDOI010000018.1 coordinate 3,814,078, forward strand.
CACACAAATCCCAGTGTGTGCTCCCTCACACAGCCTCTGCTTATTCAATCAGTGTCTCCTCTATCACTCTCTATTTCTACAAGACTATTCAGTTAAGCCCCTATTTAATTCAGCTGTTTATGTTTTAACTCTACAGCGAGGATAGGATGATTGGGTTTCCCATTAAATAAAACAGAATTACAAAAAGTCCCCGCTGGAGAAAAGAAAAGAGCATTTTATTGACACCAAGGAAATTTTGCATCGTAGCACCTCAAGAAGCAGGCCAGAGATACAGTAAAACCAGTCTACAGTAATGCTAACGGCTCCTTGAGGCTGTGCTAAGGCACAGAGGGGCTTTGAACTAAATTCAAATGTCAGCGACAACAAACTCACATGTTGATATTTAGGTATTAGGCCTCAGTTTAGTGTGTTAGCATGCTAAAATTAGCGAATTAGCTGTAAACACAAATTGCAGCTAAGGCTGAATGGAATGTCATTGGTTTGGCAGGTAGTTATACACCAAAGAATTGATTGATTGAACCTTGACCTGATGATGGTCAATGGGACCATCAAAGTGATTATAATCATCCTGAGAGGAACATCGATATGTTTCAAATTGCATAGAAATTCATCAAATAGTTAAGATTAAAAGTAGTTCAATCAGTAGTTCTTCCTCAGTCAGTCAATACTTGCTGACTAACCAATCAGCAGACTGACATCGCCATAGAGCCCCACTGCTAGCATGGCAGCTGTATGTAGCACAGTACCCAGGACCCTGATATTTCAGCTCAAAGTGACAAAGTATATGTAATATGTACGGCATTTAGCCCATTAACATTTTATACAACTTTTGTGACAAACGTAAGAAAACATACTGACTCATCATATGTTTCTGCTAACACATTTAGCTTTCATACAAATTAATGTTGTGCTACTTATTTGTTTAACCGGACGATCTTTTTCATGTACATTAAATGAAAGCCTGCTTTGACACAGCACATAATGTCCAGATAGTCCTGCTATCAGCAGACAGCATGTCCTTACTGCACGTCCTGCACTTTTCTCTCTCTCTCTCTCCCCCTCAAATTCAATTAGGGCTCTGTTGCTTCTCTACGCAGCTCAAATAGATCCAGGGAAACTCCCCTTCATATGAGCTGCCAGTGTTTGTTTCTCCCCAGGCAGGAGATAAGGGAATGCGTCTGTTTCGAGAAGAACACAGCAGCACTCCCATGGAAACGCCTCCTCGTCCTCCTCTATTCCCCGTCGACGCAGCACAATTTTTTATTTATTTATTTATTTGAAAGGGACCATGTACAGTTTAAACATAAATGTCACCATTCGATGCACTGTACCAGATTGTAGCTTAAGCTAATTTGCATCTGCATGTCCCTGCAGATGCATGATACCGTACCGTGCAATGATACCGTACATCTCCCTCCTTCGTTGCCTTGGGCCTCAGCTCCGATCGACACATCCCATTTCCTTCTCTCTATATATTTTCCTCCCTCTTTCCTGCAGTCCAGTACTCTGAAAAAAGTCCTGTCCCTCATTCAGTTGATGTGTGGAGGAGTGCTGTCCTGTTAGCTTGGTGCATGGGTAAAAAACAAAAACAGTATGTGCTCCATGCGTGCGTGACTGTGTGCAACAGCCAGCTGCATGTATCCAGCCAGTCACTGTAGGCCATACATCAGCTCTACTCAATGACATAAACGCTGCAATGAGTCCTCTGAAGGCATCACATTCAATCAGATCTGTGGCATAAACAAATTATGACTTTTTACAAATACACACTTGCTATCTGTCTCTTCTCTCCTCTGCCTCACTGGTATGCTTAGTTGAATGATTTGATGAGTGGGTGATGTGTTATTTTTGATTTTCTGTGACAAAGTGAAGAGAGAGAAGAGGCTAGAGAGAGCGGAAATGGCTGCTATTGATAACTGACTCCATACAAAATGCATTAAACTCTCAGATAAAATCGATAAACAGGCATTTATTTGTTTAGGCTTTTGAGGATATTAGGTGTTTACAGCCCACATCGATATGAAATAGTCAGCATCTTCACGACTAAAGGAGAAAAAAACAATATGCATCTTCACAACAGATTTTGCTCTAGAGCCCGGGATACGGCTGATATCTGCCACTTCAGTTTCATCCAGTGTTAGTTGGTGGCGAACAAAATAAGATGTCAATTGGATTAACAAAATCTAACAATAATTAGAGGAGCCTAGTGCTACCATCACAGCCATTCATATTTCTGGTCTCATTTGTGTTGAGATGCAAATGTTAATTGTGTTCTTGTGCGTAAGCATGACATCGATCTGTGGACTGAAAAGTTGATTTGAAAGGAAGAGAAAGTGCCTTTCAGTGAAATTAGTCATTGCATTGCATTTTTAAAGCAGAGTGTGCAAATGTGTGCCATTGACACAATATTATTACAGTAATGTCAGTGTGCTGTTTGATGGGGTCATTCATAATGGATGAGAAACTGAATAGAACAGCACATCGCATTTCATTTACAATCTCTCCGAGAGGTAAAGGCATCTGAATTCTGAACAAATTTTAGGCAAACACTGGTCTACTGGTCTTGGGAAATACTACTGCATATGTGAACCATGTATAAAGCCTTTTGTGGCTCCAGAGGGAGCTGCCAAATCTCATAAATGGGTTTGAGAAATAAAAAGAATCTGGGGATGTGTACTTAGAAAGAAATGACCTTACCAGAGACCTCAGTTGCCCGGTCCTCACCTCTGCTTGAAGTTAGTGGCTTGACAAATCAACGGCTACTAGCATAACACCTAAATCTCCAACCGAACTGTCAGCAGTTAGAGCTGCAAAGTCCAACAATGTGATAGGAGTGCAATGCTGAATTGGTACTTGTTCAATACCTTGTGGTATCAACACAGACTCACGGCATTTTGTGAAACAGTCACAACATTTTAATCTAGTGATTCTTGTATGTGGACATCCATTTTCTTTGTTTCTCTCCGAGACTTTCAAACTAATGTTTTCAATTGGAAGTATCTTTTGTCCCTTCACCATGACATTGCGCAACAAAACTAACCTGAGGTTTATGCAACAAACTTAGACTCTTAGAAACAAACCCGTCACTTCACTATCCAACATAACACATTGAGTCTCAAACACCGATCTCGTGGTTGAAAGTCCTGTGTTTGTTTGACCCACCCACCATAGATAGTCTTTATCAATATCTAATACTACGTCACTAGCTCTGACCGTTGCTAAGTCACGTGGATGTGTTTACTTTGTGTGTCCACCACAAAAAAAGGATCATTCCATTGCCACTATTTTCATACGGAGCACAACAAAAAAAATGTGTGTCCATGTACACGAATCATTAGATTTCCATTTCATGACTATTTCACAAACTGCCATGGGACTCGGCTGGTGGTGTTTGAAGCAAAAGCTGGATAGGTTAGGCTGACAAATGTTTTTCTTTTTCAATCAGGATCTGATAAATGTGTATGTGACTTCCTGAACTGTTGATGCTGCTGGAAACTGCCAAAGTTGATTGTAGCTTTTCGTCACCTCCCTCCGGCTGCAGGCCACCGAGCGAAAAGGGATTAATCTTAAACAAGCCTATTTTATCAAATCCCAAACCACTTCCTGCTTTCAATTAGAAGGGTATTTTTTTCTGGCGGGCTTGACATCTGAGGCAGCACTTCCTCTTAGTCTGTTTACATATCCTAAGTCCTCTGCATTTACCCTAACTCATCTCAACCCTGACCGTAACCATCTTGAAGCTAAACCTGTAAGCATTTGATGGATGAAGTAGTTGAAGATGGGTCGTTTTTTTTTTTTTTATGCATTTTTACAGAAAATACTGGTCACAGTTTATAACAAACAGCTTGAGTAGGGGAATTATAAAAATAGTAAAAGCTCAGCTGAACACAGTCACCATTGACACATAACCTCTTCATGCATCTCTGATGAATCAGATACCAGAACATTAAAAATGCAACCAAAACCATTAAAAACATCATTCTAACCAGATATTGAAACAGTATTAATGTATCAATTTCTCCGAGACATAATCACAATCTTTTGTCCTCCAAGTGTAACTACGCCAGTGAGCTGCCTGTGAACGTAGCTCCTCACAGGGCCCTTTCCTTTGCGATAATAGCGGCTGAAGTGACACTGAAATTACATGGAAATCAGCCACAATTGTTCCTGTCGAGTTGAAAGCATCAGAAAGAAAGCAGGACAGCGTTTCCAACACTTAAGGTCATGCAGAAGTCATAATGTGCTTTTGTGGCATTTATCTGATCCCTGATCAGTGTAACTGAATGATCTGTGATTGTGAAAGAGCATTGATCTGTCTGCGAGGAAGTGTGAGTGAGAGCCCGTAATGACGAGATTAAAACATTTGTGTTCATGAATAGTTGTTAGCTACCTAGCTAAGCTGCTAATGTTGTAAATACATTACAACCGAAGTACATATGTTATTGTTCTTCTTGTGTTTTTTAGAAGTTTCAGGTGTGTTGACACCCGCCACCCAATGGAGCAAAGTATAGTGCTGACTCTGATTCGCAAAGCAATCTGGCGGAGACTCGTATACATGTCTACATGTCAACAAAACTTATTGAAATGGGAAAAAAAACACCAAGTTTATGAAGAAACTGATAGCAATAGTGAAGGGTGCTGAGAAAGCTACATTCTGAGCATCACTGGCAGAGAGACAGAAACCAGTCACAGTTCCCAGAGTCTGGTGGTGACATTCTCACATTACTGAGTCATCATCATCATCAGCCGCTCACAGCACGTCCTGATTCAGGGAGAGCACAGCAGAGGAGTGAGAGAAGATAGACACACGAATATGCAGTTTTTATGGTTATAAACTCACACATACTGTACATACAGTTCAAGGCATGAGCAGACACATACTTTATAGCATAACCAACAACACCACACACATGGGAGAGAGGCAGGAGACAGAAGCAAACAGAAGAGGGGACTGACAAGTGATTGGTTAAATAGGGAATACCCAGTGATGTGTGCAGCATGATGGGCTCGTGTCAGATCCCCTGACATACTGTATTTTCTCTGGGTGTTGTACAAACAATTCATCTGAGCACCTGGTCCTACCTAATCCTTTCAATTTTAATCAGGCTAGTGTTTCTGTCAATGGATGAGCGTGAGTGAATTTGTTGAGCGAGGGCGGCGCATGTTTGCACGCTTGAGTGCATGGCGTAGGTAGGGGGATGTTGTAGTTGCTTCCATCAGCTTTTGTCATTAATTTAGTATGAAGATTGAAAGCATGTCTCAAAGGAAGAGTTTTGAGAAACTTCACTCATTCGCTTTCTTGCTGAGAATTACAGTAATACAGTAACACGTTACTATTAGGATTTTGGTAATATTATTACATTCATGATGTCAAGTAATGCGTTAACCACCCAAAATGTAGTGTTTATTGTTTGCCCACCGTTGGTGAAATAAGCTACAGCTAGGAGACGGTCAGCTTAGCCTAGCAAACAGACTGAAAGCTCGGGGAAACATACGATGTTATCAGTGAGCTTTAGATGTGCTGGTAGATTCATTTTGGTACCTCTGGACAGATTCAGGCTAGCTGCTGTTTTAACCAACTATGCTTGGCTAACTAGCTGCTAACATTAGCTTCATATTCACCATACAGACACAGTGTTATTGATCTTCTCATCCAACTCTCTGCAAGAAAACAAACAAGGATATTTCCCAAAATGCTGAACTATTCCTTTTTATGTTATGTAACTTTACACTGGAAATATTTCCATTTTTATAGGTTGCAACTAACAATAATTTTCATTCTAATAATCTGCTGGTTATTTTTTGATTAACCAATTCATTTTTATTTCCATAAAATGTCATTTAATAATGAAAACATGTCCATTATAATTACCCTGAGCCTGGGGTGACATATCTAAATTGCTTGTTTTATTCAACTATAAATCCAAGCATAAAGATATTCAATTTACCATCATAAATGATAAAGAACAGCGGCACTCGGGGAGCTGGAACCAGAGAATGTTTAGCATTTCGCTCGAAAAATAACGGAATCTACAAATCTTATCGAAGTAGATGCCCATTCATTTTCTGTTGATCGACAAATAAATTGTTGTTTCAGCTCTAGCTGCTCGACCAGTGGTGACATTCAGAAGTGAAACACAGTTGATGCAGTTGTTCTTGTTTCTGGGTTAACAAGTGTGAAAACAATGTGACTTTGCTTTGACGCTCTAAATGTTTTCAGTCATGATGGATATTTTTATCCCTGTTTGGTCATAATAGAAGTCAAGACAACAGTATTGCATTGTTTCATGGCTGTTTCCAGGGCAGCATGATGGAAGATTGCACTCAGGGTAACAACCAAGTGTGATACAGACTTTTTAAAACACCTTTATTGTTCAGTCATTGCCCTTTGTGTCCCCTAAAAAGCTTTTTCCAGGTGGGGTGAAAACAAACGCTAAAATAGCGTTTAGGCAATATTACATTTAATACCTCCATTCAAATGGATGCAAATGAGTTTGTGTTGTCCTCCGCACAGCCCTCATTATAAAGCCAAAGAGGCTGATTATTATTCACATCATTATTCCAGTGGTACCTAGCAACCACCTCACCTGAGGATCCTTTTCTTGTGCGGGATGCAGGCTTAAAGTATGTGAGACCTACATTGTTTGGTGGTCCGATTTTGTGAGTGGGCTGAAGCTAAGCATGTAGTCTCCTCACCCCCACACCTCCTCCAGTCTGACACAGTAATTTGATTGTGGACGGAGCGCGGAGGTGCAGAGAAAGAGAGAGAGAGGTTATTGATGGGAACAGATAGAACATGGGAAAGGAACAAAGCAAGACAGAAGAGGAATTGAGGAGAGCTTGACCTGATGATGAGGGTCTTATCTGCACCTCTTCGCAATGGTTTTTCACCTGCCGTGTGTGTGTGTATGTGTGTGTGAAGTATGTGTGTGTGTGAAGTGGATGGGTGGCGGAGGGGTTAGTGCTTCTCCACCTGCTGAAGTTTCCCTCTTTGTCTGAGACCCTTTTGTCTATTTGCCCCTCCATCTGCCATTCATCAACTGCAGCTTTGTCACTCATTTGTCATCCTTTTACTCCATTTTTCCCCATCATTCTTCTTTTTTATTATTCTTATTCCATCTTTTCCCCGCTTGGGAACGGCCACATGTATGGTTATAGTTTAGTCCTGTCCTGATTTGTCTCTTTTGTTGCAGATTTGCTTTACAGTGGTGGTTGACAGCCCCTGACTGATTCCCTGTAAATTATTCATCCGTCATTGACTTTTCAAAAGCACCGAGGAGGAACTGGAACACCCTTGCTCCCACACCCTTTGTGACACTGCTGTCAACCTCTTCATTTCCTCTTTCCAGCATATTTCAACAAACATCACAGGCACACAACACTAAACAAAAAGTACTCACCACACAAACATTCCTTCTCAAGGCTGACGCTTTGTACTCTACTCAATATTTGCAGATATTATTGGAATGTCATGGAAACATATACACTCCTGGGCTACGACACAATTTAAGTTGCTGACTTTTCCGCCAGGTACAGAGACCATTTGATCAGAAGTGGCCATTATGTGTCATTATGTGTGCTTGATGTATATACACATATGTCAAAATTCATGTTACACACACAAAATTCTCTTCTGTGTTTCAGTACCACATACCCATGTGCCCAGACTCCCACAACTGAGACAGCAGCCATTGAGTATTGAGACAGTAGGGATGAGCTTTACATAAAATTAGGTGTCCAGACTGCCACTGTACGTGTGTGTTTGCATTGCTCTTACCTGGAGGGCATGAATGTGTTTTGGTGTAGATATCGTATCCCCACTGTAGTCCTCGTTCCTTCACTCTTTCCGTTTTTATCAAGGTGGTTACACGTCACACAATCGCTGCCCCTGTTCGTCACCTCCTCCTCCTCTCCCTATCTTGCTCCCTTGGCCCTAATCCTCCTTTGCAGGCTCTTAGCTGGATAAAGCTGTCTCCATCCTTTCTCTTTATGGCAGGATTTACAGCAGTACCCCTTCATATCCCCCTTTTAGCACTCTAACGGTAGCTTCCGCTGTTACAGGGCAGTGCACTTTGGAGAGCATACGGTTCGGTTAGGCAAGGAAATCCCTCTGAAGACCTAAAAGGTGTCCAAACAAAACACCAACTAAACACAACATGAAATGGTTCAATTCTATTGAAAAGATTGTAGAACTTTCATGCATTACTTAATAAAAAGGTCTTATGGAGACAACATTGACCCTTCACTGGCTTTGGGACACACTGTTGCACATTCATGTTTTAACGAGGTGTCAAGTTAAGACCTCTCTATTTCGTACTGTGATGGTCTATAAAACAGTTTGCGGCACTTAATCTTTGGGCTTCCCCAGCCCTATTTGTGACTGTCTCTCCCTTGGTGTGGGAGACATTCCCAGCTGGTTTCCATTGAAATGTTCAGGGAAGCGGCCATGTTCTCCTCTTTAAGAACTTTAAGGATGAGGACTTAGTAGATCGGTCGACGATTGTACATCTGGCTAACCGCCCCACTTCTGTTAAATTGCAGCTTTTCCATGGGAACCGAGGGCTAGGGGCTTCCCATTTTTCCTCAGTGTCCTCTTGCCTGTGGTGTCAGTTTGTTGTGGTATACATTGCAGTACTTAAACATAATGTGCCGTCATTCCTACAGTCTTCCCGGAGTGCAGTGTCTTTGAATAGGACAGGATGGAAAGGAGATGTGACTTTCGTCAGAGAGATTTTTCTAATTTTTAACATTCAGGATTTAACGATTTTGTAGCATTGTTGGTGGGACGTGAGGAAAGGCGTATACGTGACTGTGCTTGTGCGTCTGTGTGTGACTGTGTGAGTGAGAAGGTGAAAAGGGTGAGTGAGAGAGAGTAAGGGCGACTTTCACAAGCTGACTCATTGATTTCCCGTTTAAAAGCAGGGGTGATGTTTTGGAAGGGATTGATTGAGAGGTGTAGTCGTCAGGAGAAAGGATGAGGTGGAAAGAAAAGGCATAAAGAGAGGGGGTGGGTCTCGAGATTGACAACAAAATAATACCGACGATGCTCGGAGAGGGAGTGAGCTGGACACACATGTAGAATTAGAGTGGACACACAGGGGAAGGGCTGGTGATGGGGAGTATAGCTTGATCTTACAACCCCCCGTCCCCATCCAAGATTGATGTATTTCAGTCAAGGAACACAGATGCTGGTAGCACAACTCTGGCATAGGAAATGATGGTGATTGATTGATAGGGGAGGATGAGGGTCATATCCCGAACAGAGGACAGCAGGACTGTTGCTGACAGAATTACTTGGGCTCTCTCTTGCATCTCTTCCTCTGTCTCCATCAGTCCTTTATTCACCTCCCCCAACTGAGGCTAACGCTACATGTCCTGGGTACAAAGTCAGCATCCCCAGCAGCTGATGCTCTTAGAAGACATGGAAATAAATCAGCAGCTTTGTTTATGTTTTGCAGGGTGGATATATATACGCTTGTATGTTATAGAACAGTTTTATTGTTTCAGTAAAATTGTAAATAAAATGTTGTTGGTTCGTAACCCTTGGATGGTTTGAATGCTTACTATTGAAAAACATCCGCTGACATGCAACACAGTACAGCAGTACGATTTATGCTTTTGTGCTCCTATGTTCAAACAGTGTGCTTTATTTTTGTAAGAGAAAATAATTTGAGATTGAGAAATAACTTCATATTGAGTAACACTATCAATCACAAGTTTGGCTGTGAGTTTATGAAGCGTAAAAATCCCCAAACCAGACAAGGACAGAACTGCTAGCGCTTCTCTAAACTCTGATACACTAGCACCTTGATGCCACACTGCTGATGTCCCAAACAGGTGTTTTTGTCATGTAAACTGTAACACATAATAATAGTTTGTTTGCTTTGGTAATAACACTTGGTTACTACTGGAGGTAGTAAGCCAGTTAATGTACTGTTCCTTTGCAGCAGCAGATAAAAACACACACTCTTTAATCAATTTCGTGTTTTTTGGTTTTGAAAAGGTCACTTCCAAAATTACCTTCAAGTTCTTGTCGAACACACACAGAGTTTGTGCTGTAGAGTAGCTGCCGTGAACAGATACAGACCTGGCAATCAGCGCTGAGCTGCTGTGAGCAGTGGGGATCAGAGCTGGTGCTGTGCTCAATGTATTCTGTGTCCACACAGAAAAGGCTTCCCTCAGACTAATTACATAATTACAGCTTCTACATCTCTTCACCAAACCACTTTGGTGAGTGTGGCTCTGTTTTTTTTCTTCTTTTTTTTACCAGACCAAAACTGGAATGTTAAAAAATGTAGCTCCTCCAGTAATGCTTTTCAGTCTCTTAAAGTTTTTTGTTAAAGGAGCTGTTTTTAACATTCAGAGCCATAATATAGCAGCAAACAACTATTTGCTATGTAAATATATAGTGGAGTAATGTCTACCTGAGCAGAGAATTAAGTCGCTCTTCCTCTGAGTGTGTTGTAATCCAAGCTTCGTTTGCATTGTCAACATAGTTGGACGGGCTGCACGTGCTTTTAGTGGATGTTAGTGCATGTGAGCGTGCCCCGCTGGTTAGCTCATGGCCGCTGCACTGCACTGCTCCCATACGGCGGTTACAGCTGATAATATGGTCCCGACCGACAGCATTGTTGTGTAAGCTGCCGGCTCCCCATCGACATGTTGAGAGACGTTGAGAGGCAATTGAAATGCTCCGAATCTCAGATCTCGCACCTTAATAAGATGTAAACATCAGCCCTTGTTTTCAGAGTTGTTTTCCTTCATCAAGTCAAGTATGTATTAAGTCCACATACATATTTTTAACCCATAATTCCAGGTGCCTTTTATTGTTACAAAAATGCATTCATTCCATCTTCCATCAAAATATGAAATAGCAACAATTAGTATTATATGATTTTATTGGGAACTAATATATTGTGACATGATTATGGTTTTATTACTCATAATTGTCGACATATGTATGCATGTTTATACATGAGTTTATGTATGATCTATGTTTTATGTGGATGTGGATTGTGACGCTGGCAGGTGTATTGTGTGATGCAGCGGCTTGGAGCACAAGACACATTTCCCTGCAGGACAATAAAGTATATCTTATTTTATCTTATCTTATCATGCACAATTTCGAAATATACCATTAGAAAATACTATATGGACTAAATCTTTGGTAATGTTGGGATTTGGCAGGACTGGGTTTGGTTATTAGCAAGTATGAGAATTAAATTATTGATCAATTGATTGAATTATCAATATTAATAGGACTATTAACATATATTAATAATAACGGGGCACCACCCTGGGATGAGGGACCTATAACCAAACTGTGGATTAAGTCTCAAAAATTGTCAAAATATCAATAGTCAAGGTACTATTCCACATTTAGAGTGAACAGTGAAGGGTTGAATCTGACCACTGACTATAACGACCCGCTATCACAGATAATAACCACAGAAATAACCACAGAGAACTACTCTTCAAAACTATAACAGAGTTTATTTATCTCTAACAATACTGATCAAATATCTACATTATTATAAATTATTAAACATTTATTATACAATTACATACTACCTAAAAGCAACAAGCAATCACGCGGTGAAGGGAGTGTGTGTGTGAGTGTAGGTGTGTATGTGTGCGTCTCTGAGTGTGTGTGTGTGTGTGTGTGTGTGTGTGTGTGTGTGTGTGTAGAAGAGGGGGGGAGAGAGAAATAAATAGTACAGTTAAACTTTAAACAAAACAAACAAAGGTTACAAACACACTATGACCTATCGCTGCCCAGACAAAAGCCTTTGACTTGAGATCGCTTGTAGTGGTCGGTGTGTTTCTTCGGACTTGTTCGGCGGAATTTCTCCTGCCTAGGACCGGGGACCCGCTCTGTTGGCGGGTCAAGCGGCAAGCTAATCCGGGAATTCCTTGATCTTCCTTCTGCAGGGGAAAGTGGGGAAGCACAGGGGCAAGTAATCCGTTTCTGTGTCACAGGGACTTCATGGGGCTCGTCCAATGAGGCACCAGGATTGTGGTTTAAACCAAATCTCACACTCAAGTGAGATTTTAACACCTGATTGGGCCTGGCGCCATTTAAACCAAGTCAGGCTTTTGTTTTTCCATGTAGGCCTCTGTCTTTGTTCCACCCACATTGTGAAGTCCCAACAGTAATGTAAGCTAACTGCTAGTCATTGTCAACGCTTCTGGTTTCATAGAAAAGTCCGACCACTGCCTTCTCATTAAAATGCATTTAGAGTAGCACATTTAGCCTTGTGTACGTTAGCCTACCACTCTTAACGAATCATGTGGAACAGAGAACTGTTCTTTATGTGGATCGGTGATATATGGCCAATACCCGATCTGCTTAATGAGATCAGTAGTATCATTGCCGAAAACAGTCAAAACCTTCAAATTGTTGTATGCCAACTCTTTTCCACTGCCTGCCTGGGTTTATCCGTCTCTCTCTTTCTTTGGATGTGTCTCTCACTCTTGAAGCTGCACTAACTGCACAGTGCAACAGTATGAAGGAGGAGACCGCAGGTGGAGCACTGGATGCCTTTACCAGTCTTTGCTTGTGAAACTTCAACCCCATTTATGTTAGTTTGTCGACATGTGTGAGTGTAATCTGGGCATTGCGTGGTGTGTAATGTGTGTATGTGTGTGTGTTCTTTCGGCTCAGTGTAATCACAGCTCTAATCTGTCTGCCAGGAGTCTGTGTGTGGGTGACATTAAAGTTCTCATTAGCACTGTAACTCAGCACCAATGTCACTGTGAAGACACCAACGACACATCCACTGCAGCAAAATCTACCCACCACGTCTGCGTGAGTGTACGTCTATATATATGTGTGTGTGTGTGTGTGCATGTGAGAGAGAAAGTAAAAGCTTCTTAAGTTAATATATCGTCGAATTTTTATACGATATCTCGCACCCACTCTCCTCATTCTCTTGTCTTAGTTGCTGTGCTGTTGATTTCATAAAATTGATGTACACAAGTGCTTCCTTTATTAGCGTGCACTATTAAAAAGTTGGAGAATAATACTGTAAGTAATGTCATGTGACTTAGTGGAGGAGATGAATCATTTCTTTCTGCACCACCTTTTTATTAAATATTTTAATAGTTCTCTTTGATGTAGCTTATGCTGAAGTAAGACAAGATGAATGAGAAAGAAGAGGTGGAGAGAAGGAATAGTTGGGAAGAAGGAAGAGATAGGTTGCCATGGTAACAGGAAACGGGCTGGATTTGAGTGAAAGATGTGGTGTGGACCGGTTCACTGAGTGGATACCACAACAATACGAGGTCCACCACTGCTATCGTAACCTCAGACGCTGGCTGTGCAGCTTTGTGCATTTATTTTCTCTCGTCACCCAGATACCTGTTTCCATACTCATTCCTTGACCTGACTCTGAATGCTGTTTGAGTGAGCATGGCTGTGAGTGCTCTGCACCAAGTTAGTCTGAGTTGTTTGCAGCGAGCATATTAAGTAAAAGAACCAGAGCGAGAGAGAGAGAGAGAAGTGGGTCAGGGGAGGATATGGGCGTCTGCACTCAGGCCGGTTCTGTCCGATTTTACACATCCCAGCTAATCAGCCTCTAACACTAAGCATCCTCACCTTTTCTAGAATGCTAATGCACAAGCAGGCTGGAGAGGCTAATGCTAGCATGCTAACAGGTAATCATTTTTGTTATGCACAGAGGTTTTACCTATTTTTGGTGTTTTAGGGCAATCCAGCATGGTCTCGTTGCTGTGTACGAGTGTTGCACTGGGGAACTGATTCACAGCTGGTCTGTGTTTTGATGTAGCTTTAGCATTGTAACAGGCAGCCAGGTTTCTCTATTGATAGCTGCCGCTTTGAAACAGATCTTGGTTTTGGATGTTTTTTCTCTGAATTCATGTTTTTTTTTTCATGCAAAAGGCTGGTATAGTAAAAAAAAGGCTGCAAAAAGTCTAAGCAAAAAGGAGTGGAGCGGGTGATAGCAGATCCATCAGACTTGTCTCTGGTGTCCTTGGTGACGCAGATCTGCAGTTTTTCTGCAGTAGGAACAACAGAGAGGAGTAGAGAGAGAGAGAAAGAGAGAGAGAGAGAGAGAGAAAGAGAGTACATTTCGAGGGTCAGGGGCTGAGACAAACACTGAAGCTCAGGGAGTGAACATTCGGCACCTGCAGTGGGACTTGGCTGCTACAGCAGTTCATTTTTGTTCTGGAGGAAATGGGGTCTCTGATTTGCATTATGCAGCATCCTAGCTGCAATGGCAACCCTGCTGCAAAATACAAAGTTGACAAATATCAGCTTTATTGTCAGTAGCTTGACTTGGTGTTGAAACGAATAGATTTCTTATTTGGCCTTTGGGCTGAAGCCATGTCATATTTGTTGTTGATGGTGTGTGTATACCATATGCGTGTGAGTAAGGGAGGGGGGGATAAAAACCCGGGGCTGCAGTTTTGGAGTTGAGTTTGAGAGTTTTAGCAGAGATTAAAGAATGGATGCAGAAAGTTGTGGTGAGTTGATAATGTCGGAAATGTGAGGTGAAGTGCTGTGCTACACTTCAACTTTCTTAACAGATAAAGATGCCTCCTAATATGTTGGGCTGCAGACTCAACTGCCCCTCTATGAAACAAAAACAGCCTTATCCAGTCATCAAACGGAAAGAGTTCTTATTTACAGCCAGCTTAATAATGATATGAAATGATTGTATTCTCCTGCTTTAGAGGTAAATATCAGGTTCACTTCGTCATGCGGAGTGTTTTTTTTACTATGCTCACCTGCTGAGTAGTGCTCTTGTTACAGCAGCATATTGCCACTACAGCTGTACAGTTTTACTTAAGCATGCAGAAGCTCATTTTTACTGCTAACACTGTTTGTTCCCATACTTCTCATTTCATTTAATTTACCACTTTTACAACACAAAGGAAACCAGTAGCTTAAATAAACAGGATCTTCCTATCTCCAGGCCATGGTCAAGCCCTACACCCCCGCTCCGACCACTTCGCTCTGCTGCCTCGGGGCGATTGGTTGCCCCGTCGCTCAGAGGTCCCTGCGACCAATCGACCCGGTCACGGCTGTTTTCTGTCCTGGCCCCACAATGGTGGAATGAACTCCCCACTGACGTCAGGACAGCAGAGTCGCTGCCCATCTTTCGGCGCAGGCTGAAAACTCACCTCTTCCAGAAGTACTACCCTGAGCCTTCCACTTAGCACTTATTGTATTCGTACTAGTTTGTTGCACTTATTGTATTTGTTTGTTTCTGCACTGTACTTTGGCTCTGGTTTATGCTCTTAGATGCTTGTTTAAAAAAGGTGATGCACTTATGACTTCTGGTGACTAGTAGTTCTCTTGAATACCTATGTTGAATACACTTATTGTAAGTCGTTTTGGATAAAAGCGTCTACTAAATGACTGTAATGTAATGTAATGTATGGATCTCTTCGTTATAATGTGTTCAGGAAAATTGTATTAGGGGTGGACGACACAACAAAATGTGATTTTGATCCGATACCAGGGCCATGATCACCGATAATGATACTTTTATTGTAAAAAGTTGCTAATGTGCTATCATGTAAGAGAGAGAAATATGTCATAATTTAATAGGTTAATGCATTATTGATAGGCTCCTTCTCAATATACTTTAATTACCACCGAATAACATGAGGTGTATTATGACTATTATTATACTATTAATCTTATTAATCACTTAGTCACATGCACATTTAAAGACATATTTCACTGGAAAATAACGTTTATTGAGTTAAAGTGGTGATCACTGTGCTTCTGCACACAACAGCAGCAGAGATGCAAATATTGCAGCAAAAAGAAGCATGCTCATGTACCCAGAATGTGATCTCACCGGTGGTGGGTCCATTTTCTTTCCCAATGGCGCTAGCATAGATAATGCAAACATTGTATCTAACTAAATTGTATCACTTACTTAATAATGCTTGTTTAGTAAAACTGTAATTTTATGTAACTCATGTGGTATTCTTCTAGTGAACCTTTTCTTCATGGTTTTGAAATGGTAGGCATCTATTTATATATCAAATATTTTACGTTCTACATGACATCTTCTAGCAATGCACAGCTGATTGAGGTGCTTTTAAGAACAAGGACAGTAAACATCATGGAGACAGTGAGTAGAAACAGGGTTTGGAGTCGTGAGACTTGAGACAAATTGGAGAGAAAGGGGTTTGACCAGTGGTGGGCCATCAGGGCCAGCTAAGCCTTCTCTGCTGGCCTAAACAGAATCACAAAGTTATAGCTATTTTATAATTTAATAATTTTTCACAAATACACATGTGTTATAATTCTTTTTCCCATTAGCTTATTTTCTCATTGCACAGCTCCTGTCTTCCTCTGTTGCTCTGCTTCCAGCCTGCAACGCTGCTTCCAGCACAGCTTGTTTTAAGGAGAGCTTTTATCCAATCAGATTCAGCCCCTATTTCTCTATGTAAGGAGAGAGGCCCGATGCCCGCTAGAGAGCCTTTGCAGTTTAAGTAAATGGGGACGATATTGTTGATTGTCATAGTCTTCAACCAATCAGATCTTTAGTTTGACATGTTGGGCGTATTCTTTGACGTGCCAGAGGTACTCAGGTAGCCTGCTAAGTACGTCAGCATTAACGTGTGCCGTGATTGGTCAGTGGGCCAGCGTGACTTTTGTCAAACAGAAAGCTAGCTAGCAGATCTTAGTGTTTAGTAAGAGTTCAGGTTGAAACATATGTAAGAGAAGTTATGACATTTTTAGCGTTTTGCTTGGTGTAGATTATTTTTCTCTTTACCTAGCTTTGTTTTTTTAACACTCAATGGCTGAAGGAGGAGGAGAAATGGATTTGGGAGTTACTGACTTCGTTAACAAAGAAAGGAGGATGGACTTTGTGTTTAAGTGAAGGCAGCTTTGGTAAGTTAACTGCTTTTGTTTTTTTACATCTACAGTAGCGTTACTACTGTGTTCATTTGTCTATCGTGTCGTTTTTATGAATAATATGAATGGCTTGTGCTCTAGCGCTGCAGTGTTGCTGGGTTGATTTGCCATGCTTTGTTGTCATATAAATATATGTGACTGGTTCTTGTGAGTTTGTTCTTGTCATTGTGTTAATTACATTGATTCTGACTTGTCCGTTAATGACGAAGCATCCCGTCATCGCGGGGTTAGGTTCGGACATTTGATTCTCTGTTTGGGCTGTTGTTTTCTTTTACAAAGCAAGAATGATGGTCTGGAGAATTGGGGATTGTGTGGCGATTGCTTTAGCCCTGTTTGAATCAGTAGCTGCTGTTGTTTCCCCGCTAAGCTAGTTTAGCTTAGCCTCCCTGAAGACACTTGCGGTGCTTCAACTGTTTTTTGTTATTGTTCCGGGTTCAAAGGGTCACACAGCTCCTACGTGAGCGCAGTCCACCGAAAACATTATATTTCCCACAATTTAAGCTTCTGCATTTTCCAAATGCACTAGTATTATTCAAACGTATTGTTCGGTTCGTAAGCCTCGTACCGAACGGTTTAATACGAATACGTGTATTGTTACACCCCTAGAAACAAATAACCGTAGCTTGCGCGTCATAATGAGATTATTAGGAGATGGCTCAAGGACAGCACAGAAGGCCCAGGTATAAAATGCACGGGCCGCCACTGGGTTTGACACATCAATAGACATAGAAAAATGTAATTACAGCAAGGCAAGATCTTTGTTTCTGAAGTTATAATACTTCAAGTGAAAGTATACGCATGAAGCAAGATGTGTTGTTATCATACAAAGTAAGTATGTAGGACCGAGTTCATTAAACGTATGCTTTCTCACTGCCTGTTTAAAATTTTAACCAGCCACCTTTAAGCTAATCCAGCCAGAGTGGTTCTATAAATGGACCACTGCAAACTTTTGCCTAATTAATAAAGGTTAATGCATTCAAGATGGAACACTTAATCCTGCAATACAAGGGCATTTGGTTGAACATTCGCTTTCAGTGTGTTTAATATCAGCTTCGTCAATATTTAATGTAGAAAAATGGTCTTTCCAGTCCTTTCCCAAACATATACTTCAAGGGAATAAAGCATTGTGTACTTCTTCCTCCAATACTTTAATGATTCAAGCATACACATAGAGAACATGTGAACAGTGTTTACTCTGTAGAGTCTGAATTTCTTCACTAGTATAAACACAGGTGACTTTATGTTCAGTAGTAACAAACATTTCTCCAGTGGCCTGAGCGGCCTGTGTTTGTGAGCGGGCAAACATCCCAATAATATAATGGAAAACATGGCTCTTGAGCTGCAGGCACCAATGATTTGACTGTGAGGTCTATGCGATAAAAAGTCAAATAGCCGCAGTACAATACTTTTGTAAAAAATGTTTCAATGAGTGTATTAGGAATTGATACCACTAGAAAACCATGCCCAGCAAATGCTTGAAGCCATCCATTACCCCCTACGACATTTTGTTTGCAAAATAATTCATCACATTCAACAACTTCAGTCTGATACTTTTTTTGAGTGATTGTCACTGCTTCCATGACTCCCTTATGCACCTTACCTATGCACCTAATTAACACACGCACTGAATGTAGCTTTTAGTGTAAGTTCAGGAAGGAAGATAATTATCATTCTAATTTCCTCATCGCACCGGGTATCAGCTTCTCATTAATTAAAAAACTCACTGAGCATATGTTCAAGGGCTTTCCTACATATCAACCAATGACCATCCAGGCTGAAGGGTATTCAAACTACAGTACAAGTCATGTCTTTTTACCATTGCTGCGTTTTGTTTTTGGTGGATAATTTATTCATTCTTTCCAAGTCTTCCTGCACTGCTCCATTATGTACTGCATGCTTAGTGTTTGTAAAGTCAGTTTAACAGATAGCACTCAATTTACATTATTAGAGAGATTAGGCACCGGGTGGCTGATAGAAACTTGAAGAGCAATTATCTGTCAACTAGACAATTTTAGTGTGTGTCTGACTGAATTATCCACAAAATAGATGTTCTTTTATGTACGGACCTTTTGTGTATGTGACATAGATATATGCACTTGACACAGGAGTCAAGAACCCAAACTATTCCACATTGTGACTTTTATCTATGAGATAAAAGCTCTGTTACATTACAGATTTTTCGAAATGGTAGAACAGATAGAGTTTTTGTCACTGCATCAAGTGGCGGGTAGTGCGAACAAAACTCATTCAACTAGCATCATATTGTTAGTGACAGCATTACTGTAAACATTCAAACACCGTCATTGACACTCGAGACTTCCTGCCTGAGCATTAATTCCAACAATTCCTTTTTCAGCACAAATTTGACCGCTGACCTTTTTTTCAGATGTTTTTCTTCTACAGTAATAGTAAAGGTTCATTCATAGAAGACAGTCAACCAGCTAATAAGAAACATTTTGGGAGTGCACTGTGTCTTTGTATGTGTGTGATACAGCTCTGGCTAAGACATACAGTATTTTTAAATTTTCCAGTGACAATTCTTTCTATTGTATTCCTCCAAATCCTCTCCTTTATAGTCTCGTCTCTGTATTTCACAATGCGAGTCATACAGCTCGAAACGCACATTTTTCACACAGGTTCAGCTTGCGTGAATGTGTCTTCACCTCAATTTGCATTACCTTGAGTGAACCCTCGACAGCCTCATTTTGTAACGCCAAACATTACTTTGGTTCCCTTTTCACTTTAGTTCACTTTGTGACTAACAAAGAATGGAATTCAAATCTATGTCCACTCATTGGGTGCTTTTAAGTGAAGAGGGAAGGAAAACATATTAAAGTTATCTTTACATGGCGCATCTAGATATGCGAGATACAAAATGAATGTTAAAGATACAAGTAAGACAATTATATGAACTTCAGTCCTGAAAGACATGACATGATTTAAAGTTAAACCATATAATGAACACATACTACAGGTAAAAGTTAAAGAAAAGGTTTGTGGTTAAAGGTAGCAATTATTTCCAATGCTGGGACAAACCAAACTACTAAATACAACAATCAACGTTAAACTAAACGTGTTCCATTCACTATAGTGATACCATGCTTCTGTCTCTTTAACAATAACCTGTCTGCCTGGACTTATTGGGGCCTAGACTTACAAAGCTTTTTGTACATCTTAGATTTGGTATTTAATGTACGTAAACCTGACTGAGAATATTTCAGAGCAACCACAAATACTGCAACATTATTGTTAGACTAAAGGTTATACTGTTATACAGTGTATGCCGAGATTTCTGTGAAAGATGATATGAGAGCAGCTATATGGTTACAAATTACACCTGCAGCTGCTGTAAGGTTTCCCCCTCAGCAGTCAGAGGTTTGCCCATGTGCCTGAGTGTGTGTGTTCATGTGTACTTTTGTTTGTTGCATTGCACACTCACAGAGAGAGAGAGAGAGAGAGAGAGAGTCAATATCAGCTGTGCACCTGTGTATGTTTAGTCCTGTGTCAGCGTGGCCTCTCTGAAGCCTGATGTTATCAACCTCTGGTGATAAAAGGTACATTTTGTCCTTCCCAGGTGTCCCTGGTAGAGAAAGAGAGGAGGAGAGAGAGAGTCCTCCATGGGCTTTGCTGAAGATTCACGATTGACTTAGTATTAAGCTATTTCATGCTAATCTGAGTTGAGTTTCAAGTCTAGGCATGGGTCTGAATCAAATCTTAAATCCCTTTGGATTTATTATCATCTTTTTAATCTCTCACAGGACCAAGTGCCTTGAACAGTCATAATGAAGCACCTTGTGGCTGAAGCCTGAGTAATGTAGTCTTAACTGGCTGAATACAGGTACACAAAGCTAAACAATTGGTGTTTTTTGGTTTTTAGAGGTTTTCAGGTTATTCAATTATAGTCCTTTTGTTCATTCTTTGCTGTAGTTTTTGGTGGATGAAAGGTGATTTAAGATTTGCCAGGTTTGGGCCACATGCGATTTTAGGTGTACCAAAAATGATTAAGCAAAACCATTACATCCCTCAGGAGGTAAAGTGGGTCGTCCACTAATCGGAGGGCCAGTGGTTAAATCCTTGGCCCTTGCATGTCAAAGAGTCCTTGTGAATGGGTGAATGCTGGTTTGTGTTGTAAAGCGCTTTGAGTGGTCGTTAAGACTAGAAGCGCTTTATAAATGCAGTCCATTTACACCCCGATTGTTCTCCTTAAGACTAATGATACACATATAACAATGAACACAATTATACTCATTCAGTGCCAACATATATTTTATCACTGCTGTGAAAGAAAATAAGCCCTCTCGAGATAAATGTCAGGTGAAAATATTAGAAGAACAACAACCGTCCCTGGAGATGAGGCGAGGACATGGCGGGCACTGACAAAGTTCTTGACGCAGGGTCTCCATCCGTGGAGATGAGCAGTCAGTGGGCAAACCGCCGTGCACTAAGAGAAAAAGGACAGCGAACAGCAAACAGCGGTGTGTGCTGTCTTATACACTACACGTATTTGTGTAGGTGTGTCGTAAATTGGCCGGCCAGGCTTAAGCAACTTGTCGGTGTGCGAATGCATGCTTGTGATTGGAGGAAAGTATTACCCATAGAATCCAGTAGAGGACGGAGCCTGCGAGAGTTAAAACCACAGTTCAACTTTTTCAAACTGTGGGCACAAGTTAACAACATCACTGACAAAAAAATCATCTTGTTTTGTAAACAAACTTTCGACGGCGGACCCAGTAAGTTCAAACAGGGCGGCACCAAACGTACTCTCCTTAACCTCAAACGATTCATCCTCTTCAACATCTTCCTTTCCCTTTTTATCCCGAGAAGACCTGCGTGTTTTTGTGTTCCTTCCACATCTTGCTGCGTCTACGTTGAGTAAGCGTGACGTATGTGGGCCCCGGGTGGGAGCAACATAATACACAGGCACTACCTCTCAGGACACTGAGTATATTAGGTGACGAAGCCTCTGCTGAATATTTCAGTGGTACTGCCTTGTTACTGGGGAGGATATGATGAGCACGCTGTAAGGCAGACAAGGACCATATGTCACTGTGTAGTACTGGAAACCTGCTGTTTGTCAATAAACAATGGTCTTTTTTCAGGTAAAAAGACGTGTCACTGTTTCCCTTCTCCTTTTCATTTTTATTGAGTAAGCTAGTTTACTACTGTATGAAACCTTCTGAAGCTTGGCCTGAATTTTGGTTAAGGGATACACTATTGAGATCCATGAAAAATCACTTCATTACAGTGTAATCACCAACCAAAAATAAAGTTTGAGCCTGATAGAAAAGATAATAAGATAAGTGAAATGTAATTCAAACAGTGTTTTTCTTTTGAGTCCCTGTCCAAACTGGTCCATAATGGTACTCAAGATGCAGGTAGCCATTTATATTGTTAGGCTGCTAGTGCCATGTAAGCTTTAAGCAGAGCTAACAATGGTGATGGAGTGTTAGGGTTATACAGTTTTTTCTTTATATATGCACTGTATCGCTACTGTCAGTGAAACCCAACACTTCCTGCAGATGCTTCACATGAAAAGCCTGTAAGAGCATGTTTGCCCACTGTGGAGCCGCTGAAAGGCTTTACATGTGAAACATCCGCACTGGAAGTGTTCAACAACAAATGAAAAGAAGAGCCAGCTGTGATGTATAAAAAAAAACAAAAAAAATGAACAAACAGAGAACATGAAGACCCTTCTCCAGAATAAACATGCAAGAAAAATAATTTTGATACAATAGAAAAACTGTGTTTATCAGAATCAGAATCACAAGATTACTGTTTAGCTAATAAACATCAGTACATGCAGAAACAAATTTGAATAACAATCTTGTAATTGTTGCACTCCTCTACCAAACACTGTCACAAGAAGTAAAATGTCTGGACTGTTTGTGTTAAGCTGCTTGCTCTTTTGCATCTGTGTGGCTAATAAGTGCTTTTCTTTGAGAGAGTCGTGGCAGGAGGTAGCCAACTACTGTTCAGGCTGCCTCACCCCCCCCCCTCGCTGTGCACCCCCTGCCGGCTCAGCTGGTCTGGAAACCCACCTTAATATAGATCAGGCACCTGGGAGAACAGTGTGAGGTCCTGGCCCTCTGGCCTGTTCCAGAGCTTTATTGATAGGCACCGAGCCGAGCTGCCAATATCACAGCAGCACTTGGACCTAGTGGCTGTTGTTTAGTGTTTGTGTGTGTACTTCACGTGTCTCTATATTGTGTCACTTTTACTTTCTTCTTATTCTGTTTTTGTTTTCCATCTTTGTTGGAGAGTCCTTTCAAAGCATGTAAGTAAAATGCTTTTTTAACATCCAGACAGCCATGCTGCCATTCACATACTTTCCTACAGACCAACCCCCACACGCACACACACACACACACACACACACACACACACACACACACACACACACACACACACACACACACACACACACACACACACACACACACACACACCTACACACACAGGCACACTTACTTCTACAATGAGCCTAACATGTGACCGGTCGGTATTGGAAAGTAGTTGATAAGTATATTGTATAGAAAGAGTGTGTAAGTCATTAGTTTCTTCTTCATACTGCTGCCTCTCGTTATTAAATGTCATGATTTATTCCATCTAAATAATGAAATTGTGATATTAAATCAATATCATGGAAAATTGGAACCCGGCAGACACATGAACATCTTATAACTCTAGGTTTGACCTCATCTAATCAGTATAGAACATGAAACATCTGTTTAAAAATTGGGGAAGGAGGATGGGTAATGAGAAGCATGGAAAGAAAAGTGTAGAAGGGAGCAGACAGAATAGAAGGAGAATGAAGAGGTGCTTAATATTTCATTAGTTAATTAGAGACTGTGCTACGTTGTGAGGGAGTGTGCTGTAGCTCTAGGCTCCTGGGTGTCATTGTGGCCGGCACAGTCATCACTTACTGTACCAGCCTATTTCAGATGGCCTCCACTTCAAAACAAATACAGTAGCGTGAGTAGAGTAGTTATTTTGCCATCGACCGTGGGGATGAGGATTCAAAAAGTTAAAGTTAAATGTTTTTGGACTCAAGGTGCAGTTTAACACGCAACATACAATCAGTCAAACATTGTGTAAGAGTGGTGATTTGGTATCTTTGCAGCTAGCGGTGTCCCGTGCATCCAGGTAAACATGGACGGATCGGAATATGATGTAATCCTTCAACAATCCTTAAACATTTGTCAGCAAGAGAGCGGTTACAGTCGGGTATCAGTCACACCATCTCCTTAAAAGCAGTGTGCCACCATGAGGGTGTATTCAATGAGCTCCGAGGATATATCCCACAGTACATGTCTGATAAGTAACTAAGTAAACTGGAAGGCTATTAAGGTATATACAAATAGTTTGATGTGCACAAGAGTATACATGTGTGCACATTACTTTGCAGTAATCTGGTGCAGTAAACGTAAGATGTAATCAGCCATCTTCCATTTACCTTAACTCTACCGTACACCGCTGGCCTTATTACCATACAGTAATTGGATTTACTTTTCATCTCCGCTTTACATCTGATATGTGTTTACTGATTTATAGTCAGAGTGAAACAAAAATGCATAACATACATACATATCGGTGTTCCTCCACCTTAATGTGTCAGAATTAGGATAAAACACCTTTGTGGTCTGTGCAGTCTCCTAGCATTAGTGTGGTGCACAATTCAAATATCAGTCATAGCTTAAACCAGTAATGCACGATAAAGAAAAAGTTAAGCTGTACGTTTTCTGCATCTGCCCAAAATATGGCGTGGAGACCCAAGGAGGGGGAAAGTGAGGACATGAGATAAGGACAATCAAGGACAATCAAGGACACAAGGGCAGCATTTAGCAAAGGACACTGGTTTCCTCAGAGAGAAACCATAGCAATGCCTCAGAGTTACCTCAGGCTTCTGGGGAGCAGCACTGCGAGAGAGAGAAGAGAAGAGAGTTCAAGTGTGTGTAAGCGAGAGAGACAGACAGAGGGGAACATTTGGAGAGATAGATTCAGCTTTTGACACATGGTTGCTAAAAAAGACTTTTCTGTTGAACAATTGCCAGTTCCTAATTAAGTTTTGTTGCTATTTCAGGCATAGATGTTAAAACGGAGGTGAGAATCTGTCTTCTCTTTTTAACAAGCTTGTTGTGATGATGAGTATGTCACTGTGGGTCCACAGAAGATACAGATGTCACATTGATGAGTCATAGTTATCACAATGGAGAGTGTGTGTGTGTGTGTGTCTGTGTGTGTTGTTGGAATAAGGAGCTCTTGGTAGACAGAGACAGAAAACCCTGACCAGGTCTCCATACAGGTGATGAGTGTTTTTATTGGCCTATTTGGCTGCAAAAAGTTCTGGAAACTAATAATTACACACACACACACACACACACACACAAGTGCACATACACACAAATACAGTAACACAGATGAAAAGCTTTGTCTTGTCTTGCGAGTACCCCTGTGCTATGACGTCTTGCCGGTCCGTTTTTTTCACAGAGAGCAGAGCAGAGAGAGACTGATACACATGAGCTGTGATTGATGGTTTATTGAGCTTATCAACCCAGAGGGCAACAGAAAACCTAATTCTCCAACTCTTCTCTTTCATAGCAAGACCAGAAGAAAAGAAAAACAAAGAGAGTAGGGACCAAGGTCTTCATGTTAATTACAAGATATATATTTAAACCCAAGTGCATCGTGGGTATGTGTCTGTACTCAATAATTACCACAAAAATTAGAGGTTTGAAGCACAATAAAGTCAATGGCCAATGTGAGTCAAAAAGGACTCACATGTTGCAGCTTTAAAAGAATCACAGATTATGCGTCATAATTTCATAGTTACAACCAGGGGGGTTCTGTCTATATAAGCTTACTGTGGTTTGAGATTTTTTTTCGTGAATAAAAAAGTTTCATAAACAACCCCCTCTGGTTTTTTTTATATTTTTTGTGTGCAAATAATACATTGGTTACAACATTTTTAAAAGTAGTTTGCTTGTTTGATACTAATAACAGTGTCATAATAAAGAAAGCACATTATGGGATGCTTATAAAATGAAAACTCATCTTAATTGTGCTGTAAGTTTATGTATTTTACAGACTTGTATAATCCAAAATACTGTTAATGTGCCGCAGTTCAATTTTTCATACTAGAAGAAATTTAATATTCGTCTTCAGAATATTTTTGCAAGTTTGAAATTTAAAAACACTGTGGATGGTTCGTAAAATACATTTTGACAGACTTCTTAGTTTATTTGTTGTCCGAGCTGTGACTGTGTCGTCACTGCTGCTCATTTCTCCGCATTGCATTGTGGGACAATAGTTTCTATTGATATCATGCTGTAAAATAGGGACATTTTGCATGCTGGTATCTTAAAATGCATCCAACAGAATCCAACAGTGTACATGGTTTGATTGTGTGAATGACTTTATATAACCTTACATGTCTTATGTGTATGAGTAAGCGTGTGACTGGCCATTGGTTGTGAGCCTGAAGCGTATAGCTGCAGTCAAAGAAAATGCATGGCATCTGTGAGAAGTTTGAGGGCATTATGCAACCAGGCCACCGTACTGTTACAGTATCATCACACCTTCAACATTTCAAACGGCTGCAACAGCATGAGCTTGAGCCCCCTTACGCACTTCAAATAAATACCCACTCAGATCTAGGCTCGCAAGTTTGCAGTCTCTACCTGCAATGTTTCACTGAGCAGAAAGAATTTCACGTTGGGATATCAGCATTCTACAGTAGCTTTCACCCTCAGATCAGGGTGTTGTTGCTGCTGTTTTTAGCAGCTTTTACTCCTACACTCCTGAGCTAGTTATGACTCAGGACTACTAATTGTCTTCATGGCATGAAGGAAGCCTCAGGGGTATCAGAAAATAACCCTGAGTGATAACTCACATTGATACTTTTTTAGATCAGTCCGTTGCTTCCTGGTACAACATATGATCTACTGTAGGTGTGTGTGTGTGTGTGTATGCACGTGTGCAAATATTCTTGCATACATGTTGTACATGTTGAGCATACCTTTCTACCTGTGTGTATGTGTGTTTGTGGAGCGGTGGTTACAATAACTGGGATTATTTCTGCTCTTGGAGTAGATAATGATGACCTGGCAGTAGTGTTATTTGGCTTAGAAAGACTCTGGCTCTCTCCAACCCTCTGTTGTACTGATTACAGACTCCTGGCACACACACCCCAGCTATAGGCCAGGGCAGCTCCACCCCATAATCACTATTGATTACTGATAATCCAGTTAGGAGGAGGAAAACTGCCTATGTTTTGGCAATGGAGAGAGCATGAGTTAGATGAGCTATCTTGTTACAGGCAGGAACTACTGCTGAGGCAGGAAGGATAGAAAGCATACTGTATTATAAAACCCCTTTCAGATATGAACCTTGCCACATATATGTAATGGCTGTTTTATAACAGTCTCATGTTTGAATAAGCGTAAGTGTCTCTCCATATAAGTTGTGACGGACGTTTTTCTGGATCAGAAAACATTTCCAGTCTGTTCAGGTTAAATAAACAGGGAGTGAGATTGATTATAAGCCCTTTCTTCCTTCTAAGATCACTGTAGTAATCTAAATTGTCCTCTTTGTGGTGCAGATTGAAAGAGAAACCAAACCTTCAGAAAACACCAATAATTATCAGACAATCAGTCCAACTTTTATCTTTCATGAAAGATAAAGTTAGACTTACAGTTGCCTGAGTCTAGCAGAATGCTACGTACATCATATGAGCAAATATGAATTAAATGAAAGTCAAAGCTTAAATTTGTTGTTGTTTTTGTAATTCTGCTTGAGAAAATGATTAAGGATCACAGGGTTGATTAGACTAGTGAGCAGAGGGGATGCTTGTCACTCGCAGTTGTCATTAATTAAAGGGGCCTTGCGGAGTTTTCTTAAAAAAAACAAAAATGTTTGCTTTCAGTGTTACTCACCAAAATGCATTGCGTGTATCCCTGAGGCATAACTAGTGCGTTGAATTAATTTCCTTTTTCTTAATGCATTTGCAAAGTCATATCTAAAAATATTTAAATCCTTCATTGTTTACACCTTATTTTGCTAGTTTGCAGTCTTCTTCTTCACTGCTTTTGCTGGAGGATTAAAAGTTTCCTGGCGCATCACTGCCACCAACTGTTGATCAGTGGAATAGCGTGGAACCAAAGTCAGAATTTGAAATGGCCAACTAACATCTTCAAGAATTTGTGTCCTTGTGTGTGCCAGGAACTTGTGTGTTGCTGGCAAAAACCTCCTATGCGGTTCTTGGCAACAATACTAGGGGGGGGGGGGGGGGGGGGGGCACACAATCATTGTATTTGTTCTGGGTTGTGTTCAAAAGATCACAAATAATTTTCTCGTCGCTGTCTAGTTCGTGACTCGAAACATACATTGTGTTAGGAAGAGTCAGCAGCCATCTTCGTCACGTTTGACAGACTTTTACTGGTGGGAGTTTGGGCTGTTTGTGGCTACCTGGTGGCTGTATTGTGGCACTGACACGAACACGCGTCATATTATTCTATTCAGGTAGCTTAGACCAGTGGTTCTCAACTGGTCTGGCTGCGGGACCCACCATCACCCCTTAATGATAAGCCGCGACCCAAATCGAGGAACAATTTCAACTTGATTTAATGAAAAGATGGTGCAGTTTGAACCTGAGCTGAAAATGTTCTCTTCTGTCGTAGTAGTAGGGAGCTCTCTTGTGCAGATAAATTGTTCCTGTAAGTCCTTGTCCCACACATGTTAAGGAGTGTGAATAGACGGCACTCCGCTGCATAAAAAATCCCCTTCAAAATAAAAGCACAGGATTTTTTTTCCCAGGCAAAGGCCTGCGACCCACTGAACACGGGTCCGCGACCCACTTTTGGGTCGCGACCCACCAGTTGAGAATCACTGGCTTAGACAATTCTGTGGATACCTCATGAAAACCCTTGTATACTGCATTAATCTACCTTTATAGCATGGAGCTCTTCAGTCATATGGGAACATTGGTAAATATTGGTAGTAATATTTCAATGTTTTGGGGAGATTAATGTAATTTGTAACATTTCTATATGAATATTAATAGTTTGTAAGTAAAACTCCCAGTAAACTGTCAACATGAGATTGAGATCGTCTCTTTTTAAATTCTATCGTAAATGTTGTAGTTTAGTGTATTTTAACAGTTGTAGTAAGGTAGATCAGGACATTCAGTTGCATCATTTTCTTGCTTGTAAAGGTGATATTGACTTTGAAATTCAAATGATATACTAGGTGAGGATACAAATCTTATTTTTCTTCATTTACTCTGGAATGAATATGAATCTATTCATATTCCTTAGCTTGTTATCTTTTAAAATGAGACCCGATTCATGAATATAAACTTTATGGTGGAGGAGCTTTTTTTTCCTAGGGCTAAGGCTTAATATAGCCACAGTTAATTTTAACCTGACAAGCTGGCTTGAAATAATAATGCATGATAGCATTTATATGCTGAAAGTTATTTTTTTTTATAGGGAAGTACATTTTTATTGTGACTTGTATCTGAGATTTTGAGAGAGCAGAGAAGGAGAACAGAAACAGGAAGGAGGCTAAGGACAGAGGATTCATAGGTTAAGAAAAACAGCCTCAGTTAATCTGCAGAGTGGGAGATGAAGAGAAACGTAGAGATGCACTGTAGGTGTGAGGATAAACTGAGTAAGCATTAACACACAGATGTTTTTGGCCCAAATATTTAAGCATATACTGCAGGTTAGTGTGAAAATCAAATATTTACTTCTTGTACTGTACTGTCTATAGTGTTATACTACTCATTTTGTTATTTTTCTTTTCATTATTTATCTGTCATCTATACTGTTATTTATCGAGCACATTGCACTGCACCTTACTGCTTCTTTTTGCACTTCTGGTCAGACGCTAAAACTGCATTTCGTTGTACTAGTACTTGTACTCTGTGCAATGACAATACAGTTGAATCTGAATCTGTTGAATCTGAATTAAGCAGAGCAATGTAAAAAAAAACAGACTACTTTAGGATTATATATATCAAACATTACATTCAAAAGAAATCATCTTCAGAAAAAGAAACTTAAGGTAAAATAAAATAGGGTAAAAGGAATCCTTCATACTCTATTCTGTGTTTTTGCATTCAGGTTATGAAAAATGCAAATCAAATCTATATACAAAGGATAAATAAATGGCTATAAACGATCTCAAATATAAAATAAATAAATATTATTCAAAGAATGTACATTTTGCTTGATACTGTATAGATTCTTTGAGATGCATTCTCCATAATGATTACATGTGAGGATGCAGGCATGTACTCCTACGCTCTCTGCATCTCCACAGCATGGAGCATCCACTGTCTGTCAACACTCTAATGGGAGGCAAACCAAACAGCACAGAGGGAAGGGAACACAAATATACACAAACTACACAGCGATAAATAGATATTGGACCAATGTTTTACAGATTGGAGAAATGTGAGTTACGCTGATAATGGATCCCGTTTCAGATGATCTGCGTTTGGACAGCTGGAGTGGACTTTTCCTTGTGTCACATTTTCAGCATTATTGCTCCAGTGTAAAGAGGCTGAACTGTATCATTCGTAATGTGATTATAAATGCTGCAGCTTGGTCACAGGAGGAGGGCGGGATTTAGAGGGTCATTACAGCATAAACTGTTGAAAACAGTGAATGAACCTCATGAACAAAACCAAATAGCATGATGATTTGTAAACTGAATGGTGACATATTGATACAAAAACGGAGCTTCATCACCTGTTTTCCTACCCTTGTCACAGTCCAGTAGATGTAATAGTGCTTGCATACAACTGAGGGGTGATTAAGGGACTGAATATAAGGCAATTGTATTTACTGCAATGCACACATGGGGTCAATAATAAGATTGAATAATGTTGCATGGTGCAGTTAGCGGTGTACAGTGCTGCAGGGCTCATGTCCGGCTCATGTCCTTTGTGTTCTCTGAATACGGGGTCCCATTGGAATCTGAAAGGCAGTGATGGCAACTAAGTGGGCTGTGGATTGATGTTCTCCAAAGCAAAGCACTGCAGAGGCCTTACTCTCACCCCCCTCTACCCCCCTGCGAAACCTCTTCTTCACTCACCTGCATTGCACCAGTTATTTCTCACCTCCAACTTAACATCTCCTCCTGTCCTACAGATTCAGTGCTCCCCCCCCCCCCCCCCCCCCCCCTCTCTCTCTCTCTCTCTCTCTCTCTCTCCATAAACACTGCAGGGCTTCATTCACGTGTGCTCAGGTGTGGGCTGACTTCAGGGCTAAATGAAGGCTGAAATTCCTCCTGTTAGCAACGATTCTACAGACATCTACCGTACGGGAAATAACAATAAATCATTTTTTTCACTGCAGGAACTTAACCACCCGAAACATGGAGCTTCCCAAAAACTTTTATGAACCTGTAAGGTTGTGGCTCTTGGCTCTGCCTTTGTGTTTCCATGTGTGAAATGTTTGAGAGAAACAACATTGAAAGGGTGACACCTCTTTGGATAGGCTATAAAAGTTAGTGCGTTGGGGGCAGATTGGCTGCTCTGTGCTTTTAAACCTTTCCGCTGCTTTAGTCTCTCCTGAATCAGAAGACATTCGAAGAGTGGATTAAGAATCTGGTGGAGAACAGATGCAGCACGTTTTGTCACAATGCCTCACTGCTAGAAAGAAAAACAGCTCGCTACTGGATACGTTATATGATTTTGAAAATAACTATGACAATGGCTGCTGCCGTAGTGTAAAAGACCCTTAAAATAAAGTGCACCACCATCCTTTGTTAAACAGGACAAATTGCCAACACGACCTAGACCCTTGCAGCACGACTAAGGCCCTGAAATATACAATTTTGTTCAGCCTCCTATGTAAAACAAGGTCATGGCCTCCTCCTGGAGCCTGAGTAGTTGCTGGGTGTGCTCTCCTGAGCTACTTAACCATGACGGAAGACCGAGTTCAGGAGCTTTGCCGGTGAACAGCGGCCAGCTTTACACCATCATCCCCAGCATTAAATGGCTAAAGGGAGGAAAAGCAGAAAGACCAGGATTTGTGTCTTTGTGCATGTGTGTGACAATAGTGTGCGTGTGACTGATCATGATAGCAGGATGTGTTTACAGCAGTTGGTGTGGCCACTGTAAATGAGGCTCCTTCCCTTCCCCGTCGCTATGGCGATGACTTCCTGATCTACTCTGGGCTGATTTAATAGTCCTGGGGGACCTCTAAACCAAGCCATGGATGCTCTCTGGGCTCCACTCACCAGGCTTAGGCTGCTGTAAATTCAATTAGTTACCGGTTAGAGCACCTGTGTGCACTTGGATGAGTATGTGTTTGTCTGTGCAGCTTATCTGAGTTTGTGTGTTTTTGCTCCAAACAAACTAGTCATTTTTGGAGGAAATTCAATCGAGTAGTCTTGAAGTGTTAAAAAATGTTGTGCTTGTGGTGTGAGATGATGAGTTTTTAAATTCAAGCACTGTAATGATGCATGCTTTGTTGTCAGTTGCTGACTTTATACAGACACAAGCAGAATAATTTCATCCCCTTGACCAATAACACAATTTGCAATTTGCTTTAAATTGAATGATAACTTGTATTTCATTTAAACATTCAATCGGATAGCTCCTGTTAGTGATGTTGCAGGTCGACCCACAACCAGCGAGTAACCCGGGTGTTGGGCGGGTTCGGGTGAGCAGTCAAAAAGGGATAAAGCAGCACTAAGTTATTGTTAACTTAGTCCATAACAGAGTCCGCTTGTCTCTGTAATTGTCTCAGACCTCAGTCCTGACAATTGTGCAACTATAATGCACAAAGTTGTCAGTTTGCAGTCGGGTTTGAGTTTGGGTGGTTGCTGAACGCACGCACGCTTCACTACTGTTGTGATAGTTTGGACTTTGGGTACATGTTTGCTAGAATATTAGCCAGAAGACGTTAATTCTGCAATAACTACTGAATTACTTATTACTCTTAATTACTTTGGAGTGGTGGCCACCTGGTGAGTGAATGTAAGTCCAATATTCACTCTCCTTTTAAGTTCTGGAGTGGCCTTCACCAACCCCTGAGAAAATGATCTGTCTCTTTAGCAGCCGAATACTCCACTATATTCACCAGCTAGTCCAGAACGGTGTCTGTCTGTCGTTTGGTGTTGTGCACAGCAGGTTTTTTAGAGCTTTTAAACTGAAAACAGCTGCCATGTTGTGGCCAAAAAACGAAACTAGTGAGAATGAGCCAAAAGTTGAGAGGTGTGATGAGTCTCTTTAGTGATGAAATGGATCTGCAGAGCTGGGTGATAATTCTCTCTGGGTTCATCACTACCAGCAACCCCTTTCACAGTACACATCATCTGATCCAACGGCATTTTAAACATATTGATTACAGTTGCTTTAATGACTTGATGTGGTGCTTTGACTATTGTCTCTGAGTAATTATCATAGTTTAGGTATAGGTCGTCTGTACAGACTTTTAGAAAACCATTGAAATCACTGTGGTCTAACCAGCATGCTTATCTAGGTTTATGTGCCAAGAAAGCTTTTATTTATCCTGCTAAAGACCGTTCCTGTGGGCTTTAAGTATTTATATGCAGCAACCTGGTGGATGGGTGGTTGCCTATCACATACTGTACATGTTCTAAGTAAAATTTTGGCCAGGGACCTTGTCTGTACACCCATCTAGCTCTCTCTCTCTCTTTCTAAGCCAAGAAAGCCACATGCTCCAAAGCAAAAGGGGGAAGTATTTCACCTCTACTACTGAGTATAGTATACATTTACAGTCTTCAGTTAATAAAACAAAACCAACTACTAACTAACAAGAGCGCAAGAATACACAAAATTCAACCATACTGCTGAAACTCTGCCGGTTTTATTTCATAATCTTCATGTGGCGTTGGCCTATAATTTACGTTAGCAATCTGTGTGTTTGTGCCACTAACTGTGGTACGGTTTGATAGTTTGTTTGACTAGTGGTATTACAGGACAGGACTCTGCAACACAATACAATACTTTGACATGACGTCACCACTGCAATCTCGTCACGTTTTAATGATAATGATAATGGATCTCACACATTGCACTTTTATTCTGAAACAAAGTAATTACCTAATAAACCTTTACATTCATTTTACAACATGGTCACTCACTGCATATTTTGAATAAAGGCAAGTGAACTGAAAAAAGTCAAATATGGTATTTAATATAGGGGCCCAAACCCTGACCCAGAAAAAGAGATAAATCCACAAGACTCTTCATATCTGCAGCAATAGAAATATGGTGTGAAAATATATTTTTTATGTCGGCACATAAGCATGGCTCTCTTTTTCGCTCTCACTATCTCCCTCTCAGTCTCTCTCTCTCTCTCTTGCCCCTGAAGACACACACGCACACACACAAACACACACACACACACACACACACACACACACACACACACACACACACACACACACACACACACACACACACACACACACACACACACACACACACACACACACACACGCATTAGCGAGGGGGAATGAGATAATGCTATGGTGCATTTGTTTGGGCTCAGTTTGTTAACTGGTATTAAACGAGACTGCAGCAGAGGAATCAAGACTGATCTAAGAGGAGATTGCTGGAAAGACCATGACCAGCATTGTGTATCTGTGTCTGTGTGTACTTGTGTTTCAGAGGAAACATGTTATCAGATAAGCATAATACGCTGATTGATTAGGCTACATGTTCATAAATAGCCCTCTGCTTATTTGTCAGTGAGAGCTACTGTACAGGCACACGTGATCCTGTGTACGGTGTAAGTGTTGAATCATTCAATATGATGTAATTCCATTTATTTTAACTTGAGCACTGCACTCTATAAACTGCTCATCCTGAAGCCAGATTGCAGCTTTTAAAAATATATTTTACAGAGTTTATTGTTGGTAGTTAAGATCCTAACATTGTATAAAACAAATATATTTTCCTAGGAATCTTAACATAATACCATTGAAGAAGCACTAGTATGTTTGTCACATCATGTATGAGCTGCAGTTAAAGCATGACTTTACTTTTGCATTTTAGTGCCAGTTAAAATAAACAACACAACAACAAAACAGTTTAAATCGTAAAACAGAGAAGAGCAAACTGCTGGTGCTTGAATGGCTTTTTAAATTTGTTATATTTAATGGCTAATGGGCCTCATTTACTTTTCCTGTATTGGTACTTAACAATATCACCAGTGCATGGTATTGTATTGGTCTGTTCTTGATGCAGAGTCTGTTTTATTGCTAATCAGATCTTGATTTGCACCTTTTTCTGTTTGTGCTGTGTTGTTTTGGGGATTTTAAGAATTGTTCCATTAAAGGTACCCTGTGGAGTTTTCTGCAGATATTGTGTGTATCTTTTAGGCCTAACAACCAATTTCCAGACCGGCATTGTTTAGCTTTACTGCCACCATCACTTGATCAGTGAAATAGGGTGTGCACATTGTTGCTAAAATCACTTGCTGAGGTGGAATGGAAAACTGTAGACGTGGCACATGGCTGGCTGTGTCTCAACAGCACAAGTTGGAATCAGTTCTGTATTCTGTGAATCTGTTCGAAAATCTTCAGTTGTAATTTAATTGTTTGATTTTAGGATTGGGCAAAGTTAAACTCGTCTTTACTTAATCCTCTCCAAACTTCACTCAGATTGCAGGAATATCCATTTGTGTGGCTGCCATTGAGTGTTAGCACACACATTTACTTTCTGGATAATCAAATGTTCTGTATTTAATTTGGCACAAACCTATTGTGTTTACCATATGCAGGATAAGCCCATATTTCACATTGTAACGGCAGAGTCTGGTGATGATTCTCTGTACAATGAGAGACTCCTTCACATTGTTGTTTGATAGGTAATATAAAAAACATTGATTATAGCTGCTTTACCAAATTATCTAATCCGTGCTTTACAACACACGTATTAATAGTGTAATATGACCCTATCAAAGCTGTGTAACCTTGTTATAACACACTCAAGACCTTCATGGTCTTAACTTTTAATATTGAATCCTATTGTGTCAAAGAACTTTTGAAAACAACACACCATCCTCTCAATGAGGAGCATAGTCTAAAGCTTCAGCTCATTGCATTTTGTACCGTTGATTACAAAGTTCAAAGAGCATTACAATCGAACTGAAAACATCCATGTGCTATATTAACGTCTATATTTAGTCTCCATAGATACTATTATACACTCTGATGGATTTTAAAGTCAGTCCTTCACAATGAAGTGTAAAGTCAAACTTTAACAAGTGCTGATGGTGGAACTAGGTCTGCTGGTTGTCATGGAAACCTCTCTATTCATGCCGGGTGATGGATGTACAACTGCTTCCTGTTTGCTCTCCCCGTTGGACATTTCAGCGTAATCGCGTGGAAACAGGCCAAATGTAAAAGTACGAAGCGAGTTTGCCAGCATGCACTAACTTTAAAACAGCAACACATTTACATGCATACATGCTTACGTGCATACACACAATTTAAATACTTTCTCTTGGCTTCAGCTGAGTCCCTTTCCTTTAAGGAGACGAATGTCTTCAGTGCTCACAGTAGCTGACCAGCAGCTGTCAGCTCTTAGCTCTGAGGTTGGGAATCTGTCTGTCCCTCTAGACATATTTGACACATATACACACACACATTCACAAGCAGACACACTTTCCTCATGCTCCGGGTGCATCAATCCTACTCTTCAAGGGATATGTAAGACAGTTCTAAGCAATAGCCTCAGGGCATTACAAGGTGGCTAGAAAGACCTTTCAGCCTTCTTTAAGCTCCTCCATAGCCAACATGCCAGTATGACTCCCTCAGCTAACATGAAAAGAATAAGAAATTTAGCCATAACATTGTAATACTGTTTAACAAACAGCCAATGGTCAAGTTCTTACCTTCTGCTCTGTTTACTGGATTCTCACACATAACTGGCAAAATGTAGATGACAGTTTTTTGACTTGATTTTCAACTGGTAACGCAACAACATAAAACGGTGTAGTGACATCACAAAGTAGGATAGTGATTTGAAAAGAGACGTTCAAAACGTTTGGAAAACTGTAGGACTGGACCAAATAGGGGACAGACAAAACTACAAACTTCACATTGGGATTTTTAGCTGTTTGATAAGATTGGTAATCGTGCAAAAATAGCAAAAATATATATATATTTTTAGAATGATCCAATCCGAGATTCTATTTCTATTCCATTCTAGTGTTGCCAAGACTTTTCCAATTAAAGTAGTTTCTGACAGCCAGTCGCTTCAGGCCTCCTTCCTAAGCCACTCCCCCAAAACTATCATAATGAACGTGAACGACGAACATGACTATTGTTAGAACTCACAGCTGTCAAGCGGGCAACAATTCATCCGTTAATCTCAGACTTTATTAATGTGATTTGTGGTAAAGCACAGTAAAATGTATAGACAATTAAAACTCAGAACAACGGAGACAACAACAAAAGTCCATGATCATGATCCATCAACAAATAAGACGTGTTTTGCACTTCCCTATGTATTGCACGGCACCCAGTCTATGAGTTAACATAACATTCCCCTGACCCTGTGTTGCACGTCGCCCTAACCACAGTTTGTTAAGTTGGTATCTTGCCATAGCAATAAATGACAGTTTAACTCGGTTGGTTCTGCTCATAGGATATCTGTATCTGCATCAAGGTCCCATAGGGACAAAGCCATCATAAAAGAGGAAGTCATACTCATCTCCTCGCTGACAGCTGCCTCAGAGAACTCAGGTTAATCTAAATAATGAATACCTCGTAAACATATAAAACCATTGTACATTTACTGTACACAAAATGTACAATCAGACAATAGCAAGTGTGTGACATCAAGCTAATGGAACATGCAGCAAAGTGGGACAAGTTTGCCCATTCTCTTTAGAGGTCAGGTGACTGAAAGTCATTGTGGGAAATGGAAGAAATGAAAGTACAGCATGGGAACTACTTGAGGCAGGCAAAAAAATGAATTAGACCACTTCATTTGAAAATAACTTCTGGCCTGAACATGAACATAACTAATTGATGCTATTTGTAATTGTCCTCTGTGACGTGTCGCTTGTGGTCACCCTCTCTTGCTCTGACATCTGACCTTTTCCCATGAGGCTGCACTCCAATCACAGAAAAACAGGAAGAACATTGCCTCTGACAGCAGGCGTTACGAGTGGACTCATGGGAAATGTAGTGCTGGCAATCTAAAGTGCGGTATGAGTCACCATCTGTCTCCCTCACTCAGTCATTGCACAACTACTGCACATGTGTGTTTTGGTGTGTGTGTGTTTCTGTGTCAGTGTATTGATTGTATTTACTGGTTATTTGTCCTACTGCTGTCTTGCAGTTTGAATCTATTACCTTTTTTGATGACAAGGAAATTGTGAGTTGACCTTGCAAGGTACTGGGAGAGTGTTGGCTGTCACTCTGTCGTCTTGTGTGTCTGGAAAGCGCCGTCAGTGCTGGTAGCTGTTGACACTCACACAGAGCCAATACGCTGCTGCAACACACACACCTACACACACACACACACACCTACACACACACACCTCAAGGCTGAGACTGTCCTACTGTGTCTCTACTTGCCACCACGTTTAGGTATTCCAGGCAACGCTCTTAGGGTATATTGACATTCTTGTCTCATAGCTTGCTTGTTCTGCGAGAGCTAACCCGCCATCTCTCTCTCTCTCTCTCTCTCTCTCTCTCTCTCTCTCTCTCTCTCTCTCTCTCTCTCTCTCTCTCTCTCTCTCTCTTCTACAAAGCATCAGACATATTACCCTCACTCATACTCAGCTTTGGAACACAGCAAGTAAACGCATACATCAAAACAGGCACGAGCACAAACAGCGATTATTGGACGCAGATATTATTTGAATGATGCATTGATGTGCTGTACTGACCCTATTTATGTGACCAGTTTACTGATTTGTTAGTACGTCAGTTAATCACAATGACAGTCTCTCCTTCAACAAAGCTGAAGGCAGGGCTTGGTGTCAGTACTTTTGAGTATACATATATACTATTGAAGACTAAGAGTCTAGGCAATGCTAGCGGCACTGTGAGGCCATGTTCCCTTTCTTAGTTTAGCATGTAAGCGCGCTAATATTTGATGATTGGCACTACAAGCACAGCTGAGGCTGATGGCAATGTCAGTAGGTTTGCTGGTATTTGGCGGGTAAACCAAAGTTTAGGACGTTTTGACCTGGTGGTGGTGCTTCATGAAACATCGGGTGTAACACATGAGTGATTAGAATTGATTCCTGATGCTGTTTTTACACCACAAGCAACAAAAGTAACAAAAGGGCCAAGCTACCAGAGACATTGTCGGCAAGTTGCCTTTGAGGCGTTTGTTGACGTAGTTTTGTCGTTTAGGGATCTGACCAACGGCATTTGTTTTAGAGGAACGGAACAGGATGAAACTAAAATGTTTGGACATATTCTCATAATGGTTTTGCTTCGGCAAAGTTATTGTATGTGTGTCAATAAACCACTTGAGAGGTTTGGCTTACACTTTCCTTTCACATGGAACATACAGTAAAATACAGACAAGACTCAGCTGCTGGTTGTGATGTCCTCACGCAGAGGTCCGGAACATCATAATAATGTCTATCTTGCGCTGTGATTTAGTGCCATATATATATTGAAGTAGCCTAGCAGTTGTATTAACGTCTGTATGTAGTCAGAAACTGACTGTCAAATCAAATAAAGAAAGTTCAATTGAATAATATCTCAACAATATTTATTATTACAGATTTAAAATTGAATTATAAATAATACATACTCTAATAATAAATACATGTTATTCTCTCAATTAAAGTACAATAAGGGCTGGATAAAAACAAACAATACATAACAGAAAGCTTTTGAAGTACTTATTTTTAGAAAAAAGAATTTACCTGAATATTCCCGCAGCTTTAAATTCAGTTTATTCCGGTGTGAAGTGATGTCAATCAAACGAGCCACGAAATTATACTCTTATCTTCTAAAAAGAGAAATCTGTATGCAGGGACTTTATCTGTGGTTATTAAAACCACTTGTTTCAGCTCTACTCCTCTCTGTTAACATCGTTGTTGGGCAGTGAATTCATGTGTTAGGATTCTGATCATATTGGGCTCTTAGGTTTATTTTTCGGTGCCTAGTTTCGGCTTTGAGTCGGCACGTTTGCTCAAAACATTTGTTCTTTGTCTCGTAGTGGCGCTTCACATGGCCTCTTTTAACAATCGTCACGGTCTCTGAACATACTGGTTTTGAACTGGTTGTGGGTATAATGAACATTTAATAGTCCGTCCATTCTTGGTTAAATGCTCTGGTTAAGCCGTGTACATTTCTCTTTTTTTCGAGCACACCACGTGAAATAACTTATCTGGCTCACATACTTCTTCAACTGTTGGGTCTCCCTCCCCATCTCTCCTGTGTGTGTGTGGATATCGCACTTGAGTCAAGGGCAACACTTATCAGAATACCCATATTTGATTGGCTGGGCAGCATCACGTGAGATGGTTTACAACGCATATAATTGGTCGGTGTGCTTCCTGGGCTGTAAAGGCTAGAAAAGCAGTGCCAGTTAAAATAGAAGCACTCCATGAAAATGTGATAATTCTCAATGATCTATTAAGTCCAGAGTCCAGATACAACGACGTCTGGGTCCGGACTCGGACTGCAGTCCGCCTATTAGTGACCCCTGATGCATAGTGTTACTATGATATCCTATATACTGTTTACAGTTACCACAGTATCCTGATCCACCTTTTCATACCCAAGCCAAGCAGCATCAGTGCTGCACAATCCTGATTTAGAGGGCTTTGAAACTTGGTCATATAGTTGCTTCATACCCTCTAACATCAAACACTATCTTTTGTAGCTTCACTTAATTAAATGGGATACAAATTTATTTTTAATAGGCAACTGGCATTTGTTTTGGAAGATTGTTGCCATAATCAAGAAAAACAAGGATATCCTTTAGATCTCAGGATCTCAGACCTCAGGAGCTGATGTGGTAAACAAACAAGGTATATTCACAGTGACACTGGCACACTCGTAGTCGTTTTGTAGCCGTGCCCTACAATGAAACAAGGGCAGTGGGACACAAAGCACTAAACAACAGACAAACACACTTGATTACATAACGGCCCAGGATATATGATCTCTATGTGTTCACCTCAGCTGCTGCTTGTTTATCTCAGTGCTACAGGTGTCGTACGAGAAGACACACAGGTAAACATGTAAATGAATTATTCTTACAACACAGGCGATATCATTTTAAACGTTTCCTTTTTTTGTGTATTTTGTCCCCAGGAAACAATATGTGAAATAATGAATAGGGAGAAACAAAACTATAAATATATAAATTAATTGAAAAGATGAACTGGGATGGCCTGAAATAGAAAGTAGGACTCATAAGCATCACACACACACACTATCATAAACAGATCCTAGTTTGAGCACATAAACACACGCATATACAAAAATACACCAATTTGCACACCTTCAGCAGCTGGGAGCAATGTAGCTTATGCTGTCCTGTGATGTTGGTTTGTTTGTGTGTGCCGAGGGAGTGATAACCTGCTACTGTAGCTAACATTTCCAAACAGCTCCAGCAGCAGATCACACTTAGAAAATGAATGGGCAGATTGCATCTGTGTTCGGATGTTTTGGCGGAGAGATGTCTTATAGGCAGCTGGTCTCTTTGTCAGCAAAAAAACACCCATGGGTTTATTGATTTTGAGCATGCTGCATTCTTATCCTCTTCTTATCCACTTCACATCTCTCAACAGTATAGTCAAAAGTTGGTATCGCAGCTATTGTTGAGGAGACATGGATGGTTGATTCGAGTTACTTTAATTTATTGTTATAGCACCTCAGGACACCCCTCCTACTTACTTACTACATACTTGTTTGAATGGTACTGTGAGAAGCAAAGTGACAATTGAGCAGCTACAGTTACTATTTGAAGTGTGATCCTGATCGCAAAACAAGGACATTTTACCTTCACATTTCTAAACTGAATAATATAATCCCCAGGTGTGACTTTTTTATTTTTACTTAGTGCGTCCATCCAAAGAAAGCCAAAAGAGAGGGCCAGGAGTTACAACAATAAAAATGAATTCAATTTTGCCTTTGTCCCAAGAGAAAGATAATAATAGTGATGGGAGCCATCAAGACATTTGGAAGGGAAGACACACAATTTCACTTCCACATCCAAAAAATAGTTCAAATTAAATAGACTGAGTCTGAGATATTAGATATTAGAAAATATTAGTCCACCCAGGCTGCTACAACCCCCAAAACCTCAGGTCACAAGATCCGTGGCCCAACACATCTAATTTCATTTTGACATGCAATCAATCATCATGCATTTTGTTTGCATTGTACTGTATGTAGAGTAACGTTAATCTACAATTGTTAAATATGAATGCACCATTTCTTTTGGCATGTCACCTCCCTCTTCATCATCATCTTCATCACCATTTTCATCATCATCATCATCATCATCATCATCATCATCATCATCATCATCATCATCATCATCATCATCATCATCATCATCATCATCATCATCATCATCATCATCATCATAGGTCAAGCCCTGTAAAGTAAACAAATCTGAAAAAGGCTTTTTAGTCTACACATGTTAGCATGCACACGAACACACACACACACACACACACACACACAGACCCACTAAACTACATAAAGCGATTCAGCATTGATCAGCACTCCAGAGAGTGGACCTCTTAACTCTTTTATTAATAATTGATACAGGCCACAAGAGCACTGGGGTGCTCATCTTTACTTAGCATATTAAGGCTGGACCCTTTTCCCTTCAAGGCTTAGAGGCAGAAGCCACTTACTGGAGGTTTGTGGCTACCACATTCGCATGCTGATGACATTTAGCAGAGCGGTGTCTCAGGGGACCTTATTTAGATGATGGAGACATTAAGACATGGCTGTAAACTGGCAGACCAAAGTCATAATATCAAACCCAATAATGTGGATTGGAGTGAAGAGTGAATCCACAAGAGACATGCTTGTTTTCTCTATTATCATACATATTTGTCATCGCTGCATCTTTTACAGAAGAAGTCCCAGGAAAAGGCTTGAGTGAAGAGGAAAATAACTCTGTACTGTATCTGCTGTGTATTCTTTTTTTTTTAAGATGATCTTTCACATCCTGCTCGTTATTGAAAACATGACTTGTCTGTGTGGTTCTGTCACAAAGGTAAAGCTGAACATAGAGTGAGAGAGTTTGCAGATACCTTTAATGATTTGCTCTGTTTCGATACGTCGATGATTTGAAGTTACGCATATGGTGGGGGGGGGGGGCAGTCACGTACAGATGACACAATCCAGTGTGATGCCTCTAAGCTGACACTGGCAAAGATCAGCAACGACGGCAGGCAATACACATTCGGGCATTTCCGTGTTATGTAACTGCTTGTATACTGTGGAACATTTAAGGCCCCGGTGCACCTGAGGCTTTCAAACAAAAAAAAAACTAAATGTTTTTGGTGTCCCAATGAGCAGTGAAGGTTTAAGTCATGTGTCACGTGAAAGCATGGCGTGGTTGCTCTTAGCCTGATTCAGCACCATATAATATGTATCACAGCTCTGCATGATTGCCCCCCAGATATCAGACATTTCAGTCACAGATCCACACATTTTTAGACATTTTCAAAAATCCGAACGGACCAAAGCAGACCTTGACTTAAGAGTCACCAATATGGTCGAGAGATTTTAAATTTAGTGTGATCGCTAATTTAGTAGGTATTATGCAATTGCTGAAATACAATATCATGCTCAAATGTAGCAAAGCCTGCGAGCTAACTCAGGCAGCCAAACTAGATTTGGCCACTGCACACATATATCCGAAGCACACTTTTGATAATGGCAGTGTCCTCAACCCAGAGCTCTGCTCAGTCTCAGGGTGCAAGCCTGCTGCCATACATGGTGGAAAACAATTTTTTTTAACTTCCCTGTGAGAAATAACAGAGATGAGAAAACTCTTAGAATATAAAAAAACGTATTTATTGAACAGACACTAATAATAATTCAGCTGAATGGATTGAGCTCTTTCCCCACAGATGGTTTGGAGGTCTAACAACAAGGAATAGTATAACAAAGTATTATATGCACTTTATCTCACCCCCCCCCCCCCCCCCCCCACCCCTCGCAGATGTCCTCGTCCTCCTCTGCCTGCCGATGCATCCACCAAGGCCAGGTTCCCGGCCTTGGTATTGTTTTTCGCGGGAAGAGAGTTAGACATGAAAATACATTCGATATGATAACATTTATTATTTGGGTTTAAATGAGTCCGGATGGTCTGCATATATGTTTAAGCGATACAAGTTATAACTAAAATATGATCGATTTCCACAGCACCATACAGCCACTGCTACTGTTCATACAGCATTGATGAGACAAAGGTTACAGAACAGACCAATGAACTTCATTGGTGACACTGCTGACACTTCAAATCTCCTGTCTGCAGTGCACCATATTCGAAACGACACATTCAAAAAAGTATTGCTTCCAGTCTATCTTAGAATCCATTTTTTTTTTTATGTAGCCCTCAGAGGGCTTTACAATCAGTAAACAGGTGTCAGGCAAAAAAGAAGAGCAAACTGCTTATAAAACAGTTTAGATGAGGATACGGATATGTTTCAGCACATTTTTAAAAGCAGTAGCTTGGCAATGTCCGCTCTGTGATTGAATCTAATCAAAATGGTCTCAGTGTGGTAGAAAGGGACTCCCTACATTTTGTTAATTGTGTCTTCCTAAGCATTAATTCTCATGTAGATGGAACGCAGCAGACACAGTGTGT
The DNA here is from genome assembly GCA_032191485.1 of Leptoclinus maculatus. Taxonomy (NCBI): domain Eukaryota; kingdom Metazoa; phylum Chordata; class Actinopteri; order Perciformes; family Stichaeidae; genus Leptoclinus; species Leptoclinus maculatus. The sequence goes on from JAVDOI010000018.1 coordinate 3,858,783, forward strand.
CCTCAGAGCACAGCCAATGCCCACATAACAGACTCATCACCAAGAAAGCAAAGAGCTCACAGCAGTGCAGGAGTCATTGTGCACCCCCCTTATGACAACACAAATCCTCTTACATCCTCCTCTGACGCCGACATGGCTTGCGTGTTTTGTGAGCGTGTTCAGTCTTTTTATTCATGTATGTACATGAGTGCACTTGTATGTACACCCTTTCGTGCATAGTATGTGGGGGAGGAAGAGGAGGTGTCAAGCACACAGTGCTATCCAGGAAAAGATTGTTCTGTTCTTGTAGATATGTGTGGGAGGACACTGTGGAGTGGGGTCATCTGGGACCTTGGATTCTCAGGGAATTAAGGAATTACTTACCCTGACTTCAATTTAAATGCAAATGTTGGGAATGTGAGCTCCTAGAATAGTCCGAAGACATCAGGAGTGGACAGGAAAGTGGGCTTTGTATGCTTGTAGAGGGATGTTTAGAGTATGTTACCCATGATTGGTTGTTGTCAGTAAAGATTTCCAAGGGCAAGACCCGGTGGGATCATTGCAGCTGCCAGAGAACAACCTGGAGAAGGTCAGCACACTCCTTGTGCCGACAACAGCAAGTGCAGCTTTGTTGTTTTCAAAAGCTGTTGATTACTGTGTTTGCTATAAATCTGGCCTTTGCAGCCAGTTTAGTAGCCTCGTTGGAGATGATGACTCTTCGGAAAACATGCTCAAAATTTTTTATTTCATAAAGCACATTGTCATGGCTCAGCAAACTGTCTCCATGCTCAGATATCAGAATCAGAATCAGAACCGTTTATTGCAAAGGAAGTTTGGACCTACAAGGAATTTGTCATGGCGGGTGGTGCGTAACGTTTAACATTAAACAATAACATTAAACAATCAACAACAATCAACACAGTGCAAGAAATAGAAACATATTCAAATTTACAATAGAATATAAAAGAATATAAAATAAAGTGCACAACAAACAGAGAACAGGACTGTAAACAAGTGAAATGTAAGTGAAATGTTAAAAGTGTCGAGTGTGTTTATTAAATAAAGAAACATATGGATGTGCAGGAGAGTGACCAGTAGGAAATTGTCCTGGGGAGGACAGAGTCAGTGGGGGACCCGGGCTTTGTTGATGCGCCCGACTGCGGATGGGAAGAAACTGTTCGTGTGGCGTGAGGTCTTGGTCCTGATGGACCTCAGCCTCCTGCCAGATGGAAGGGGCACGAACAGTTTATGTCCAGGGTGAGAGGGGTCGGCTACAATCTTTCTTTCTTCAGGGTCCTTGAAGCGAACAAGTCTTGGAGGGACGGCAGATTGCAGCCAATCACCCTCTCGGCAGAGCGAATGATGCGCTGCAGCCTGCCCTTGTCCTTGGCGGTGGCTGCAGCGTACCAGACTGTGATGGAGGAGCAGAGGATGGACTCAATGATGGCTGTGTAGAAGTGCACCATCATTGTCTTTGGCAGGTTGAATTTCTTCAGCTGCCTCAGGAAGTACATCCTCTGCTGAGCCTTCTTGGTGATGGAGCCGATGTTCAGCTCCCACTTGAGGTCCTGGGTTGTGATGGAGCCCAGGAAGCGGAAGGACTCCACGGCGTTGAGATACTACTCTGCAGCACATAATCTATTATTCGTATGCCCCCCCCCCCCCCCCCCTCGTTATTTGGATTGTACTGAGTAGCAAATTAGAGAGAGTGAATGAGTAAAACTACTTGTGCGAACATGAAAGAGATGGCAAATGGTGAAAAAAAATTGAAAACTGAAATTGTCAAAAGAGGGCTGAATAATAGCCGAGGTCAGAAAGAAAGCAGTGGGTGAGTGCAACACTAGAAGATCACTGGAATAAGAGAGAATTATAATTGGTGCCAAATGTACAGTCCATTACCAACAGATGGTTCATCTTACTGAGATTATTTGGAACCGTGCACTGTGTCATAGCCTTATAGGTAGCACATGATTGTGGCTAAACTTTGTAGCGAATTTCGACAAAGAACATTAACGGTCTTAATAATTAGTTTATAGTATAGAGCCTTTACATGAATATTTGATCAAATCTCAGTCATTTCTTAAAGGCTACACTTTTGGAAAAATAGGAACTAGACTAGATCAAAGTGACACATACACATACACATTGGAATCATTTTCCACACATTTGGTCCAAATCTAGCCTGACGTGTTTCTTTGGAAATTTAGGGTTCTTGACTTCAGTTTAACAAATCTTGTCCAATCAAATGCTTGCTGGGATCGACCCATCAGCGGTGTATTTTGCCCTGTAGCTGAAAATAGTCCCCAACATATGCATTATTTATAGGGGTGTAACGATACGCGTATTCGTATTGAACCGTTCGGTACGAGGCTCACGGTTCGGTACGCATGACGAACCGAACGAACCGTTCATACGTTTTTTTTTTTTTTTTTTTTTTTTTTTTTTTTTTTTTTTTTTTTTTTTTTTTTTAGGGGGCGACCGTGGCTCCCTGGGTTAAGAGGGTTGTCTGGTAACCGCAAGGTCGAAGGTTCAATCCTTGACTGGGCCGTGTCATGTGTCGAAGTGTCTCTGAGCAAGACACTGTACCCCTAGCTCCCCGGGCGCCTGTCATTGGCAGCCCACTGCTCCCTATATACAGGGATGGGTCAAATGCAGAGAAAAATGTCCCCCATAAAGGGATAAATATAGTGTATATATACATTACATATATATAGACATTCTCATCTTTCTGAAAAAAAACTTAAACATTGAGTAGAAACACACACACACACACACACATAGTTCCATATAAAACAGGATTGTTTCTTTTATTTGTTTATAACTACAGCAAACAATGCTACATTTTAGTTTTCATAAGAAACTGTTTTTATTTTACACGCTGCTAAGAAGACACCCCAGAAGATGGGTCACTCAGGTATAGTTCTATCATTGTTCAAAGAATAACTTTATGATGTTAGTTTTAATGAATAAATATATTTTAAAATCAAGTACGTTTCTCTGGCATTTATAGTTTTCTACTGTATTGAAAACGTACCGAAACGTACCGAAAACGTACCGAACCGTGGCTCCACTGTACCGTACCGAACCGAACCGTGGATTTTGTGAACCGTTACACCCCTAATTATTTACTCTTGTTTGGGTAACATTTGCTGAGAACTACACTCCTTTTTTTTTTGTTTTAAATGAAAGTGTATACCGTATTCAGACCCATGTTTAACACACCCATGTGTTCGATAGAGATGAATGGGCTTGAGTAAGAGCCACAGACACAGTGAGTCAGAAAGCATTGAGAGACGGATAAGGCATTTATGGTTTTGGTCTCAAATGGGATTCTTAACAATAATAGAAATAGGGAATATTACAGCTAATTCTGAAATGAATACAGTCACATAAGCTGACTTGTGATCCTTCTTCAGCTCTGCACAAACCCCTATTCTTGGAAGATTTATGTGAGAGGGCCCTGAGCTCTAATGTCCAGCTGAGCAGACCCTGAACTACGGGGGGATATGGCCTATAAATTATTGAAGCGAGATATGGGTTATCTATTATTGCTGTGCACAGAAAAGAGTGTTGCACTTTTTATCATCGCAGACAGTTGGAGAATATTCCTCATTAAGCCAGCCCTCTATGAGTGGGTGACAATGATTAGTGCTGGAGAGGACACATATACTTGATGAGGCTGAAGTGCACTGTTAGCCTTTGTTACATGGAGCTTGTGTTTGGAAGTGGAGCAGGGTGCATCAAGAGTTCCTATGTTCTCTCCTCCTCACAATAGAGGCAGCAGAGTGGAAAATCTCTGGATTATGAAGAGCCTGACTGAGGCAAATGCACACACACACACACACACACATACACACACAAACCGCTACACACATGCTCTACTCACCCCATTTATGTAGAACTCTGTGCACCTGCACTGTACACACAACACAGTGATCATGGGTATTGCAGGTATTGCAGTGTTACTATTATGGGAAACTGCTGCTGCCCCTAAGCTCCTCTCCTCCCGTCTGCTCCCTTCTCATCCTCTCATCCTCTCATACATCAACTCCCCTAAGCAGCGGTGAGCTGGGCCCCCAGGCTCGCTTTTTCTCCCAGCCAATGACGCTATTAGATAGTTCATTTTGTTATCACAGCCCAATGGAATTACAGCCATGCTCTTGTCTCAGATAAATATTGGATGTGACGAAGAAGGCCTTGAAACACCACAGTGCACATTTCTCTTCCACCCTCGCCCATTATCTCTGTTTTCCCCTGAATGTGAGTGTAAAATATGTATTCTGTTACAAGCCGCGGTGTAGATAGACGATATGAGATGACAGGAGAGGTGGTTTGAGTGGGCCCTTGAATTGTAATGAGCCAGCAGGTATTGGGACACAGCCATGTTGCCACACAAGCCTCTTGCAACGGGATATATAACTTAGATTGATGGACCTGTCATTGCTTGGTCTGTACACATTCACCTTAGACATTCGGTGCAATCTCTGTGCATATACAGTTCAAATCTATTTCGAAGCAGATAAAAAAAAAACTGCATCAGTCAGATATTTTAGTTTTTTGTTTCATAACTTCCTGCTGATCTGCAGAGACAGTTAATCAACACTTGATATGTTGATTTTATCCTGACTGCTGTTTTGGGAAAATATCGTCTTGTCCTGCTTCTCTTCCCCTGTTTTTATTTCTATTTTTCACCATGAAATAAGACATGTGCCATAGAGCCCCGCCCCCTTAAGTTAGTGTTGGCAAGACTGCAGTTTACAATGATAGCGGTCGTAAATTTAGCAGTCAAAATTTAGTAGTAAGCTATTTTAAAATGTTTGCAATAATAATTCCTTGATCAAAGAACAAAAGCAGACAAAAGAAGGGTTTTACGTTTTAGATGCCGACTGTTGATTTTGCCAGTTGTGATGACAACTGCAGTCATCATTGCACCGCTAGACAAATAACACTCCTCAAGTAAGTTGAAAACTCTCTCTCTAGGTGAATTGTAAATTTTTCTAGCTGAACACGAGAAGCATGAAAAACGGTCTCACTCTGCATTTGCTATGTTAACTCTGTGCTGTGTAATGATGCAAAAAAGACAAAAGACAACAGCTTAATAACTGTCTCATGTCAAAATTATCTTCAGGTAATAAATCATGTGTAAAACACAGAGATAAAGGAGCAGCTTGTTAGCCCGGCTAGCTGCAATATAAAGTCAACATAATGCTGTTCAGATACAGAAATACCTAATTACTTGTTCAAGCAACAAAAAGGTAAGATTTATGCTTGAAACTATATGTTTACTAACTACGTGAATCCGTCATTTTCATCCAGGGTGAACCTCCCCACATCTAATACAGAGCAGGACGGCAGCTGTGGCTCAGTGGGTTTAACCAGAGGGTTCGCGGATCGATCCCTGTCTCCTACTGACTGTCAAAGCGTCCTTGAGTGAGACACTGAACACAGTTGCTCCCCGGTCGCTTTACAGCAGCCCACTGCTCCTAAAATGCGTATGGGTTAAATGTGTGTACCTGTATGTATATGACGATTGTAATAATGTTTAAGTCTTTAAGGACAGAGCTGATAACTTTATCCTTAAGTCTTTAAAAACCCAAAGCTTGGCAGGCCTACCGTGCCTAGTTACTGTTGCTCAGCTACAATTGGACAAGGGTTGTTTTGGTGGGAGAGCTTTAGCAAACGGTCTGTTACTTTGTGTGATTGTAAAATGTTGGCTTTTCATTCATAGCTGTTTGTGCTTTCAGTGTTTTCTTGTTAGAGCAGCGCTGTTCTCTGGTGTATGGTGGTCATGGATACACGCTGCGTCTGCATTTAGGTGCAGAAGGCCTTAACTGCTTAACTCGATCATGATAATATTCTCCAAGCCATCATTATAATTCATTGTAAATGTGATGCTGTCTCCTGCAGTAGGGCCTTCCAGCAGTGTGGGGGCTGCTCTGTTCTGCTCTCCTCTGCTTGCAAAAAAAAACGCTCATTCTCCCCATCATACAGAGCTGCATCTTATTCTGGCAGCAGCAATCATATTAATAAATAAACAAGCTAGCAATTGTCCACAATTAAATATTCAAATGATACGGCTGTTTACTAAAAGGACACTCATCCTGGAATTTCTAAGACGTAATCACCCACGATGACATGACATGTCACAAACAACAACAACCTCTCTCTGTCTTCCGCCTTCTCTCTTACCTCAATCCACCCTCTTGCATACGATTGCACTCCAAGGCCGTCCGTGTATCTTGTACTTTCCCTTCAGTTGCGTTGTATTTAAGAATAATGTACAGCAGAATTCAAACTGATATATGACTCAATACTGATTTACCAAGTGTGCTTTGCAAAATATAGTGTCATCTCTGGTTCCACTGAAACATACATTTACATATGTGCCACTGCATGCATTAGCTCTCTGTTATAATCCTTTCATCTTGCACTGTCTGTGTGTGTGTGTGTGTGTGTGTGTGTGCGTATGAGCGCCCATGTATACTTGTGTGCCTCTGTGATCTTGCTTTCTGTCTAAGCACAGCATTGCAGAGCACAAGCTGCATACTAACCCAATCATTAAGACATAAATGAGAACATCAGAATCTATCTGCAGTCTTGCACACAGCAGTCCCGAGATAGAGAGGCAGAGGGAGGGAGAGGGGTGGGGGAAGGGCTGACCAATTTATCTTCAGCCTCTCCTTCCTCCTCTTCTAATGTTTGCATCTCCCCATTTCTCTCTTGCTCTCCCACTTCCTTACTTTCTCTGACAGAAGCACAGGGGCGGGATGTGGCCTGGTTGAATATATCAGACTCAGACTTCGTGCCTGTAGTTTTTAGTCTAATTGGGGGCAGCAAAGCAGCTAAGTCTCAGACTTGGCCCAGACAATGTGACCCCATCGGGTTCTACCGTTCCTTTCTAATTTTGTCCCGCATTTCAAAAATTGGCCAATCCTGTCCCACTTTCCCGTCCGCATGTGAGATAAAAAGAAAACATCAGAGAGAACATGAAAAGATGGAAAGCTTTGACAGAGAGTAAAAAAAACGAGGTAAAAATGTCAGAGAAGAGAAGCTATACCTGTGTGCTGTAGTGTTGTTGCTAGAAAGAGTCAAAAATGTAGTCTCAGTGTAAATAAATTTGCTTCGCATGAGGAGGAATGTGTGAAGAGAAGAGATCAGTGATCTTTTAGCAGATGCCACGCTCTAGCCAGAGAAACCAGTAAAGATGGGAATGAGAGGGAAGGTAGGCAGAGTGACAAGAGAAGGCATGCTGAGGGATTTGGGGGCTGTGACTCAGGTTATTGAATCCTTGAGGTCAAAACAGGCACTACTGACCTTTCTGGCTCTAAGGAGACCCTGAACCATTGGGAATGATTCCCATCGGGACCATTACATCTTCCTCTGTGGCAATGGAACGCTTATTTTGATCAGTGCAATGCTTTGTAAAGCTTCAGGTTATATGATGATTCAAGCTGCAGTACAGAGACCTCGAGCTCCACATATTGTGCATGCCTGTGTGTGCCCCTACTGTACATAGATGAGCATGTGCATACATAAACACACGCATGAACATAACATGGAGCATTGTCCTTGAGTTGATCTTCTCAGAAGCATTGCTGACAAAGCACTTTTTGTCTGACCTGAGCTGTTCCAAAAATACCCCAAATAAACACATCATTTTCCTGTCAGGTATGATGTGTTTGAGGGCTGTAACTCCTGGTCCTGTTTTGCATTCTACAACATCAGCATGTAGTGAAATCTTGGTTAGAAGAGCAGCTTCTAACTTAACCTTTTTATCAGGAAATGACTGTCCTGGCTTGATGTTGAATTCGTAGACAAAAAATGCTCTATATTGTTATACACAGCCAATAGGCATAACCACTGTATACACTGTGCACCATGGGGGCCTAATCTGACATAAGGTGTGGAATTGAAAGCTAATGACATTGTGTATTCGTGGTTAATTTGATTTTTTATTATGACTACCCCCCTTAATTTGAGGCTGCTTTTAGGGTCACATTATTTAACCCACCTCAATAGTACCTCTATCATATTTTAGTCAAATTTCTGTCCTCCCATCCCAAATGCATTGACCTTCATGGGTTTGTCCACATGGTTTGTCATGTAGACAATCTTTAGCAACAAGTATGCTAAATATTTCAAGAGGCCTTTCTTTTAGTCCACATTTTCTGTTAGAGATCATCACAATGTTTTGTGCCCCAAGCGAGTATGCAAATTAGCATGTGTACAATCCCTTTGGGATGACATTTTCAATGATAAGTTCATTGTCAAGTGCATGGATACATCACATTGATGGCAGGTAAGATATCAGCTGGAGTGACACAGAACTCGTACTAAATAAAATGAGGTGAAACTGAAATCAACTTGTTTAAAATTCTTGTTGATAAATAAATGTCAGGCTGATCAAATATAATCATAAAATTATTTGTTGACAATTTCATTTAATCACTGTGAAATCATGCAATTTTGGTAATTGGCTCTAACACTTGAGTATTTAATAAAATTGCGTTCAACATTGAATATGATCAAATTATATTCAATTCTCTGAGAGTTTTGGAGTTATTAAGGTTCAGAATCAGATCTATTGTCAGTGGAGCTGGCCTCTACACAGGGTATGTGGTGTGTGTGTGTGTGTGTGTGTGTGTGTGTGTGTGTGTGTGTGTGTGTGTGTGTGTGTGTGTGTGTGTGTGTGTGTGTGTGTGTGTGTGTGATGTACTCTAGCAGCTAGTCTTGGGTTCACAGACAGCTTGCTGCTGGACTTGCCCAGACAAGACCTCCATTATCAATACCTCCTCACCTCTGGTAGCTGCACATCTGATAATTAAACAGTTAGTGCGCATTTTCTGCTGTGTTCCAAGAGATTGTGCACGTACGTGTGTGTGTGTGCGTGTTTGTTTGTAGTTCTATGTGCAGTAACTAAGGACGTTCATAGAATACGGTATTTGTTTTTGTACCTCACATCATCCGGGCCTCATGTTGACAGAGCTTTATACAGTATGAATTTATATAAAACTGAATTTAATCCAGATAGCGTACTCACACTCAGGGTATAATACAATTCATATCATTATAAAACGAGTGATTTGGGACACTAGGTGAGAGGGTGACAGTGGGTGACTTTTAAAAGGTGGGAATAAAGACAATAAGGATAAAAACATAAAAGCAAACCATGTTTAAACTTTGTTAGCCACACTTAACGCAGTTATTACGATATCTTTAAATGGCAAAATGTTTTTAGAATTGCTAGTTTTTTGAAAACTCTTTATAAGTAATACTTTGATGTAATCTTAAAAATGCAGAGCTTGAGCACAGTGGCAGCAGTGAGTGTGGAGGATTTGACACTGACCTTGGAATCATTAGGTTCTCTACAGAAAGCAACGAGTTGACAGTTAAGTCTTAAACTGCTCACAAAATCAAAGCAATCAATTACTGAAGCAGAGATAAACTTTATCGACACACTTTGAGGATTTCTCCCTCTTTTCTTTCTGACTTTATCTTTCATACCAGATAAAGATGGATGGAATAATTTTCTTTTCATGAAGAAGTGATTAGCAAAGAATTTGAGGGGAGTCACTAAAAGAAATGTTTGTGGATGGACACAAATACATATGCTGGTGCTGTGCCCATTTGATTTAGGCACCTTTTAGACAAAAAGGTATTCAACTGACCAAATTAACACACTCAATTTTGAGTGATCCGATCCCCAGTGCCTGACATGGCTGGCCTGGCTGAGTCAGTGGCACCTGTGGGAGGAAAGCCCTCTGATAACGAGCTACTAACAACTATAGAATATCAATACTGTAAAGACCTTTAAAGACACCACCGTCATCTCTCTCTAACTCTTTTCTAAATGCCTGCGTGTGCTTGCTTTACCTGTAAAAGAGATAGAAACACAGCAAGCCGACGTAGCACAGCAAAGCTAGAAGGAGAGCACACGGCACAGTGTGTTTCTGAAGGTGAGCGTGCATATCTGTTATGTTTTCTGCTGGCAACCTTGTGTAGGCCCCCCTTCCAGGCCATTTTTCATCCAACTGCTGCAGTACACACTGCAGAGGGAGACAAGGGGGAGTGGGGGTGGTGGGAGTCCTGTATAGCAGCAGGAGAGATAACAGTTCCACGAAGAGAAAGGGATTTTCCTGTGAAACTGTGCGGTTATGGTGAACAGTTGTCTGCTGCTTTGATTACTTACAGTATTAAACGGGTTCAGCATGGCTGTGATGCAGGAATGGGACCCCACGGAGGCAGAAAGAGTTGATAACTGATAACAAGAGTGGCCCACTAAAGCTAACAGCAGGCTGTATGACTGCAGTGGGTGTTGATCTATCACTCTCACTCACAGTAGGTCCATGTCACTGATAATTATCTTTGTCAAATGAATTATCAGTGTGACAGAGCCGATGAATTACACCCGGATAACCTCGATTAATCAACAAAATTAGTTTAAGGGCAAGTGTTTTGTTCATATGGATGTGCTCCCTGAAAACGTCTTCTTTCTTCTTCATCCATCACCATCATCACATCCATAACTTCTCATTGTCATACCTTTCTCCAACACTCTCTCTGTATTTTTGTATAGAGAAGTTGTAGGGTTTAGAGTACCAGGACCACAAAGTGTGAAAGTCTGAGTGGTTGGTTAGTGTTCCAATGCTGCTGCAGGACGTGGTTAACGGCATGTTTTGCTTCACTTTTTGTCTACTGTAACGCTAGCTTTCTGGATGTGTCTCGAGATATTCTGAAATGAGATTTAGGAGTGAGGACGTTAACACGTTGTACTGTATGTTTACTTTACTCTTGATTTGCATGGAATCAGCTGCTTAACAATGTTGGGGTTATGTTAATAACTTTGTTTTAACATTACTTAACGTTACCTTTGAGCCACGTTAGCAGAGCTAACATTAAAACAATGTTTCCTAGTTATTACTTGATGGGAGCTAGCAATCAGCTAAAACCTTTTGTAGTTTTAGTTGACCTATATGTAAAATATCTCACATCTACTTCATACCGACTTGTGGAAAGTGATGCCAGCCTCCCTGATCTCTTTGGTCCTTTTGCTACAGCAATTGAAAGCTGTCAACCAGTTGCAGCTGGTGCTTGTAAACAATAGATAAAATGGCGGACGGTTATCCCATGAACTATGAGGTAATGTTGTATCCACTGTTTTATATCTCTGGTTTTCTCAACATTCACACACAGCTCATTGTTTTCAGAACGTTTATTTCTTAATTTTCACGAGATGTTCTTTCAGAACGTCATACTCCTAACAGAACATTTCACAGGATGTTGTTTTCCTAATGTTCCCAGAGCGTTCACAGGACATGGCTTGGACTAAGACAGATGGACAGAGTAACGTTAGACATATCAGTCCTCCATGAAGTCCATGTACCATTTGATCGTGTGGTTAGTTGACTAATGTATGTAAACTTGCTATCGAACTCCGGTTACATAAGCTTCAAAATGAGCCACAACTTGACCGTGTGCATGCGTCATGCGTGTGCTTTGGTACTTAAATGAATCGCACTCCACCCCCAGTAGTCAGCTGTTTATGAAAAGCCAATCAAAGAAGTGACACTGCGTCTTCATGTTTTATAGGTCCAAATCAACCAATCAGATATTAGTAAAACATGTTTCATTTGTGGTGAAGAGTGGATACTTGATGTTGGTGGGGCAGCTAGAGCATTTGGGGGTGCATTGTGAATAAGGCCCAAATAACTCAGGTGTCAACCACTTCCTTATGTCCTTCAGCACTGTGCTTTTTTGGCTCCTGAGTCAGAATTCCACACGGAGCACACACGGAGCAGAGGGACGTCACAGTAACCACTGAGACTTGTTTTCTTTCATACTGTACAATCATCCCCTTCATGAAGGCAGGTACTTCACTGTTCAAACCTAGCACCTTTTTTTTTTCCTCACACCATTCTATAAATGTGTGTGTGATTGGAGCTAGGTGATAACTTTATCAACTGGTCCAGACAGAATGACATCCTGACAGTAGGACCTGAAACAGATCGTCTCAAAGGCTCACACCTGCACCGCCTGACACTCTTGGAGGCAGTGAACACCTCTTTCATTATTAATTCACATACTGCCACGACCGAATCTTTCATTCATTCCTTTTTTCATGTACAGCTGCTATTTTGCAATTCAGCACTCATAAAGCTTGTGTTATTTTTCCCTTTTCTGTGAGAATCTCACTACATTGAAACATGGCCTGTCAAATGTCTCAGCTTAACAGTCTGGTGAACAGGGTGCTGTCTGAAGTCTGAGGTTATTCTATTTTTTGCACACGTCCCCATCTGTCCCTCTATTTGTTTGGCTATATTCTCCTTTTAATAACTTAACTCAATTTAAGAATGTAAGTCCTTGGTGTATGGCAATTACATTAGCATGACTTTTGTTTGCCAAATATTAAAGATATGCGGTGGTGTTTAGCCGTTCGTGGTCTCATGTGTTTGTGTGTGTGTGTGTGTGTGTGTGTGTGTTTGCTATATGCGTGAATGTTTTTGTTGTGCATCTGCTACAAACAGCAGGTGGGTCATAATTTGAAACCAGGCCTCATGTGTCCACACAGTCATTCTAATATAACCTGAATGTAATTGAATAGGTGCCTCTCAGGGAGTTGCATGAGTGCTTTCTGCACCACTTCTCTTCCAATCAATGTATTGTTTTGGGCCTTCAGTCTACTATTACTTTCTCATTGGCTCCTCTAACCACCTTGGCTAAACCTGCCTGTTTGTTTGTCGGTCTTGTTGCTTAGATCATACGTTACATTTTCTCTTTATAACTGCAGTTGACACTGTTTTTATGCTCGCCAGGTGCTGGCTCCCCAAGTTAATCAACACACACACGGAATTGCACATAAGAATATCACAGCCAATGAAATGGTATCTCCTAAGTCAGCAAGGTAGTTCTGCAATGATATTGAATTTATTATACATGCACTTTCCTTGCAGCGACCCATGGTTTGTTTTTTTCCTTCTGTTTGAGTTCACGCTTGATTACATTCATCGACTTACCGGCATGTTTAGTTATGCACACTCGTTTGTTTACATATGTGAATGTGGATGCTGGTTTTTTTTCGATTACATTTGGTGTAACCTTTGCAATTTGACCCTTCAGCCCCCATCTTGTACTGGAACTCCCATGGGGCATTGCAGCTACTGCTGCTGTAGGACTTAAAGTGATAGTTTACATGCTGGCTCCTACTAAAGCAGGACCCCTATTTGACCCCTCACATCTTGGACTGCCTTTCTGTCGCTGCTTGAATGGACTGCTCATTTCATCCAACACTGTGGAGAGCTTGCAGAATGATAATCTGTGCTTCTGGGGAAATTGCATTTTCTTCAGTAGACAGTATGCAGTGCATAGGGTCCATCGATATATTTCAATAATACAAAATTACATTTTGAAATGCCTCTTCTGAGAATATTTAAACATTTGTTAAAATCACAATTCCAAAAATATTCTCTAGTATTCGTATTATTAACTATTTTTAGTTCTTTAACATAGTCAGAGTAAATACAATATATTTGCATTTTCTGTCTCCAAAGATATTCTTTGCTGTGCTTGTTGACTGTAAATTACTTTTTGCAGCAGGACATCTAACATCATTAAGTGCTCTGAGACAAAATTCCTGTGAAAATAGTTAAAAAGCAGAGACAATGAGGCTTAACCTGAATTCACACATTTTTCATCATTTCCCTCTGTTGTTTTACCAACATGCCCCAGTCTGACACAATTTAAAAGTATGCTAATACCAGGCTATTGTGCTGTACACTTGTCTTGGTTCATAATTTAAGCCGAGGATCATTTAAATAAGAAGAGCAGAAAAGAGGATAATAAAATAGCGGATATAGCCTCAACGCAGCGAAGCGGTGAATGGCTGTGTTCGTTGTAATTGACAAGGCGGCTCATGAGACTCTGCATGTGTTTGTGTGTCTGTGCCTCTCTGTAGCGCTACTGTACTGTACTGCATGTTGAAGAGGAAAGAGTTGCAGTAATCTGGTGTGTTGCTACCAGCTCCCTCAGCTTCTGTCAGCAGTTTAGCCACAACCACAACATTAAAGATGAGGCTCTGACAAGGCAGGGCCTTCCGGGGCCACTTAAAACCAATACCACAGAGCAGGATAGGGCCTTCCATCAATTACTACCTTATTAGCCCAATCGTTATGAAATAATCCAATCCAGAGGACAGCTGAGACTCCACTCTGCAGATAAACAACAGGCAAGCAAACCAGTGGAGAGCAGGGAGGGGAGGGGGATGTAATAAAATATTGAGGCATTCTTTTTTGTGATAGAAAAATGATATCCATTGTAGAGCTGCAGATTGGATTGTATTACAACCTAAATATTTTTCAATCGTCTCATTTTAAAATTTCAAAAGCAAACGTTCTGCTTGCTTTGACCGCAGGAGTGTTTTTAGTCTTTCAGCCACAAGCAATGAACACGTTTCCCGACTGACGTTTGCTCCAACTCTGTTGTGCTGAGCAGACAGACTTATCTCCTGACATCTCTCTTTATACAACTCAGACCACCACAAATGAAGTTGTTTGTTGTCATTTTCAACTTTAGACTTCTGTTCTGAACATCTGCATCTGTTTATCTCCACTGTCTTCTTTCCATTGACTTTGATTGCATTCATGCTGCATCTAGATATCTCTGCATTGTGCAAAGAGATTGCAACTGAACTGAAGCATTTGCCGTGGAAATTGGGGTTTCTGAACAACTATGACACTACGAATGTTCAACCTACAGCCCAAGCAAGTTAATAACATTTGTTCTTTATCTCCATGAGGATATTCTTTTACATTATATCTATTCATTTACATGCATTACTTTTTTTTATAACTTCATTTGACGGATGCTTTTATCCAAAGCAATATACATTTTCCAGCACACATAAATGCATGGAAATGATGGGAAAACAGCAAAGTAGAAGTGATGTAAATAACGAGTGATTGACAACACTAGTTCTGTTCAAAAGAGAAACTCTGAGAAACAGAGCAGTGAGTATGACGCAACTATGTTGATGTACTGATGTGCTGTGTCCGCAACACAATGCGCTGTTAAGAGGTTGTGATCATATCATGTAATTCTGTGAGATCAACCTGATCATTTGCCGTACATATTTACATTGCACTGATGTCAATTATTGCGGGCTACCCTTGATGAATAAATACTGAAGTAATGAATTATAGTACATTGCAGTTTGCCGTTTTTATTTGAAAATCTTGTAGGTTTTTCATGTATAAAATCACTACAGCTAATCAATCCATGAGGCCTGCATTGTGAGACTGTGTCAACTTCGCACCCTTATTGGGAAAGATGACGCAGTTCAGCCAGCAGAAGCGAATGGGAGGTGTAAAAGGAGGCGAAAGTTGACAGAAAAAGGAGAATTAAAATTCGAAAGCCAGCTGGCTGACCTCTTACTTACTGAGTCGGTGATTGAGGAGAAAGCAGTATTTTACTCTCATTATATAAATGAGAGAAAGAGTCCATCCTACGACTCTCTCTATCATGACACTCCTCTTCCCTATCTCTCTCACTTGCTGTGTCTCTCTCTCTCTCCCACTCTGAGATGTGACAGCAGGATGACAAATTACTCGTCACGGGTCTACAGTAGACTGATGGTTGTGAGAACTCGTATGCAGCAGCAGCAGCAGCAGCAGTGGGCTTCACTAACTGGGACTGAGTGCAAAAGGACATGACTGTGTGGCAAATGGCCAAAAAGAGACACGGCATCTACACCACATCTGTTCACTTCACACAGAAGTTCTGCTGACTGGCAGGCTCACAGGACACGCCTGCCCCTTTTTGTTCTTGTCACATGGTCTAGGTGTCACCTTGATTTAACCCACTGTAGTTCTTTGTCCTTGTAAATAAGCATTATACCATTAAGCAACGCTGACTTGAATTCTGATGCAAGGAAATGTGACACCTTATCTGCTACGGAGGCAAAGCTAAGGGGGAGCTTTGGGCGCTGTGTAAACATAATTTCTTCAGTTGTGATGTTGTTGATTATTCAGCTTTAGATTTTTCATTATTTTTGTCTGAGCTTCAGTGCAAATAATTGACTTTATTGTTTTCTGAGATTCTGCTGAGTAGGGGAAATGTGTGATGAATGCCAAAACAGCCACTACTTGACACTCATTGCCAGTGACATTGTTAGTGTAATGTGATACGTTGCTGAATTTCACCCAGTTTGTCTTCATGTCCCCTTGGCTGACAGTTACATGATGGAACGTTGTCCAAACACCGGGATCAGGAGACAACCGTGTACTCTCACACATACGTGGACACTTATGTTTACACATACATCGACTCACAAGTCATTTAGAAATATTTATCTCATGCTGTATGTACAAGATGTGACATTAGGTAATGCGGACACATTTTCATTTGTGACATTTATGCAGCATTAGATTAGAGAGAAGGGCAGTGTGTGTGTGTGTGTGTGTGTGCGGTGTCTGCAGGAACCAACCTTATCTTCGACAGGAAATCCAATTATTAGCAATACAGCAATTTACTGTACAGTATCTGTGCATGTGTGCAGAATGTCAGTATGTGCATGTGTTTAGTAATGCACGTAGTATGTGCCTCTCAGTCTACAAAGAGCATGACAGATGATTCAGCCCAGCAGTTTACTATGTTCAAGCAATATTTACATAATGATTTAATTGTGTGATCCATTTCTGAAGCTACAAAATGACATCTGAGTGTGTCCATTAGTAGCACAGAGGGTCACAATAATGCAAATTGTTTAACTTTTCTTTGTTATTCGTATCATTTTAACTTACAGTAGTATGCCCCGACTCATGAATCGAAGAGCATTTCTAAGAATAGTTTCCAAATACATTGTATTTCTTTTTTTCTTGTTTGAATCACTTGCCTTTGAAATGTTCCTATTTACATGCAGAAATATTTGTAAAATGACACAAAATTAGATTACTAATGCCATATTACTGAGCAGTCAAGAAACATTTTTGCAAACTAAATGTGTGAGAGGGCTTTAACTATGCCACATATGCAAAAGAAAATGTTAGCACCTATTTTAATGTTAAGCCTACTAATGATGTCTGATGAAGTCCACATACCACGATCAACACTAGCTCTGATATCCCAAAGCATAGCCTGCCATGTCTGTTATTCACCCTTTAGGATTGAATTCATTCATTTTGTACCATCAATACTTTTTCTCAAACTCTCCTCTCTATTACATTACTTAAATCTACATCCAATACTGCCCATCCATTAACATGTTCAGGGATTTTTTTCTTTTAAATATGTGTGTCATCCAGACGAGCCCTACATTACTATTATACAAATATCAACATACACATTCGATCTTGCTCTCCTCTTTTCTTTCTGGCTCACAACCACTACATGCACATTAAGTATCAATGGGGGAATGATATGATATATGGTCCGGTGCACTGTTTTAAGGCGCGATGATTAGCTCATAGCAGGTGCTAGCTTGCCTCACAGTCTCTGGAGTTTTTCACAGGAAATACCAGCAAATTACTGCAGGTGATTATACCGCATGAGGCGACTAGCTTATTAAATGAGTGGAGACAAATTAAGTGCCAAGTAAATGATTTTGTCCCCACTTGTGCACTTGTACAGTTGAGAAAATGGGTGAGAAAATGTTAACAAATTACCACAAACAAACTCCAACATTACATGATGAAGGCCCTGTTTTAACCATGAGCTGTACATTTGAGCTGATCTGACATACATAATAAGCCAATTGTTTTAACACAACACCAGTGTTTGTGTTATTAAATGCTAGTGAACTGATGATAATTCAAAATAAAAGCTAGTTATCCTGCTGTGTTTGCATCAGATACCGGTAATAACTTAGATTGTCGTTTACTTTTGCTATTGCATTAAAAGAGCTGTCTATTTGGTAGCGATAGGTCATCCAATTCCATGTTTTGATTCTTGAAGGCCCACCTACGAGCTTCTTTCGAATCTTTCAACCACAACCAATCTCATGGTCTCTTTCAGTGAAGTTCGCTCAGTTTGATTTTTCATTTTACATAAACAAATCCCAAATAGTTTCAGAAAAACAGTTTAGCAACAGTAAACTATTATTGTCTAATGATAGTCCCTGCATTCATCTGAGAGTGATAACAGTAGTGAGGGTACTAATATGTTTACTTTAGAATTACAGTATACATTGTGATTTGAAACTCTAAAACAACTTGCTGGTCCTCTGGTGCATTACATGTCAATCAGGAATTATTTCATGAAACATCTGTGTATTAGAGGTCATCCTTCTGAAAACTGAGCAATGCATCCGCAGTAGGCTACACATTGACGCTCGGTTGTTCTTCAGAGGAGGTTGGGTAATACTGTATGTTGACTGACAAAGTGATGACTGCCCAGCAACAGCCACATTCATTAAACAGTGGATATCAGGATCACCAGGATATCTTGCTCAGTGTGAATCAATAGCTGTAGAGGTCGTCGATGATGCACGTTCATGTGCGAGTCTGCATGTGTGTATGCGTTTCATCCAGTGCAACCCTCCCTAACTCATTGATTTCCTCTCTCTGCACCCCCTCCACCTGTCTTCTCTCCCTCCCCTGCCCTCACCTCTCTGTCTCTCTGTCCTAGATGGTTTATAAGCCCTGGCTGTGTTCTCGGTACTTCCAGACCACCCAAATGCACTGCAGTAAGCGAATCCCCTGTGGTCAGTACTGCCTGGAGGTGCAGCAGCGGTGCCCCTTCGTCCTGGCCGACAATGATGATTTCGTTCATGGAGGCAGCCCCAGTTTTATATGTACAGGTACAAAAAAAAAAAATCATCCAACAATTTGTGCCTTTTTCTGTTTGTTTTTAGCCCCTGTGCTTGTTTTCTTTTACCCTTATTTTAAAGATTGGCATCAGTAATGTGCATACAGCTGCCCAGTGTACTAAACAACTCAACTGAGTAGCTGGAGAAAAGTACTTTGTTGACTATTTGAGGGATGAAAGAGCAATAGTTCCCCAAATCTGGGATCGGCAGCTATGAGTAACAAGTTGCTTTTTCCCTGGTGCACAGTACATCATGCTTTTGGCCCGAGTGTCTCATTGTACAAGAGTAAATAGTGAGGACATAGCGAGCGTAGTGTCCTGTTCAATGCAACTCTGATGGTCACACAGTAAACACTTGACTTTACAGTTACAGGGTGTTCTTTAACAGACTAACCAGACTAACAGGGTGATACACCATAACAACAAATTCTGCCAATTACTCCCAGCACCAAGAGGCATCTGTACAATGGTGGACTGTGACAATAAGTCTGCATGTTCTATCTGTACTGAACAGCTAATAGCACTCTGTGGGTCAGTGTTAGTGAATGTGCTTATCTCCAGCCATAAAAGCACACACACACACGCACTTACACACACACACACACACACACACACACACACACGCACGCACGCACGCACGCACGCACGCACGCACACACACACACACACGCACACACACATCTGAATTATAATTAATGCTTAACCTTGTCAAGACCAGGTTTTTGTCTCCACATACATGGAAGATGAGTGAGTGGGGGTGCAGTATTACTCTGTGTGATGAACATGATGAATACAAAGGCACACACTGACATCACATGTTGATGCTGCCCTCTGGTGTTCGTGTTGAACATCAGGTTACATGCATGTACAGTATGGCGGATGAAATAAAAGTAGTGTATGTGTTTCTTATTTGTGTACCCTTTTCTTTTGATCATTTGAACTGATTCATTTGTTCATGAAGAATACTAAACAGGACTGATTTTGTGGCTCTTTGAAATTGAAGGATAGGGCTATATATAAAAAATTCTGTATTTTTGTTATTATTAACTACAAGAAACCCAAACCAACATTGTGTTAGTCCATCTCTAAATAGTTTCTGGTGTAGCCAGCCTGTCTGTGGCTCTCAGCTCCAAGCCCATTCCTGTCATCAGACGAAATCTTAAAAAGTGGGTCGTACTGTACATACTTACATTCAAGATAAAAAAGAAGAAAAGGCTAATTTTACTCAAACTGGAGTGATTAGGACTTTTGTCTGGGACTATTTTCAGCTGTAGATAAATACAAATCTGCTGTGTAGTGAAATTTATAGCAACAAGGTGGTGTGTGTGGGATTGAGTCAAAATAAACTACAGTGCCGATGTTCATCGTACTGAAGAAACCTTTCTACCAGTGCAACGGTGTGACTTTAAAAAAAATAGTTTTAGGACAATCATGGAGATCTATAGCTCATAAGAATAAGCTATATCAGTCTTTGACTGACTTCAGATAATATTTAGTTAGTTGGATCAATTTACCTTCTCATGGGCTTTGCTGACAAAATGGAAAATGTAGAATATCACCAACCTTTGAATGCAGTAGTAAGCTCTTACCATGTGGCATCTACATGTTCATTATGCCGTGATGCACTGGGCCAGACTAATCCAGTATTTGGGTAAAAAATAAATAAGTGAGATGAAAAGAGCAGGTGCAGGTTATGTCTTTCACCTCTGCATTTGTGCATGTGCGTATTTTGTCAAAAACCCTGCAAACACAGTCGCTCTAAATGCAGATGCTTGTCACAATCTTGCTGTAATTACATGGTTCCCCTTGTCACGGTAAAGCTGTTGACAGTCAAACTGTGCTGAGTGGGCACACACTTACTCAAAGTTCACTCTTCACATTAGCAGGCACACAGGCTGTGACAGACCCCCTTTGCTTATAACGTCAGTGTAGAGAGTGTCAGTTAGCTGTTTGGGATGTCAGTGCAATAGATTTAGACACATGCTGGTTTGTGCTATACTGAATTCATGTATTTTGTGTTGTCATGTTTCTTAAAAAAAGCACAAAATACGGTATATTTTTGGACAATTTGTATATAAAATTCAAACATCAAAAGTACTTCTATAGTGTACCTGTAGGCCTACCTGCAAAGGTCAGACTACAGTAAAGACAATAATGTTTCTGAGCAGAATAGAAAAGAGACTTTAGGGGTGCAGCAGCATGTAGAATAAAGAAATCACACATTCAATACAACCTGGTTGTGAGATGGATCACTGCACTGCAGCTTAAGACCACACGTGAAACGAACGAAACGCAAACAAGAAAACATTTGATCACCATTTCAAAAAAATCTCTTACCTCACATTTAAAAACTTTAGAGCGTTGCAAAAGGGCTGTATCTAACAATTATTGTCAATAAAGACTAATCAATGAATCATTTTGTCTTTAACATGTCAGATGACATATTCACATAGCTTGTTTCAGCTGTAACTATTGGAGTTTTTGCATTTGTGCTTGAAAAGTGATTATTGATTAACAATCTATTCTATTCTATTCATTTTCTGTCAGTTAATTACTCGAATAATTGTCTCAGCTTGCAACTGCAAATATCTAAAACACAAGCAAATTAAGAAACACTGACAACCAAACAGAACTGAGTTAAAACAAAATAAGTTTCTAAGAGACACTACAAACGGATGTGCAGATGAAAGATTTCCACTTGCTTGTGTTTCCTAGTTCATAGAAATGTATTCTTGCTGAGGTCCATTGTTGTTATTGTCTTTTATGTCTTTTGGTTCTCAAAGCAGTGCTTGTGGGGAACGTTGGAGAAGCAGCAATGCTCTTTTTGTGACAGAAAGCAAGTACAGGATTTATGAAACATGCTACATGGCAGCATCTTGAAGAGAATGTGTCAGCTTACTGTTTTTATCTCTACCACCACCCTTCCCCCAAAACAACCCCCCAGGGCTGCTGGAGAACTATCCATCAGGTGTTGACCCAAATGCAGAGTGCTGTGACGTGCGGTGGGACTTGAAAGTGGACGACCGTTCCCGGGGGACCCTGAAAAGAACTCACCCGCCGTGCCAGCACCGTACCTCCCTCAGCTCCTCGGCAGCCTGCAGACTGTGTAACAGCCGGCTCAAACTCTGCCTGCTGGTCCTCGTCCTCCTACACACTGTTGCCAGCCTCACTGCATCCCACAATGCAACAGGACTGGGCCTCCCCGCCATCACGCCTCTGGAGGAGAGCCCTGCCAACGAGGAGTGATAGAGCTGCCAGGAGGAGGTGAGGTTGTTGGGGTGGGGGATTCCCTCACCATGGCAACCGATGTGGAATAATACAGCCGCAGTTTTTGCGAACGGCGGGAGCTGTGTGCCTGTGGACATTCTGCATAAATGGAAAATGTGGGACGCTTTGAGACGAAAGACACAGAAATCAATCAAAACAAATGAATAAGTAAACAGACATACTAAGGGACTCAACCAGTCCCTTAGATAGAAAGGGGACAATGCCACAGCCTTTGTTGAGTGGGAAGGTCGGCTTCCCCGTTGGCTGATTTTCTCTCACTACGCTTTTTTACACTGTGTTCCAATTAATGGTTTCTGTTGCACTGGCTGACTATGGAATAACACAATCATATTCTCTTTCTAATGTTCATCCTTTGTGTTTGTTTCTGGTTCTCTCATACAGGAAGAAAATGTGTTCTCTGAATAAGACGGATAATGTGTAAAAAAATGAGCTGCAAGTCTGCGTGCGTGTGTGTGCGTGTGTGCGATGGTTTGTGTTTCTAGATCGACTGTATGTGTGCGAGAATGTGTGGGCGTGTGCTTGTATGCGTGTCTTTACACATGTGTGTATGTGTGTGTGTGTGTGAGAGGCTGAGTGTCTGTTGCTGACGCGTACCCTTAAAACCTAACTAACCGGCAGGTGCAGCAATGATGTTTTTATGGACCCCCCCCCCCCCCCCCCGATGTCACTTAGCTCTGCCATGTTGTCCACACTCCTATTAAAACGTCACTGGGTTTTAAATGTGGTTCTGATATCCGTAACAAGCACTGTGTTTAACGCAGGTTTATGGTTTTTCCAACACTTTGTTTTGTGAGATAATCTATTAACACTGTTTTAAGGGATCAAAACCTTTCTGTAATTAGCATCAGTAAAAAGCTTAAAGCTTACAGCTAAACTGTGAAACACAACAGGAACAAACAGAAAGCATTCCTCCAATATCACCAACACTGGTATCTCAATTTGATTACAACGTAGGCACTGCACTGACCAGTTTAAACTTATATAGCAGATACAATAACGGCTGACCGTTTTCCTGTGCAATGAAGGATTATTATAAACATTTTGGGTGTACTCACTTTCAGTTTTAACACCAAACACAATGATTTAGATAAGCTGGATGGCTAAAAATGATAGCTTGTTTATAATACATATTTAATATATGTCATCTAAACGCTTGATTTTTTTGCCATTGGATTTCATTGTAGCGATGTTGACGTGTTGCCTGATCTCAGCAGTTACTTTGTTGAGTAAAATGTTATCATAATCAATAAAACTGATGGCCAAAACTATAAAAGTAAGACCCAAGTTGTATTAAACCAGAATGACAATTTTAGTTTAAGACAAACCCTACCTTAGGGCTGAGCCAAATGAACAACATCTTATCAAAATAATTATACATAATATATTATAATAACAATAATTCAAAAGTTTAATAGTTTAAGATAAAAATAATTTGACCTGCCATCGGGATTTACTGACACGGCTGCATATCATGAGTTGAACTGTTGTGCTTTATAGATGCTAAACTCAAGCATCAGGTTTTGAATGAAGATGAACAAAAGACAAAAAAACCTGTTGAAAGCTTTTCGTTAACACACTGAAAAAAATTAGGAGGGTCAGGAAATCTTTTGCTGGTGTTGGTAATTTTTGGTTAATTGCCTTTTAATTATATTACACCTGGAATCAGCTACAAAAAGCCAGGCAGTAGCATGAACATGTTGCAATAGATCTTCTGTTGCTCAGTTCTTAAAGAGTTAGCCACATATTAGCACCTTTGTTGATCACTGCACAGGAAGTTAAAGAAAGCACAGATAGGATCATTTTATCTCATAGAACAAAACATGAAACTGTGTTAAGCTTGTCTTAACCAAAGATGATATTGCAGGCGTTTTACCAAAACCCTATTCCGAGTGTGGTCACATTTTAGCAACAATGCTCAGCAAAGTTAACTGACATCAGGATTATTGCACTGGATCAATATATGTTATTTTTGTTCCAGATGAATACAATGTTGTTATTTTAGATTTTAAAGGTACTATCCAGTCAAAAATAATGTCCGCAAGGTTCCTTAGTCTCCTCTGCCTCAAGGACCTTAGTGATTTTCCCTCTCCCTGTTGTTCAAGTATGAATCATTTTATTCCGTCATTACTTCTTGAAAAGAAATTACAGTTTGCGCTTGAACCAATACTGACGTCTTTATCAGTAGAGTCATTTAAACCTCAGGCCTTTTTATTCACAGGAAACATGATGACTGGATGTTACCTTTAAGGACTTTAAGTATCACTAGGTAAGTTAGCGTGCTACTTGCAGTAGCGTGAATGAAAATCCCCTGTCCACCAATAGGTATATTACACCATTACCCTGCTCCCTGGCCGTACAGTATGCATAGAATGACACTCTACATATCACCAACACAGAGACAATTTGTTCAATTTTGTTTCTATTGAATCAAAATGTGTAATCAATTTTCATGAACTGCATGTGGAGGCCTTCTGCAAGGTTATGACCGCCTCTTTTGTTAATTGTCCTCAGCCCCACTCCGCACTCCACTTCTGATCCCAAATCAGCTCCTGTAGCATGCCCCCCTGTCTTGTACTTTTCTCCTCAAAACATCAAACTAATGTCTCATTAAGTAAAGGGCTTATTAAGATATACAGTACAAACATTATCACCAACACAGTCAGACACACTTAACAACATGCACATCCAAATTGTTAGCCGACAATTAAGGGTAAAAACATGGCTCATTTCCTGCTTCTTTCTAAACTCATATACCTGCAGTACGGAGGCATTCCACCGGCAGTTGCTGGAGAGCAGTAACAGAAACAAATCCAGAGAGAGAAGCATGTCACTGTTTGTGTAAGCACTAATGGCATAACCTGATAATCGTCCAAGTCAGCTGACACTTATGTTTATTCTATACATGTTGACCAGCGTGTGAACAGAAAGGAATGGTGTGACCTTAAGGGCTGACTTCTTCTTTGGTTTCTTCGTTGTCTTTTGTCTATTCGATGAACACGGCTGTGAGATCAGGTATTCGAAGATGAACAGATGTTGTTGAATGCATTTTTTTTCCCACTCTCAAGTATGTTGATTACTTAAATGAGATGTCCAATAAGATATCTGATGTCAAGAATTTTATTATACAGCTTATATGAGGATTTAAAATTCATCTTTATTCACACCATGTCTATATAACCAGTATATTGGCTTATTTTTACACATATTCTGTTTGGTACCTGCCCCACTCTAGACATGACCATTCCTGCTTGCATGAAATACATAACTACTCATTGTTCATTCAGCACAGTATACCCATGCCCATCTTGGATGACCGCAGTCAGTGATAGAAAAATGCTGCTATTCTATTGGCTGCCAGTAGATGGAGATATTTGTATTCTTTTATATTGCGACTGCTGCTGAAGACCTATCACACAAGGACTGTCATAGATGAGTCAGGAAGGCTGAACTCTGGAGGAGAAAGTGATGGGCCTGTGAGTAAAAGTGTGCTGATGAGTGTGTGTGTGTGTGTGTGTGTGTGTGTTTGTGTCTGTTGCTAACTGCTGTGTTCTCTGGAGAGCTCATTAGCGTTGCTACGACCTTGGGGCCTGCAGGACAGGTGTGGCAAACCACTGTTTTTAGACCCACAGGGACCTGCTACATTAGTTTTCTCATTATTCACTGCAGCCCTAAAGCTGCATGGACTGTAGTATGAAACCATTGTACTGTACAATGTGTAATAACTGTGTCATTGCCCCAAGACCCAAAAAACAGACTAGGGTAGGGGTAGAGCTATTTTTTTTCTGGCACATGCCTGATAGAATATTCCCTCTAGCCTTGTCTAAAAATGAGATGGTGCACAGAAGGTCAGGGAGAATGAAGTGGACAACGAGCCGAAACTGGTGCCAAAGCATACCTTGTATTGAGTAAAATAAACCCAATAAAAATCTGATATGACACGCTGCTTTTCATGAGATTTCAGACGTAATGGGCAACAGGAGGAAAACAGGGTCTGTCAGTGTCGGAGAAATGTGCAAAGTCAAGCAACATACAGATTCCATCCCATAAGCCTCACACAGCCCTCACCGTGAACACATGTTGGCCTCGGGGATCTCTTCAAGTCATACATGTGATTTCATTTTGCCTACCATGTCAGCAGTTCATGCTGTGATGTAACAGCCGTCACAAACCAACTGTTCGACATGCACAAAAAAAAAACACAGTTGTCTGCTCCACATGCAGACGTGCATGTGGAGCAGACAACTGTGGTTGCATGGGTGCGAATGCTGTGCATATGTGTTGTCCTTCATGCCGCTGCAGACATGTTAACACCACGAATGCACCTCGTGTGCAAGGTTTCTCTTCCAGAATATAATAGAATTAGATTCGACCGATGTAAATCTCTGATTTGACTTTTGTTGGTAATGCAGGCATGCACACAACAGGTTACTCTGCTGTGATAATTCAATTTCTTAAGTGTTTTGGTTTGTCACTTTATACTGCATCATACTGAGAAGAAATTGTGTAGGGGTCCTATAGATTCAGGCCGGACCCCCTACAGTGGTCTGTCTCATTCAATAACACACCAACCTACAAAGACTAATTTAATGTTTTTTTCCCCTGCACTTATAGACTATGTATGCCTCTTGCCCCTCACCCAAAGTGCACCCACCACCAAATGGTATGTACACAGATATTTCCCTCTTTCACTCCCTCTCAGCCTCTCTCTGTTTTCACAATAGTTCCGTTCTCTATCCTGTGGATCTATGCAGAAGCCCATTCCTTTTTTGGTTGTAAATACGTTAGTATGCTGAACAATGTATGTCTTTGCGTCCAGGTTTCCTTGTGTATTTTAAGTTGATGTCATGCTGTTACTTTCTTCTTCTTCTTCTAATTATTTTTCTTTTATTTCGAGCGTCTGAAATCATTGATGTTAAAAGAGAATGTGGTGAGGTTTAACCAATAGACTCGTCCTCAGCTTCGCAACTTTATTGTGAACGGTTGAGGTTCTGTGTGTGTGAAAGAGAAAGATTTATGATTATAGACATGAAAAAGGTTCAAAGTCATATAGAAGTATCATTGCGATTATGATTATTATGATTACTATTATACTACCAGTATATTGTAATATTATAGATGCTTTAGTTCAAGTAACTTCTTTAATTTTTTTACAAACAACTTTGATGAAATGATTTATAAAACAGTCTCACAAGTCATGATCTTTTCGAAAAGTATGAAAACTAATGCTACAATGATTAAAATTGTGTTCTGATGAAAATAAATACAGACATATAATCTGTTCCTCTGTTGTGTTTTTGTATAATGTGAAATGTTTTTGTATTTTTATGTAACAGGCTTTCATAAACTAATAATGGAAGGGTGGACTTTTTTACCTTGAAGACGTGTGTGTGTGTGTGTGTGTGTGTCTGTGTGTGTGTGTGTGTGTGTGTGTGTGTGTGTGTGTGTGTGATGGTTTGTGTTTCTAGATGTACTGTATGTGTGCGAGAATGTGTGCTTGTGTCTTTACACATGTGTGTATGTGTGTGTGTATGAGAGGATGAGTGTCTGTTGCTGACACCTACCCTAGCTAACTGGCAGGTGCCAGCAATGACGTTATCGTCATTGCTGGCGCAACGTCATTGCTGGCACAACTTAGGACCTCTAGTTTTTTTTGCCATTGGATTTCATTGTAGCGATGTTGACGTGTTGCCTGATCTCAGCAGTTACTTTGTTGGGTAAAATGTTATCATAATCAATAAAACTGATGGCCAAAACTATAAAAGTAAGACCCAAGCTTTATTAAACCAGAATGACATATTATAATAACATCAATTCAAAATTTAAAAAGGTTAAAATAAAAATAATTGTACCTGCCATCTGGATTTACTGACAAGGCTGCATATCATGTGTTGAACTGTTGTGCTTTATAGATGCTAAACTCAAGCATCAGGTTTTGAATGAAGATGAACAAAAGACAAGGAAGAAAGCACATTTAAACCAAGGTGACCATACAGGGCCAATCATTTACAAGATCAACACAGAACATATTAACAAAGGCACAATATACAGTAAAATACACAGTAAAAACATAGATAAAATGCAGACCTGGAGCAATAATTTTACCCAAGCCTCACAACGTTGGTTAACATATAAAAGAGTGTCAGAATCAGTAATTTCCACAACCTCTCAACAACCTGTGATGATGACACAAAGAGCAATCTTATGACATTTTCTACTGAGGTGCTGGTGCTGACAACAGCTAATGATCCCGAACAATGCTCTCTGCTGGTGCACAACAGTGATGTCATGTTCAACAAGGTGATTGTCAGCTGCCCGGGGACAAAAAGTTAAGAAAATAATTAAAAATAAAATATTTTATAAAAACCACCCACCTGTCAGTATTTAACTCTGACATTAGGAAAAAAAGTATGTTTCACAGTTGAATAATTAAACCATTTAAATTCAAGTCAAATTAAAGGTAGGATATGAATAACATTTCATTTCATTTTTGACATCATAATTTGCTTTTAGTCTTGGTGGCAAAATTGGTGTTTCAGAGGTTGTGATATCTTGACTTTAATAATAGTTAAAATAATAATAACAATAATAAAACTACTACTAATAATTATAATAATAATAACAACACTTTTTAAAACTTAAGTGACAAAGTGATTCACACAACGCAGCTTTTAAAACCAATAAATAATTTAATCTAAATTGTAAAAATTCAAATTCAAATGAAAAAAATTAAAAAGCGCTAGTCTTTTTCAAGCTTCAAAAACCCTGGCTAGATCCTATATAATGCACCTCTATAACATTTCCTCTTTGGACACACAATGTCTGGTAAGTGTCCATGTCAATGCCGGTCAGACTCCATGAACTCTGTTTCTAAATGTGAAGTCTCAAAGCACAAGCTGAGGTAACAGCGATGACATATGATATTTTCACAGACTTTAGAAACATCCCTCCACAGCAGACATTGAAAGAAATCCCACTTAGAAGGCCAAACAAAACATCCAATCACTCAATGATAGTAATCATCTTTTAAGCTTCTGTTCATTATGATGTTCCATAAAACAAATCCCCCACATTCTACATTTCTTGTATCCAGAAGAGAAAGGCTGTATAGCACAAACACAGCATGCAGTTCCAATTGAAACCATGACATGGCAGTATCAGCACATTAGAAGGCATGTGTGCCCGGCATAAATCCAAGAGTACAAAAATAGACCATGAAAAAAAATGTAGACAGCGTAACCACAGGGATCATGAATGAATGCTATATGGGCATTTATTGACTCAATTTTGTGCTGAACTCGGTGCATCTTCACATCAGCAGAGGGATTTGTTTATACAATATCCAGTGGGCAACTATTACTACATTAAATATTCACCACACTCTTTATTTATTTATGCATCTTCCGATCGTACATTGTGAAACTGCTGACCAAGACCTGCTGAGGCCAGTCGGGTCAGTTGCATACAAACTCACTTTTTAAAATGTAATGTAGCTGCACAGACATGGATTCAGCTGTTTATCCAGCATCACCGGTATTATGGGAGTGAGTCACTGAGTTTGCATGATAATGTTTCAAGCCATACTTTTTTTTGTTGACCCATTAACTGTGTCACCCTGTAAGGATTAAACTATTGTGGGTCAGTGAGATGCTGCCTGAGCTTTAATTTTCACTGGTAGGCCATTTTGAATATGGACGACAGGCTCAAAACTCAGTGCTATTGTAATGGTGGATTATAAAACAGGGGAGCAATTCCAAATTGCATATATTCCACTCTGTGCCAGTAGCCCTTCCACTTCGGATTAAAGCCCTCATTTCTATTTCAGCTTGTTTTGAGGGATGAGCTCATCTGACTAATCCTCAACTAGCCCGCCAATAGTCAGCATCCAATATCCCTCCTGAAAATCAGACCACATACTGTGAGTGTGCTAATGAAAGGCTGTGTATTGTTTACCAGGATATTGGCATGCAGTACTGATAGACTAGTAACAGTAGAATAAGGGGTTATAGGTCGGATGCTGATTTTGAAATGAACAGCGATCCTATTAGATATTTATACTTTAAAAATGGGTTTGAAATGATTTCATGTCAGAAGATCTTGAATGCAGTTGGTCTACTCTGTGCTGGCATATACCCACCAACAGAGGTCAGCATGCAAGCATTAAAGGATATGTAACATCACTTAGAGATTTAGATTGGTCGCAGTTATTAAAGTGGAAAACGCCTTTTACTGTCAACATGGCCCTATAAAACCAAGAAAAGGATATGCGGAATGAAAGCCTATATATATATATATATATATATATATATGTGGGTGTGTGTTTTTAGGATTTGAATCCCAAACAATCCTTAAATCAAAAGGCAGATACTGGGCTTAGTGGCGGGGCTGAACCACTGAACCAGCTGAGCTGAGCTTGGCTGAACTGTTGTGTTTTTTCTCCCCTTTTTCCACCAACCTTCGTGCTGCTGATTGGTTATCAGCTAATCCTTCGGAACAGCTATTTGTCAGTTTTGCTGGGCGCTTTGTAAATGTGAGGGAAAAACAGGACTTTATAAATATTTGACACAAGCTTCAAATCACTCTTTCACTACCACTCGTTTTACTTTGTCTCTCATGGAGGTGTTGCTACGTATATGTTCGTTGTGTAGGCTTGTGAGAAGAGTTGAGAAGAGCCTGGTTTAATAATACACAAAGTTAAAGCTTCTGAAGTCCTTATGTAACGGTCCCTCGTTACAGTTTTTAAGCCAAGTCTCTGGCGCATCCTCCTGTTATTTTTTCCACTTGTATTTGCAGCAGAGTGTGTATAATGTGTGTGTTCAGGTTTTATAACAAAAAGGGGGGGCTGAAGCAACATTAGGACTACGGGGATTTAAGAAGATGAAATTCAAGCACATCTGACACAGCAGTGTCACTCACATCATTGCTGACATGGGGAAAGAAAATGAGGCTATTGATTGTGCTACACTGTTTCTGACCCACCACCATCCGTTTTGGTCACTGTTAAGAGCTTAATGGATGAGGCATAAATAAACAGATGCTTAGTTGATTAGAGTTGCGCACTGGGTTGTAAATGCTGCTTACGACAGTATGAGTGGCATTGTGGCAAGTGTCAGTCACAGCCAGACAAGCCCAATTACACACGGGATGAGGTGCATCATCTGTAGGTCTCCCTGGATTTTACTAAAGCAACCAACACTGGCAGCTAAATATATTAACCTCAATAAACGGGTTAGTCTAAGAAGCTACTTTGAGAATCATTGCCATTAAATTCCCCAGTCCATTGTTTCTATGATATGTATTACATAATAAAGTAAGATGACAGATATGCATTAAGATGACACATTGGTTTAAACTTGTTCTTTGATCTTATCTGTCTTCTTCTAGACCCTACAGTCACATCGAAACGTTTACGGTGCCTCCAAATTCATAAAGGGCAAAACTAGTGGCAAAGAAATAAGGAGAGACCACGCGGCATTTCTGAATTACATAATGGTAACTGCTTGTTTGGGAGGAACAGATAGTATCCCAAATGTGGATGTTATTCAAGTGAACAACACCAGCTTCATTAATATACACTGCTCATTAGAACCATCTACCTGGATGGAGCAGGTATCCAAATATAGCCATCTACCTGTTTACCATAGAGTGCACTTTTAGACATCAATGTTTTCATATCTGTGTGTGCTCGAGAGTTAGTTGTGCCCTCTACTCAATGGATTGATGGCAGGAATGAACTGAGACAGAGAACGTAACCACCAGAGGACCGGCCTGAGGCCTTTGAAGCCTCTGCTCCTGCCATTGAGAATTTGCTTGGACTGAAAAAAAAACCTTTTCAGGCTTCTTCAGTACAGTTGTTCACATCAGACTTTGACAGTGTTGAAAACAGGGCTCAGGTGAAAAATGCAGGGTCTTTGCTGCAACTCAAAGTGATGTCACCAGGCAATATGATGCTTTTGCTGAACACATGCAGGCTTATATTGCTGGATTCCACGATTCACGTCAGTAAAAGTAAAAGACTGTTGCTGTGATACGTATACCAGAGCTGTGAAATCCTGTCTCACACTATTATAAACTGCAATGTTTAGTCTTCTGGTAGGCCCACAAATGTGTGGATGCTGTACTCCATCTTCACTTCCTGGATCGTATTCTTTGTCTCACCAGTGTCTGTCTGAAGCAACCGACACAGAGCATTGTGTTTTTTTAATGCAGTGCTGTTTTCAGTCACATGACACTCCAGTCAGAGTGTGTGACCTCAACCAAAATCATGTGACCTCATGATGTAAAATGACACTCAGTGCTTCAGATGCCTGGGACTCCTCACCAGCCAGAAACGATGAAGCCTCTTGGATTAATAGTGAAACATCTTTAACCTGAGTCCAGTGGATAAATCCAACCTGATGGGCCTTCAAAGAGGAAATAAGCCTCCGTAGACACAGTACATGGCCAAATAAGATGTGTAGGCAAGAAAGTTATTGGTTTGTCAAGTTTCTTTCTGTGTTTTGCATTTTTGGCTCAGTCAGAAATAAATCATGCAGTAAACAGCAAGGACAGGAAAGCAATTTATAGAACAAATCCATTCATAGTTCTTTTTTTAGCATAATTACTGTTGCTGTGTGACTAATATTATGACGCACAACATTATACTGGTAAATATGTTTATTTACCCATCTTCCTGATCAATTGTACGTCCGTGCATTACAGAGATCCAGGATGTGCAAACAAAGCTTGGCAAAGAATTGGAAAGCAAAAGGTGCCTTGCATTGTATCTGTCGCATTTGTGCATATGTGCAAATTCTCCTTCTTCTCACATCTGCCACAACTGGAAAACCCCATGATAAAGAGCTTACAGTTCTGTCCTATTTATCATCAGGCAACAAGTGGTCTAAGGGCTGGAAATCTGTTTCATAACTGGCTAGTTCAGTTAATATGATGGGATTATCAAAGGATTGCATAAAGTGAATGATAGTCGGTGGCATTATTAATAAGGCAACATGTCATTTGAGGAATCTACTGATGAATAGCTATACATTCATCATGTGGGTCTAGTGTAACTCAGGGGTACGGACGCAGTATGTATGTGCCTACTCTCAACACACATTTTCCTGTAAATATCAAAATGAGGATTGTGCACCAACTTGCACAAAGAAAATGTCTCCCTATAACCCAATTACTGAGATGTTATAGCTCCACCTGTTTCAATCTCTCATTGTCTTACTTTGTTCCACCTTGGGGTCACAAATGCATCAACATGTGTGAAAAATCACAGAGCAAGACCACTGAATCAAATTCTGTGGTGCTCTTTGAAGTGTCTCTTTACTTTTCCTTGCTACAGTGCTCATCAATGAACAAGATGTTTTAACATTGACATACAGCTGCAGTTCATTTTGTGATTAAGTGTTACAGCAAAGCCAGTGTGCACGCCTTGCACAGTCACTGACGAAGTCACAGGCCACAAAAGATTTTAAAGTTAGTGGGTAATGGGGTAAAACATTGTTGCCTGTCTAGCTCTCTGCTGCTGGATGGCTAGTTTTATAGTCTAATCCCCCCCCACACACACACACACACACATACATGCATGTATATGAGCAGACACACATCACCATGCCAAAGTAATAAGCAGTTTTTAGTTGTCTTAATTGGAGTCGAGGGATTAAATTCACTGACACACATACTCAACTGTTTCTATCTCTCCTACACACACACATGTATGCGCGCATTACCGCATGCACACGCATGCACACGCATACACAGGTCACATAGAGCATCAGTTATTAGACCCAAATGGAGCTGAACCCTGACTGATACCATCTGTTTCTAATGCCATCTGCCACAGACATCAGCTGACTGTCTGATGATGGGCTGACTAGGTCTACAATAAAGCTATTACGCTGAGACTTGCGTAATGTTGTGTCCGCCGTGCAGAATAATATGAATGCACATTTGTTATTTTTTTGTTTAAATCAAGATACAAAACTGCTAACGGTTGTGATCTTGACAACTTGTAAGCTGGTAAAGGCCCAGCCCCAATATATGGATGGATTGTCTTTGGAAAATGTTTGACATGTCAGCAGGAAACGTACAGCAGTTAATAATAAAATGAATGATGGCTGAGTTCCATTAAACGGCTTCAGTTTAATTGAAAAATAGTTTTTCGAAAACAGGACCATATGATTAGCTATTCACAACTAGCAATCATATAAGAGCTCTGAAAAACGTCCGGAAGGGAAATTATTCTGAGGCTCTGGTAATTGAAGTTTGAATACCTTGACGTCAAGAGCAAAATGTCGCAGACATTTTAGCTGTTGAAATGGAGGGAAAAAAAGGATGATTGTTGCTGTTATGATGCTCCAGAGTGGTAAATCATATATAATCAACCACTGTGCAGTGTCTATTTGCATCCAACACGCTTGACTTCCTAGTTTGTATTTCATTCTCTAACTACTGGTAGACTACCTAATAATAATAAGTAAGAAACTTGATGTTAAGCATCTTTCATGTTACTCAAGGACACCTAAAATAAAGAAAAGCATAAAACTATGTTACCTGTGTAGCAACACTCACATCAAGGGACTCTCTTGGGTGTTTGTGTGTCTAAAAGAGGCCTTATTCACTTTCTCATCTGACTGCATCACTGGGCTAGTTGGAACAGCAGCCTTGATATGGACATTGTAGTTTATCAATACATTTTTTTAAAACATACGCAGCATATGTGATTCTGAGAAGCAGAGAGCTCTAAATATATGCAGGTGTTCATTAGGCATATGCAGGCTATAGAGTGTGTCTGCCCAGCGACACACCAAAGGGGCGGCTGGCTCAGAAGTAATCAGCTACTGTGGCCTCAGTGGAAATGGTTCAAACAATGAATCGCATACTGTAAATAACACACCAAGAGTGTTGGTAACCATCAAATGAAACAATCGTCCTGAAAGCAATGGCTGCTCAGTCATAAACGTTTAGAATGATGACGTTTATCATTCATTTGTCTATGACTTCTGTAGCGTGATCTTTCTACACTTCCTTTCAGCATAACCATCCACCCTAAAAACCTTCACACATACAGTAAACATAAACACTTTATTAGACACACGGTTGATAACAGGATATCAACCTAATCATATGGGGTGACACGTCTGATCCTGATTAACTCATTAGCAAAGGTTGAACCTTCACCTTAAATTGAGTCATGAAAGGTACGGAGGAAAGTGTGAGCGTGACTTAGAATAATAGACACATTATGTAGAGCAAAGAAAACCTAAAAATTCCCTTCTGTACATCTAAAGTTCTGGATATTTCCATGTACCTCCTCATCATGTGTCCTCCGTTAGGGTGTCAACCATGAATATTTCACATGATAATGGAGCTTGAAAAACTATTGCATATTGATGAATAGGTACTGTTCCTGAGAGGATAGAAATGTGCTTTTGTCAACATTATGTTGGTGTTCCATCCATTACCCATTTGTTTTTCCATATACCAACTGCTGCTCAGTCAATCAATAGGACATCAGTGGACATGAGGAAGCATCATTTGTAATCATCAACAACATTTTTCCTGCATGCCAATACAATTAACAAGGAGCATAAAGGATTGCTGGTGTGATGCATGCCAACCAAAGATATATTAAAATATACATTTCCATTTTTGTATTTGATTAGAGCATTGTTACTTTTCTTATTTTTCCCCCTCACTGTATGTAGGTGCACAGCTCAAGCAAAACTCATTACCAATGAAGAGGTATTGGTCTTCAAAGTTTTTTACTGAAAACAAATATGAAATTGTGAAAACAGTATTGAATAATACACAACAATTTTAATGATATTCTAAGTTGTAAAAATGACGAATTCAGAAACCGTTCAAACCAACTATCTAAGTTACATTGTATCTTATGCTCTAGTATCTACGCAGATGCTATTCGCGTCCAGGTAGAAGCCAACGTAACTATTTGATCCTGGGCGGAATAGGTAATGTGGCTATTTCCACATGGGTGTATATAGCATGGCAGAGACAAGCACCCAGGAATCCGTATAGCTAACAATGCTGTTTGCACCCGACGCAGGCACACATTAGATAATGAATGTGTCAATGTAGCCAACAGCAGGCTATTTTCATGATAACATTTCTCAAAATACAACCGTTACAAATTAGCCACAAAAAATGTTGTACACACAAAAAAAAATTAAACAATGATTTTTAGAGGTTGGATAAAAGATAATATTATTATTATCAATATCTGCTTGCATGGTGACCGATCTGATAAGATGGAGGATGTAGCAATGTATGTAAAACTGCTATGGAAACAGTCATGCCACTGGTTGCTTGTAACAATCAAGTGAAGCTGATGCTGAAGTGTCTTAAAACTTGCATTTGCTCTACTGACCAGCAGGGGGCGACTCCACCGGTTGCAAAAAGAAGTCTGATTGTATGGAAGTCTATGAGAAAATGACCCTACTTCTCACCTGATTTATTACCTTAGTAAACATTGTAAACATGTGTTTCTGGTCTCAATTGCTAGTTTCAAGTCTTCTTTAATACATCATGATGTTCATTTCGTAAATTATTGTCCGATTTAGAGTAAAATAGACCATAAAGTGGAGTATGCTTTAGGGCGGGCTTACTGTGATTGACAGGTCAATGCCGCTACCAGAGCCGTATACAGCGTCACTACGTCACTCCTCCGCATTCCAAATATAGTAACTTCCGTTTATTGGTTGCGAAAAAAACGACATGGAGACGGCCATAATTCAAGTTGGCGACAGTAAAATTGCCGAACTCAAGGATTTAAAACAGCAGTCCACAAACCAATGGGTGACGTCACGATGACTACGTCCACTTCTTCTACACGGTCTATGGAAACAACAGAATGTTCAACTGACAAAACAAAAACGAAATGAAATCAAACACAGAGATGGATACCGTAAACCTGGTTATTCTGCTTCACTAAAGTCAAGTGGAATGGCAGTGAAGCATTAGTGTTTTCTTAATGCAAAGGGAATCTAATACAGAGAAAGCAGAGGATACTCTGAATTCAGGAGCATAAACAAAGCCCTCACATTTGGTTCAATCAGCTTGATAGGGTTTTTTGTTTACTCCCTTACGTCACCTTGGCAGGTAGCATCGGTTGGGTTTTTTTCCCCTTCTATTGTCATAATACTGGTATTGCCTTATGGCAATTACATAAAATAAAATAAATTTGGGCTCGTCTTTTGGATGCTTCATTGTGTACATTTTTACAGGTGCTGTAAAAAAATGTTTAAACATAAGAGAAAGTATTGTACAACATATATATACATATATATGTTTTTAAAACAGACCTTTTCAAACTTCAAGATTCAAATTATCAACACCTGTGGGGGTGCGCCGTGGAAAACAACCTGATCAGAGCTCTTCTCAGGACTGTGTGGGTATGCACACAGAGTCCTTGATCATCTCTTATTAGTGTTGCTGTCACTTGTCACATTTGTTATTTGTAGTTTATTGATGCACTTGCGTACTTCCAGTATAGCCCCGTCCAGCCTGAGTAGAGGTCCAGTCCGCCAGAGTAACTGAAAACACCTCTGTGTTAATTACTGAGAGGCATTCAGGTCTTGATTAACTTGTTTTAGTTTAGCTTCTCTCTGCATCTGCAGGTGATAGGTAGACGGACAATGCATTTGTTCAGACTCCACCTTGGCCCATTCAAAAAATAGAATATTTTTCGATCTCCCATTGTCTCCAAATGTAGCACCTGAATTGGATCAGCATATGATGGATTTGATAAATGATTCTTGCACTTTTTGGGTTGTACCCACATTGTTGAATGCACTTATAGTAAATTGTTTTGGATGAAAGTGTTAGCTAAATAAATGTATTGTAATGTCAAAGCTGTGGTTAAGTCAATATGCAGTATACATGTACATCCAATGATAGAGATGTTCTGATACCATTTTCACTTCCCAATACCTATTCCAATACATAAACTTGTATATATGCGTAGTGTAGTATCTATACCTTCTCCAAATATGTCCACATGGTCAAGCTAAAAAATGTCTTCAGATATGTTTGTGTAACATATCGATGGCGACCGTGGCACACTGGGTTAAGAGGGTTACGGTTCGATCCTTGGCTGGGACGTGTCATGTGTCGAAGTGTCCCTGAGCAAGACACTGAACCCCTAACTGCTCCCCGGGCGCTTCTCAACAGCCCACTGCTCCCTATAAGCTAGGGATGGGTTAAATGCAGAGGTCAAATTTCGTGTATGTGTATGACAAATAAAATCCTAACTTTAACTAATTACATGGATGTATTCCATCTTTATATTTTGTTCAGGGCATTTTCTTCATGTTTTTGTAATTCTTCACAAACATAGACAGCTAAAATGAATAACAGGTGAAGACGAAAAAGAATTTAAAAAAATGTCGGCAGACAAGAACACGACCCTTCAACCTAAATTGAAGTTCATCCTTAGAACCAATTGAATTGAAAAGGAGAATAACTGAATAAAACAGATGTTTGCTTAGAGTTAAAAAAATATGAACTGATGTTATGAAATACTAGTAAGCGGCTTGGTGAGTAAAAATAGCAACGTGTGTGTTTGCTTGACCCCACTGTGCTCAAAGTGCAGTGCTTCCCGTCCCAGGCCTTCTAAATATCAGTCCCGACAACACAGTTTGGCTCTCTTATGAAGGCAAATCACTGTCAAAATCCGAGAGCGCAAATGAGATCCATGCGCGCGCGCATTTTACTTTGGCGAGCGCTTTACATCACTCCGCGAGCAAAATTCACTCACGCGCGAGCAAAATTCACTCTCGCGCGAGCGAAAGTCCCTCGCGAAGCTGAAACCTGCTCGCTCGCGAAACTTTAACCTGCTCGCTCGCGAGTCTTTTTCCTGCTCGCGCTCGAGTTGTTTTTCTTTTTGACAGTAAGTGGGCGGACCCAGTCTCCCTTGTATCTCGACATCTAATTGGTTATAATCCTCGTTTTGCACGGGTACTTTTACTTTCTGCACTTAAAGTACATTTTGCTGATAATAACATACTTGACTGAGGTTTTGAATGCAGGTATTTTACTCGTAGTGGATTGTTTCATCAGTATGGTATTAGTACGTTTACTGCAGTGAAGGATCTGAATAATTTTTTATCCACTAACTACTTGTCAGTGACTTCAATTTGGAAACTCACTTGGCAAACAGATAATATACAAACAGTGGTCCCTAATCTTGGCTCTAGATCCTTGAGCGGGTCCAAATTGTTGCTCATATTATACAACTACATTATATCTCCTCTGTAAATACAACAGTATGATTAAATATGATCACATCATGTTTTAATCAATTAATATCAAAGAGTTTATTTGAGCTGTTTGTCACAAGAGGTTTGACTATCAAACACACATTGTCTGTAATAGAATGATGGAGTGAATGTAAACCAATCTGAGCAACTTGACTTTAACACATTTTTTATTATTGTATTTAACAACGCTATTAACATAATTTGTATTTCATCAGCCTCTACAGTCTGAAACGTTTACAAAACCTGTCAGACAAATGTATAACATCCTGAGATGTAGTGGAGTACAGTAGTGTTTAGTGGCGGATTGAAAACCACCTCTAACAGAGCTAGCGTCTGTGTCAGAGTGATATCAGGTCTATCCAAAGACCAGGATTGTAACCAATTAGATGTCGAGATACAAGGGAGACTGGGTCCGCCCACTTACTGTCAAAAAGAAAAACAACTCGAGCGCGAGCAGGAAAAAGACTCGCGAGCGAGCAGGTTAAAGTTTCGCGAGCGAGCAGGTTTCAGCTTCGCGAGGGACTTTCGCTCGCGCGAGAGTGAATTTTGCTCGCGCGTGAGTGAATTTTGCTCGCGGAGTGATGTAAAGCGCTCGCCAAAGTAAAATGCGCGCGCGCATGGATCTCATTTGCGCTCTCGGATTTTGACAGTGATTTGCCTTCATACTCTCTCCTCACTGTTTTCATTCGAAGAAAAAAGGATTTTCACATAGCATCAAACATTCAGTTTGTTACTCCAAAGCTAGATTTTAGGTTTTTATTTGATACATATATCACCTGCTTTATAATGTGCCTGCAAAGGAACATTTAAAAAATGTACATTTAAACATGATAGATGTTTTCACGTTTCAGTGGCAATTTACATCACAATAATACAGTAATAGTGAGGTAAAAGTTTTATAATAAAAAGGTAATAATTAAGTAATATCATGTTATTACTAAAGAAATACCCAGGTAATAGCTTGGTATTAAATATGGGTATATGGGTTTAATGTTACTGGGTAAAAAGGGGCCAAAAAATAAAGGCTAATTACCAATATTACCTCATTATTATTAGGTTATTAGCCATATCATGTCTAAAATATTACTTTTCTATTATGCTATGAATGGACTTGTAGTTGCTCATTCACACCCATTCATACACCGCAGGCATAGACCGAACAGCCAATCCTCTGATTGAAGGACCACCTGCTCTACCACTAAGCCACAGCCACCCCAAACTGTTACTAAACAGTTTTGCCTTGTTGCTGTATTTGAATGTGTCTCCCCATTATTACCCTTTGTTTTTGGCCACTTATTAATCTGTTCCATACATTTTAGTCCAATATTACCCAGATATAAACATTAATAATAAGCTATTTCCTGGTTATTACTTGTTATTATTATTATCACCATGTTATTTCTGAGTGTTACTGCCTTTTCTGCGAAGAGAGCCCAAAAAGAGTGCACAGGAAGAATCAGAATGATTCCTATTACTGCACATCTGCATTAACCGTACCAATTGCTTTATTTGCCAGTCAGTTGAATGTGAAGGTGCTGAGGTCAAGTCGACCTGTCGTCATCCCTGGCTGATGAATTTCTCTTCAGCTTCTGAGAATCTCAATTATCTTTTATTATTATAAGATAATTAACGGTCTCTCTTGCTCTCTTGTACTCACTCTTTTGTGTCATATTATTAGAAGCACTTGTTCATTCTCTGCTTTTCTGTCTCTATGTCAGTCTCTTTCTGTTCATTTGTGGACTTCCACGTTTTGTGCATGTGAGCACACAAAGTGTGATGTGTGTGATTGTGAATGCTATCCAAAGGACACAGTGGGTAAAACCTCCTGGACGTGTTCCTATTTCTTCTGCTTGCTGTATTGAGCCACCAGTTAAGCCCTCCCAGATCAGTGCGTCAACAGGGGATTCAAGTCAGATAAGCTGCTGTGGGTGGACGCTTACCCCTCAAGGCTGAGCGTTGTCTATGTCACACACTTTTTCCACTGAAAATGATGAAACTTTAGCACTTATCCAGTTCTTATCATACACAGTCTGTCACACACTGTTACCATCAGTGTTTTCCATCAGAGAGGCAGATGAGAGGTCCCAAGGCCAGGCTATTGTTATGTGATGGGTGGTCAACAGAAAGCAGAGACTGTGTTACAGTAAGTCTCCATGGCATGTGTCTAGATCACCTGGGAAACCCCAAATATTTATGTCCTTGTAAACTCAATATAGCATTTTTTAAAAGTAAACCAAAATCTTATAACCCAACAGATTCAACAAGGACACCATTGGCAGTCAGTAGCAAATAGAGACGTGGATTTCTCCCAAGAATACAACATTAGCAGGAACACAGAAAACAAGGGAAATGTTAACAGAATCGATTAATACTTTCATCACATGGCTAAAATAACTACTGTTTGTGAAACCACCATCACATACACTAAACAATACAGTAAAGATGTGAAATAGAACTAAATAATTTAGACAAAGCAAATTCAAGCACAGCATTGAGCACACATCTCCCCACAGTCTCCGGTAGCTTAGCATCAGCTGGAGTCTGATGCGAGGACCTATTAGTGTTTTCCTCTCTAAATGTGTGAATAATCTTAGATTTGAAACATGGCCTGCTTTCTTTGATTAAGTCAAAGTAACAAGGATAGATGCATAAATAAGAGACTCGAGCGGAACGCTACATCATGCAAAGCGAGGGTCATATGACAGACGGTCATATGACAAACTTTAACTACATTTGAGCACCAAACATCACTGACGTAAACAGAGTCCGCCTCCTCTAGTCCCACTGGAGTCCTGTGCTCTGTCCTGCGGTTCGCCCGTCAAGTTCAGCTTGATCAGTGATGTCACGATGGAGATCTTGATTAACTAAACCAAATTTCATTGCAATGCATGAAAACAGTTCAAGATATTTCAAACAAATTTTCAACCTCATGGTAGTGCTATAAGAGAAGTCTGGAGATCAACAAAGTATGTAGTGTGTAGGTGTGGTATGATCAGATTTGATTGACAGTGCCCCCACATTTTTCTTCATATTTTAATTCAAATATTGCCAAAACCAGATTGGTTACCAGAAAGGCATTATGTCATCTTTTCCCAACTGAGTCCTTCATACTCAACCAGTGAGAAAAACACAAACAACACAAAAAATACAGAAAAACTTGAATGTGAAATTCAGGACCTTAGTAGAAATGTGTCTGTACACGTTGAACGCTATCATTCATAAGAGACTGATTGAGGAGATGTGTTTTCATTGCCTTTAAAGTGTCCATCATTTAGATTCCTATAATGTCTGTATTTATAGTAGAGTGAAGCTTCAGCCTCAAAATGTGTTAAAATAGCCTGATAATAAAAGGCAGACAGGCTAAAGACAAAATAGAAGCAGGAAGTGAGGTCAAATGGGTCAGAATAGAAATTGCTCTAAAAGAAACAAAGGGGAGACAGAAAGATGAAAATCAAAGAGACTTTCTTCATCTTAACTGGGACATCGTCCTTGCTGCTTTTTCATGAGCGCTCTGTTTTAGTCTAGCACTGATTCTACTTCCAGTGAGAGGCACTGAGGGGAAGCCAGCAATTAGGGCGGATAGATTTGATTACCTGAGTTGTCATCCTGACTGTAAAAACAGCCTCTAGTCGTCCACACCTCTCAGACCAAGAGGAAAGGGGTAGAGGAGATGAGGAGCGGTAAGGCTAATTGAAGGTCGATGAGATTCATTCATGAGGCAGAAAGCACATATTAATTAATTAATGTTAATAAAACAGGATACCATGACTCTGCCCTCATGCCTGTGACATTCATGGCTGGTATTTGCTGTTACAGACTGAGTTCATTTATCAGGCGAGTTCATAAAGCATTATGAGCCACTCATTTATGCATTGAAACAACCTTTACTCATTTACTGAATCATATTTGGAACTGCAAAGTTTTTATGGTGAAACAGAGTTTGGATCATTTTTCTGACAGCAGGTACTGTAATAGAAAAATCTAAGAGTGTTTGCAGATGTTCTCTGTTTGTATAAATGCGTTCCAGAGCGCCCGCT
The DNA here is from genome assembly GCA_032191485.1 of Leptoclinus maculatus. Lineage (NCBI taxonomy): Eukaryota > Metazoa > Chordata > Actinopteri > Perciformes > Stichaeidae > Leptoclinus > Leptoclinus maculatus. The sequence goes on from JAVDOI010000018.1 coordinate 3,902,146, forward strand.
TGTGTATTACCTGAGTTTATAGTATGGCATTTTTTGCTCAGTGCTGAATTAACTACTGATTTCCCTATGGTAGAAATGGTCACACTCTTTGATTAACATGTTAGAATTCAGCTCTGTCGTTGACATTTACCAGCATCCCTGGCTGACAGAGAAGATCCTGAACACAAGCTATAGAAATATTGCACTTGCTCATTTCTCCCTCTTCCTTTCCTTCCTTACTTCAGACTACAGTCATCATTAGGGAATGAAGTACAGGTGACATCAGTAATTACCTTGAACTATTTTGATGAGATGAATTTCCTACTAAAATTAGGATTTATGTTTGTGTGTGTGTGTGTGTGTGTGTGTGTGTGTGTGTGTGTGTGTGTGTGTGTGTGTGTGTGTGTGTGTGTGTGTGTGTGTGTGTGTGTGTGTGTGTGTCTGCAATTTGCAATTCAGCCATTTTGGTGTGTGCGCCTTTCTGGACAGTAATTAATTATCTGTCAGGTTAACTGGCTGGTATTCGCTATATCAAATTATCTAGAAGAAGAGTCAAAGTTCAATTTATCATCTTTTAACCTTAAAGTTTGGCTTATTTAATAAGGAGCTTGACCCCGTCTTAAGTGATCTAACACAGAAACCGGAAATTAAATAACAAATTCATCTGCTCAGCCCAATATTGTTTGAGCTATGAAGATCCAAAGCAAAGTTGATATGCCTTATTCCACATAGTAGGGAATGTTTGCCTTTTACAGTATCCCCTCAACATGATCCATTTTATCTGAAATTTTGAAAAAAAATGACAAAGCCGCTGCTGGGAGTGTGAAGGCACAACCCACCTAATCACAGACACGATTCACAAAGGTCCAGTCTAATGGTCTGGATGTATTTTGATAGGCGTGTGAGGATATAAGTATCCAAGAGACTTCAATGCATCGAAAGCATATGCGAATGGACAAACACATCTTCACCACCAGCACATACAAGAAAACACATGTGTAAATACAGAAATTAAACAAAAAACAGAACAGTTCCAACACAAAAGAAGCTGCTTCAAAAATATCTGGGTATTTGGTACTTCTTTATTATTTACTCACAGTAACACCGTTGAGAGTTGCAGTGTCACCATCCATTAACCTGGTGACCTCAAAGTGGCCCAAAACCTATTGAATGTCCCAATAATCAGCCTTTCCATCACATCACGTCTCTAATCTAATGCTCTTTACGCTTTCCCCTGTGGAGATATCCTGTTAGCGTGTTGAAACAACCTGAAGGTCATCCGTCTGTCTCACTGGCAGGTCTACGTAAAGCCCTCCCTTCCCTGAACCTCCTTACAATCCACTGCCTCAGATGCCTCAGCCTCAGATGCCACTCCTAAAATCAGACGACATTAGCACATATTTCAGAGTAAGAGGAGGGTTGCGTCGCTTGTCTTTATTTGAGTATTATTGATCCAAATTGCACCTCTGTGGGTCAATAAGTTCTGATATTCCTCATGTGGTATGTCTGTTTCTTCAAGACTAGACCAAATTTGTGATTAATTTATTTTCTAGAGCTTAGTTATTAAACGTAACAAGAGTCAGCTTGCGTTTTGATTGCAATAACATTGCGTTACAGAGTCACTTTGCATTTGTTCCAGAATAAATTTTAGAAGAGATGTTGTCAAATTCCAACAGCCTGAATTTGTAAATGAACATAATTGGAGTATATCTATATGTTCTACACAGGAAATGGCAATGGCTCCGTAATGGATTTTAAAGTAGTAGGTTTGGAAAATAAGAGGTATGCTTTTAGCCATGTGGTAGTAATATCCACACTGAGCTCCATCAAGTCTATAGAATTGCTGTACGCTGCATTAAAACTCACTCTTGTCTGCATTTACACGGCTTTCTGAAGCGCTCTTTCCATTTTTCCATCCTGTCTTTCAATGTGACAATTAGGTGAGAGGAGATGGAGGAGTCACTAAACAATACCCCCTTTATGCCCCCTTTTCCATTTACACCTCTGCAGTCCTTTTTCTGTTGGTTTTACACGGTCAGCTTCTCCTCTCTGACTTCTTTTCTGTTCTTCTCACCTGAATTTAATAAGTAGGATGGACATGTTAGTTAATTTGTCAAACTCCTGAGTATAGATAAAATGGAGACAATAACATCCACGCATCAAAGTCACTGGGCTGAGACAGAAGCTGTGGTAATGCTTCTTGTAGAGGACAAGCGGAACTAAGGTCTACCAAACAGGTAACATAATACATATGTTAGACCAGTAAGGTGGAAATTGTGGCCCAAACTGGTACTGTGCTGGTTAAAATGTCAAGAAACTCTCCAGAACAGGCCAACTCCACCAACACTGTTTTTCACTGCAATTAGGACACACAAGCACGAGTGCTCTAGAATCAAATTAAATTATATCAATTAGAATTTAGCTTGTACAGCATATGCTTTTACTTTGAAAGGAATAGCAAATATTAAAAGACATGTGCTATTATTTGTGCCAAATCATTCTCTATATCTGGTAAGAACCTTGCTTCCCAATGACACAAACAAAAGATCTATTTTCTCTCTTTTTATCACAGAGTTAGTTGCTAAGTTACTGAAATTGACTGATGTGTTTCTCTTTCTATTATTTATTCTCTTGTTATCCTTTGTCTGTAAACTGCTGGCTGCTGTGTTGCAGTGATGCGAGTCATTATGTTGCTCTGCATGTATGTCTTTCTAGTATTGATCTGCTCGTACTGTATTCAGTTGCATTCAGGTCTTAGAAATGAACCCTCACCTACAGAAAATCAGAACATCACAGACCTGTACAGTCTGAGGCCCTCAGACAGAAACCTGTTGAATGTTCCCAAGTCAAGGTGTACTGTATAAACCAAACTTTGCTTTGCTTGGCACCTCAACTCAGGAACAATTTGCCAGATTAAATCCAATTTGCTAAATCAGTATCCTTTTTAAAAATTGTTTCTGAACATGTATTTTTATGTTTTCATGTTGTGTCATGTTCATCTTGGTATTTATGTGCATGTAGGTCAGGGGTCACTAATAGGCGGACCACGGTCCGAGTCCGGACCCAGATGCCTTTGCATCTGGACCCTGGACCTAAAAGATAGATAATTAAGAATTATAAAATTTTGATGGAGCACAGCTTTTTCAGCCTTTATGGCACTCGTTCAACGGTCCAGGAAACACAACGACCAATTACATGCGTTACAAATCGCATCACGTGATGCTGCTCAGCCAATCAAATATGTGTATTCTGATAAGCTTCCCGACTCGAGTGAGATTTACAAACACAGGGGAGACGGGGCGAGAGACCGAATAGTCGGAGAATAATACGTGAGTGAGAAGTTATGTCACATGACGTTCTCCAAAATCAGAAATGTGGTCAGCGAGACCAGAACCTTTAACCAAGAATGGACAGACTCTTAAATGTTAATTCTTCCCACGGGCAGTTTAAAACCAGTATGTCTGATATGTTCAGAGACCATGGTGATTCTTTAAAACAGTAATGTAAAGCACCACAAAGAGACAAAGCACACATCTATTTGATAATGTATCAAATCTGAAATGAAGGCACACAAATAAACCTAAGAACCCAGTATGATTGATCAATTAGAATCCTAACACATGAATTCACTGCCCAACAATGATAAACAGAGAGGAGAATGAGGCTGAAACAAGTGGTTTCAATAACCACAGATTTAGTCCCCGCACAGAAATTTCTCTTTTTAGAAGATGACAAGAATATGGCTTTTTTTGTGTGACATCACTTCACACCTGAATTTAAAGCTGCAGGGCAAAGACAATTCAATTCAATACATTTTTCTTAAATTAAGTAATTTATTTTGTAATTTATTCTTAAATGCATCCCTTATTTTACTTGAAACGAGAGAATAACATTTATTATTATTAGATCATGTATTATTTATAATTCATCCAGTTCAATTTGAAAACTAATAATAAATATTGTTGAGATATTATACAATTGAACTTTCTTTATTTGATTTGACAGTCAGTTGTTGACTACATACAGACGTAGTCTTCAATATATATGGAACTAAATCATAGCGCATCGACCTCGTTGAATTGTAATTGAATACCCCTGATGTAGGTTGTTATATGTATGTTTATGTACTGATGTAACATGTATATTTGTATGACCTGATCTACATTTTGTGTGACCAATCAAATGTGTGTGATTTACTGATCTCCCTTTGTACATGCATTTTTTTCTGTTTTCCTTGCACTTTGTAACATCTCATACAAGTGCTATATAAATAAACTTTGCTATTACATCAATATAATGTATGTCCCTGTGCATTCACAGAGACAAACACCTCCAACTCCCAAAAGGCGAGAGTTCAGGCACTCTGTAACCTCCCATTCTTGGACTGAGGTGATGACTGGAGGATGTGAAGCAGGAGATTGCCATTGGTCATTTTCCCGGAAATTTACTGGCTTTAGGTAATTGATGACATCGGTAGTTAATGGTCCAAGGAGAGATAGATACATTTGTTTTAATGTCTCTTTTAGTTGAGGAAAGTAGCTGCTGCGTAGGAAGCCAGCTATAAAAAAAACAACACTTTACCTTTTTGAGTCTAAGTGTTTTATTTTTGTACAAGTCAAACTGTGTTTCAGTGACAGCAGCAGGCAAGATAAATTGAATTCTATTCTCTTGGGGCTGAAAGGATTTGTGTCATTATTGACAGGTGATGAAATCCTTTTAAGTCCACATTGATTTCTGGGCCAGATGCTCGTCCATTCATGAATTAGCAGGCAGTGCTTATCCTCGTCAGAGTCGCTGTATTGATGGCGAGTACATCCTTCATCAATAGTCCTCCATTAAACACAACCTAATTTATTTATTTTTGTTTTCAGTGAGTACCTTTTCATGCACACACTGTTATCCGTTACAATTAAACAGCTGCCAACTCGATGGGAATTGTGTTATGAAGGTCAAGCTAATCAGCACATCTCTGCTTAGCATGCATGAAGTCTTTCATTACTGCGTGTGATGGAATGCTCTTGTTACAGTTGTTTGTATGTTTTACTGTACATTAAGGCCAAGTGGTTATTTTAGTAGTGAAGGATAAAGATTTATTTAGAATTAAAGTGCTGTTGGTGTTTTGAGAGACAATACAGGAGCTATGTAAAGAGTAACTAAGCCAACATTACATTCATTTTTGATTCCATTAAGACCACTCCAAGCAACACTACTGACTAAGCAAGAGAATGAGTTTGTGGCATCGCCTGTGCACTTTGCCTTCTAGAGTTTCAGCATGGCCTTAAAGGCTTTAAGTGCTCACAGGAGCTGAAACGGAGAGATGATGCCTGATAAATGTGTTGCTCTTCTGTTTCCACTTAAATGGTCAGTGAAGAAGATTCAAATTCATGAAAAGCACCCAAAGCACAGGAAGAAAAGTGACTTATATTTGCAGCAGAATGTCAAAGAATACACAAGGAGAGGTATAATTTGACTTTATTAGAATTACATAACATTACACAAAAAAGCAAAGTACAGCCAGCTCTTTTGTATGTATGTGTGTGAGAGAGAGACAGAGAAAGAAAGCAAAACACACAAAATGTGTGTATGTTAGACATGAGGAAAACCAACTTAGTAAGCCAGAAATCTTAAAGATCACACCAGACAAATGGTACACAATCTGCCTCCACTTTATAAATATGGCTTCTTCTCTGACACACACACACACTTTCCATACTTAAAATACACAAATGTTATCCAGATGATCCGCATCCTGACAGATAGCACATCCCTCCGGTCTGCTAAGTCAGGAACAACGAATAGTGGCTGTAGTGACAATCATAATAGCAATGAATCTGCCCCGTCATAAGGGAGGTAGACCTGTTGAAGCTCCTCCATGAGCATGAAACAGAACGGAAAACTACACATTCCAAACCACAAGTTAACACCTAAGGCCTTATAGCGTCATAGCAGCACAAACATACTTGTTAAGATAACAGTGTGGACAACAGCCAAGAAAACCACATCAACTATTTTTCACATTGTTTTCTCAAAGTTGTCACTGTTTCAGAAGGAACAATATAGTCACAGAAAGCTCTGTCCATGTCTTCACCATGGATGGGGAAACAAGGCTGCCAAATGCTTTCATCTCCAGCTCTTGTTTAGCCTCAAACAAAAAGTGGATCATGAGGGACACATGCATACAAACACACACACACACATGCACACACATACATACAGACACTGTACACTCAAAACACACTTAAGGCAATGGTGGCCTGGCAACTGTGACCATTGGAGTAGATCTAAATGTGCCCCTGTATGCTTCTCTAACCCTTCAACCCTGTTCATCCCACATATGAGCCTGCGGCCTGTACAAGCTGCTTGGAAACATGGAGCACTACTACAGATCACTGAAACACAAGATCAGCTCTTTCCTTCACGGAACATCACGATATACAAGAGAATACTTCACATTAATATGTCATATTGTTAACACCTGATTTCAGTACAATTCAGAATACAATGTGTATATTAATAATGGTACAGATGAGCAGGTATGAGCGCAGATATGGAGCGGATACAATTTATATTTGCATGTTGTTAAAGAAGGCTTGTGTGTCCACATACTGTATCGTTGCTGACATTCACAGGAAGATGGCTGCACTAATCCAAAATCCGCCCCAGAGACAGTAAACGTTAACAATAATGAAACGATACCCAGACGACACGGCCTTTAATCCTCGTCCTTTACGTTCCACATTATTATTTCTACACTCACTCTGCATGGATCATATTGACATGATGCCTGAAATGACTACTACATCTTCATGATAATACAACACTGAAGAATATATTAAAACATGACATAGCAACTTACTGCGTGCAGGAGATCGGTCATCACATAAACTCGACAACAAAGATTTTTGTTGACAGCCTTCAAAAAAAGGCTGCATTGTGGAGGTTTTTTTTCTGGTGCTCCCAAAGGACAATTAAACCTTTGTTGTGCCAGAAATTAGCTTCTCATAAGTAAATGTGTACAGGCTGGATTACCAGTCAGCCAAAACTGGAAACTATCCTGGGACTCCAAAAATCTAGGGGCCCCCAAAAGCCCTAAATACACTGTGTGGCTTGATTCATTGCAAATTTGTGAGTGAATTTGCACCACAAAAATACAATATCTAAGTATTATTAGCTAATATTGTGGCCATCTTGTAGAAAGGCCCTGTGTCAAAATCTAACTTAAGTGCTGTCTTATGTCTTATTTTAGTTTAAAATGTGCTAACATGATCCATCTCATTAAATTGTATTAAATCAAATTACCATACTCAAACACTATTTTAAGGATTGATTCTAGCACTGGACATAACAGGAACTTCATGACATATAACACAACATATGTTCGGGTCAGTACGGGCCCCACAGGGAATGTTTTTGCACAGAGTGCCCCAAAACAACATATATTTATGTTCTTGTGACAAAATCCACTAGCGTTCATTGTAGTAACCTTAACCATGTTCCCTCTAACATAAATATAACAATATTTAACCCAAACTAAGAAGCTTCCATCACTTCAACAAAGCCTAAACAGCCCTTAATTAACCATTACATGGTTGCATCATTAGACAGATTTATACATGGTCTCCTGTAGAGAAGGGCGTCAGATCAGTTTGTCATTCCTGATTAACGGATTAACGGATTTGGACATTTCCCCCAAACAGGTTAATTCAACCATTTACAGTAAAAGGGACAACGTAGGATTATAATTAATACCTCAAGATAATAATACATCTCTTACTTTAAAAGTAATTAATTATCAACTACCTTCTCCGAAATGGCAAGCTGAAATTAAATACTAACCATTGCAATACCAACCGCTACAGTTCAATTACATTGCCAGGGCATTGTGGAAAGGAGTTGTGTTTGCAAATCAGATAACCGAGCCTCTTTTTTATATCGGATTTGTCATGAATCCACCTGGCTTCGTAGCCCAGTCGGGCAATTTTGCTCCTCAAACATCAGCTTTGCTGACATTAAACAATTACGACCCTGTCAACACCTGAGCCCCAGAGACTCTCTTCTGCTGCACATGTGGACAGTGTCCTTATCATTCACTAGCAGCACTCAACCCTGAGCACAGCCGCACCGTTTATCAGTGACACTTGTGTCAAATAATCTAAGAACATTTAACTGTACCAAATGGTTACACTTTTATTTCGGGGGAACAAGCTCCGGTCACGAGGAGGCTCTGCAATCCCAGCAGCGGTGAGAGATTCAGCTGAGAATACAATAAAGCCCCCAAGAGCCCAACAGACATATCACCGAGATATACGGGCACACAAAATGCTAAAGGTGCGAGATGCCATCACCAAACATGGTAATAGGACGCTAAACACGGTGTGGAGACCATGGTGGTGGAATGGAAAAATCAATCAATGCTGCCGGTAACAGCTTTGTGTAGTCTTTTGTGGAGAGGAGAGAGCAGCAGAGGCATAATAATCACAAGAATGAGCGAGGACTTGTCAGTCTGTAAAGGCCACTTCGTTGTCTTGACTGAACATGATTGATTAAGGATACCTGCCAGTAATCAGTGAACACTTTCATCCCTCTAACAATGTGTTTTTATAATAGCAGACATTTAAAATAGCGTGTTCTCTTGAACTTAGAAGGTCTCATTCATCAACCAACTATGAAAAAAACACCCATTTTCTTAATAACACCTCTTTCTTTCTGCAGATAGATTTAATTTGTCCAGCGTTTGAGATAGCTCAGATGATTTCAACACTAAACCTCAAAGCTTCAGTAGATGTTTGTTTATACCTCTTGGGTTCAGTGGAACAAGCTTGACATATTATCCTGTGTTGTTATTGCTAACATGTTAGCGAACAGATGCCTATTTATACATCCGGGAAAATACATTAATTCAGAGTTATTTTTGTGGTCACCCAATAAATTGTCTAATCTTCACTGTCCTTTTAACTCTGTTTTGGCCTCCACCAACCCCTGAAAAAGCCAGCTGCCTGCTGGAGGATGAGAGCTGGAAAACCAAAAATATCATCCAAAATAAATAAAAAACAGAGGGAGCTAAACTGAGGGTAGCAGCAGTGATGGGTGACCCATTTGCCATTACACATAGTAGTCTGAAAAATATATGATAACCTACGTGATTTTTAAACAAAGGACTGAAGGCGGTGGTTATAGTAACCTTTAGTACTTCTGTTCACAAAGAAGTGTATTTATACATAAGTGGAAGATGTTAATTAAGGATCCAACCACTACCCACTGCATACTTGTCATCACAGTTATTTTTATACTGAGATTTAATTTTCATGCCAGAGTTAATTTTGTAAAGGAGCAAAGGAACTAATCATTAGCATCTGTCTGTAATTGGTTGTGCGCAAGTGTGTAAATAAATATATAACCATTTGAAACTGAGCACTCTGTGTATGTGTGTTTGTGGCGACTGGATGAGCTGGTGTGGATTGGGCATCAAATCAGAACGTCAAATGGCAAATCAGCCTCTCACCGTGAAAAAAAAAACCACGTTCCAAGTGTCACTCATAAACAACAACACAGACATGAATACCTCCTGTCTGCTGTTTACATGCAAAATAACGTATTCACTTTAAGAAAAGTGGTAATCGGCACAGGGCCACCAAGGCCAGAGACAAACTCAGCAACTAGATGAATGTGCGCCTCTTGTGTTTCAAAGATGACGGGGCCTGTCTGTACAGTGAGACAAGGGGAAGGTCAGTGGAAGGTCAGGGTGATGTTCTGGCTGTCACGTTGTCTTGCTCTCTGCACTAGACATGAACTGGACACGTTGCAGGAGATACTAATTGATAAGCATGTAAGTGTACAATTTTTTTGACCTAGTCATGGTGTGTCGACAAGATTGTAATTTGCTTTTATATTTCCGTCACGTAGTTTGAGCTTTCGGCTGATCGAATTCTGTCTTACTGTAGTTTAATCTCATAGTAAGGCTTCACTATGATTCATATTTTGAATACAAAGGGAACAATGCACACAATAAACCACAGGAGCTGCAGGCCAATCTAGAATCTTCCAAGAAATGCTTCCAAAGTTTGGCCATACATCTATTAGTTGAGAGGCTGACAGCATTGTGCTTTGGTGCACTCAGTGAAATATGCTCATCTGTTCAGCCTGGCAGGGTTGAGGTTGTAACACAATTAGTGCGAAGTGAGCAGGGGAGCCAGAGTCAGGCACGCTAGACAGGGCCTGACCAACAGAGACCTCTGAAACCTGGCTGTCATTTTTGTAAACCTGAAAGTGAATTTAACAGGGACTGCAAGTCACTGAACAATCACTGAACTAAGGGAAACTTGTCTCCTTGAAAGTATAAGGCTGCAGTAAACTTGTTCATAAAAATCACCCGTTCAATGTTGCCATATGGTACGTATATAACATATTTGTGTCAGCTATAAGCTTACTACTAGTGACTTCATCAACGTTTAATACATTTTTTTGTCCTCATAGCAATAGCAAAATGCAGAACCTTCTGCTGTACTCAGTGGTGTTTTTCGTGAAATGGTCTCTTAAATACCCCACATCACTACCCATGAGAAAGAAACACAATCCAAGTGCCAAGTCATCCTTCTCATATTTGCTACTGTGTCACAATACAAACATTGCAGCATATACAGAAAAATCTGTCTCCAAAAACACGAAGGTGGCTATAGCACTACAGTATCAAACCACAACACAAGGCATCAGCACTGCCCGTCTAAGCTTTTTACACCACTGAAGTGTTTTCTGCAAACCACGGAGCCATGGAGAACTGACAACCTGCTCTTTTGTCGGGTCCCATCAGGACGAAATTAAGTTTCAGGTTGTTTAGAAGATCTTTTTAGTCTTTAAACTCCACTTCCAGGAACCTTCGGGTTACACTTTGCCTGTGATAATGGTGCCCCTGATGAGTGTGACGAATCAGCAAAAGACAAATATGACATAGTATTTAGAACCAGGCACTTAGTCCACAAGGCAATTACATTACTATCATTAACACAGATACACAACCGACCGCACGATATAAAAAAACGATTTTAAAGTTACATAATGACTACAAAGTTATTAAAATGCCTTACAGCCCACCACTGAAGTCACACACACATATGAGTAAACATCTCAACAGCCAATTTGTGTCGGTCAACTGTTACAACAGATAAATGTACAATCTGGGTTTTTTTCTGTGCTTTTTTCATTTACAGCTATGGAGGTATGTACACTGTAAGACTGGGTTTCATTAAATGATCCCTACATAACTTTACTCACAGTCATGGTTGAAGCTTCTATCCTACGACACTATTTGGCCTGTTTTTAGTACAGAATTGGCCTAAAGACAAAGGATGTGGGGTGCTGTGTTGCCGCAGTAACTGTCTCTTCTGGATTGTGCCTGCATCCATCTGCCTCAGCAGGTTCCCATGGTGCTGACTGTGGTGTAACTGAACTTAGACATGGACGCTCCCATTGCCATAGCATCCTCCTCGTTGTCCCGCAGCCCACTACGACGGCGGCGACGGCAAGGTGCAGCACAGCACGCGAACGTGGTCAGCAGAGCTTTGCGGAAACGTGTGTTCATGAAGCAGTAAATAATTGGGTTGACGCAGGCAGAGGTGTAGCACAACAAATGGATGAAAGCGATGGGTGTCCCTGAGAGGGCTCTTTTGGCAGAGATGTCATCAAAAGCCCGCCAGGTGTTGGCACAGTACAGTGGCATCCAGCAGAGAAAGAACAGGACAACAATGACCACCAGCATGCGGATAACCCGCTTCTTGGCCTCCAGCTTGGCCTCCGATGTGTTGCTGCGTGGTCGTTCTGCCTTGATTGCCCTGCTGGATGCAGCCATGGTGGACATCTCCATGGAGTGTGGCCGCTGGACAACATTAACGTAGCAACCATCTCCATCATCACTGCCACTAGACACAGCGGAGGTGAGTCCATTCTTCACATCTGTGTGGGAGTGCAGAGTAAAAAAAAGTATTACTGTGACACAAATGTATTGTATTTAAAACTCTAAAATGACCTCTGCCTGCCACTGGATCAACAGGGAAATCATGAGATGTCCTACAGCCGGTGTCATTTCGGAAAATCTTAAATTAACAAATAAGCACAGCTCTGTGATTACACATTCACCCATTTCTTAGTTTATTTTTGAGTGAATCATAGCTCTTCAAAGAGCAGCAGTTCACCTTGGTGGAAAAAAAAGAGTGAATAGCAATTCCTTCTGAGCCACAGCAATCATCCATCAGGGGATGTTGTAATTTAATAGTCAAATTGAATTGACGTTAAAGTACAAGAGGAGCTTCTAGTCAAGCAAATACAAACAGAAACTGGTAAGGTAGTAAAACCACGCCTGGATTTTTTAATCAAAATTGTTATTTTAGAAGTTCTATATCCTTTATTCCAGTTTTTTTAACCCGCTCTTTGTCTCTTGAGCTGGATTTTATTTCTTTTTTTTCGACAACCTCTTTCTCTCTGAGACCAAACAGATGGGGATGTCCGGGCACCCAGCTGCGAGCCAATTCCATCCTCTAATGGAGCACCGGCAAATACACTCAATGCTGCTATCCTCTAGACACACTCTCACATTCCCACAAAAAGGTTATGCTCCACTTAACCTGCACACATTACAATGATTGTAGCGCTAATGATATCGTTGTGATTAAAATGAATTTCCCCATCATTCACATGTAAATGCTAACATTTAGAGTGTAGTTGGTAGTTGTAGTTGATATTGTGATGACATTCAAGAGACACAGTTTGACACAATGTGATCTCATGTGAAGGAGTAGCATGTATTTTAACTCTCATTCCCAACTCATACGGGTGCTCGTAGATTAACTAATGTAACGTCTGTCTCCGTGCATAAAGTTCCTAGAATCAGCATTTTTTTACTCCTTGCTTTACTTTTATTTTTTTTTATTAATTGGCTGCTGTCTGCAAGCCAAATTGCCCTCTGGGACATTAACCCTACTATTTTCTGTATGTTTTCCACATGCAGTGTACATGATCTCACCGGTAGAGTCTTTTTTGTGGCCCATCTCAAACTGGATGCCTCTATAAAGTTCCCTGGAGATCAATCCATAGGCCACAATCATCACCAACCCCGGGATTGCAAACAGCACAAGCAGCAGCAAAATGTACCTATAAGAGACATAAAGAGGGTAAAGATCCCAATGTCCATGAATTCAGACATTCATGTAGCCCCAGTTTGTACATCTCACGTATTAATGTATTACCATTACCTTTATGTTTGAGTCACAGAGCTAAGCATTGTTTTTGTTTTCAGAAAAAGAACTGTCTTCCTAATTCAAAATGACATATGTCCTTGCTCAGCTTGTGTGATGTCTACCAAAATAACAAACATATATTTGTAATTTTGATTTTCAAACAAAAGAACATGTTTTTTTTTGTTTTTTTATCAAAGCATTCTTTCATCCAGATGGTAAGTCTTTGGGGAATCTAGAAATACCTTCATAACAGCTGTAAATGTTGAAGAATTACCTTTAGTGTATTTAAATTCTTTTCAGATAAAAATAACTCTAGTAATACACTAGAGACACAAACTTGGTGCTCATGCACATATTTATACACCCACAAGCAAGCCTACAGTCAGACAAAGACATAGATTCAAACACAAAAGCAGTGAAATACACACAAAGACAGAAAGTGAGAGCTGCTAAAGACAGGCTTCCTAACATGGAAGTAAATGTTTGAAAGTACACACACACACTCGCACACACACATTCAGACGCAGCTCATCTGAAATTGATTTGATACAAAACCACACATTGTCCAGATGGCTAGCAAGATGGATGATCTGAGTGCAGGTTTTATGTTAAGTTGCATGTATCTGCTGTGTGCTCGGTTACTCTGGAAATGTAAGGAAAAGCAGCTATTGTATATCTCCAGTTAAATTTACAGCACGTCTTAACTAAAAACATTCCTCCTTAATGTTTTAATGACTGTTTTTAATGTCCAATGTATGTTCTTAATTGTTTTTAAATCTCCTTTTCTTATGCCTTATGTTTTGATGCTTTTAATGGTTTTATGTGAAGCACTTTGAATTACCTTGTTGTTGAAATGTGCTATACAAATAAACTTGCCTTGCCTTGCCTTGCCTCCACTTTTTCTAATTCATAAACAATTGCAAGAAAAAAAAATCATTGTATGTCTTTTTCTTTACAAACTTCATGTAATGTGACTTTAACATTAAAATGATCTTAAATGTGGTTGTTGAGCCAACAAAAGAAATCCTTGAGTTGTAGTTTATGGTGGCTAATGCTAGTTAACGTTTCTAGCTAACGATTCTTTTCCACATGGTTGCATGTCAACACAGTCATTCTGGACATATTCAAGAAAACGTTTTAAAGAACTGGGATTGCTTAATTAAAGGACCCTCCATCTACTGTAAACACTCACCAGGCCTGCTCTGCTTTTGGGAGGGGCCACATGTGGCGACACTGGTGAGCAGTGGTGTTGTCAGGACGATGAAAAGACTCCAAGTCGCTGACGATCGGGTACGGGATCATCACGACGAAGGCTAGCACCCACGTAGCAGCGATCACCCGATAGGCGTGGGAACGGGTCTGCCACACCCGCGACTTCAGGGGGTTGCAGATGGCGCTGTAGCGCTCGATCGCGATGGCAACCAGGCTAAACGTGGATATGCTCACTGATATTCCTGTGGAATAACAAAACAGATTATTTCAAAGTGTAAGAAAACACCCATGCTATCTTTGCTTTTGATGAATGTAAAGCTCAGAATAGAGCGTGGGCCAGTAATAGAAAAAGTAATAAAAACATGTTTGTTGAAGCGCACATAATATCTGCAATCATAACTGAGAACAAAACGTGGCGCCCTGTGGAAATGGGCTAACAAATGAGTATAGTGTGAGATAGGAGGTAGGGATGGTTATCTTAGTCTTGGTAGAAGAAATCATGCTGGCCTAGGCCACTGATGTTATCTTCCATCTCCCTCCTGACAGGGCAAGACGGGAAATTACTCTTTACTTCTCTTATCCATGTCCTCAACGAGAAAATCCAGAATACAGACTGTGTGTGTGTGTGTGTGTGTGTGTGTGTGTGCGAGGCAGGACCCAGGGGTGCACTGTGTTGTGTCTGTACCAATGAGGGCAGCTTTAGAGCAGATCCCACAGAAGCAAAGAACAATCAGCCTACAGTTTCTCCCCTGGGTTTGTCCACTTTTTGCTCAGTGCATCAAGATGATGGCTGTCCTTCATAAATATAGCTGCAACCAACAATGTTTTCACTATAAATTGATCTGTTGTTTTTTTATCAGCTGATTGAGTAAGCTAATCTTTAAGTCTACGAAATGCTAGAAGATCAAGGACGTGATTTAGGACACAGGTATGTTATTATACTGAATGTAGAGAATGATGGCAAATCTACAGATAGAAAGTCTGTATATTTGCATCAATACTCCCCCCTCCTCTCACCCATGAGGTAGGACACTATCTTGCACATGGCGGCTCCAAAGATGAAGTCCTTGAGGATGCTGGGGATGAGGTTGAAGGGCATGCAGAAGACGACCATCATCAGGTCACTGACGGCGAGCGACAGCAGGAAAGTGTTGGTCACGGTGCGCATGCGCTTATTGACCGTCAGCACCACGATGATCAGCAGGTTGCCGAACACACTCAGAAAGAAGATGAGTGAGTAGAGCAGGATCCGCAGTGTGTGGTCATCATCTGGTACAGAGAAAGACGGGAGGGGGAGCATATGTCAGAGCGTGAAAATGGTTGCCCTACTGAACAGTCCTTTTTTAGATACAATACAATCAAGCTGTCTTTGTGGCTAAGTGGAGAGCACTTCAATCAGAGGATCGGCGGCTCGCTAGTCGCATGTCGATGTGTCCTTGAGCAAGACACCGAACCACCAAATTGCTCCCGTAGCTGTGCCTACGGTGTGATAGAATCTGAATTGTAAGTCGCTTTGGATAAAAGCGTTAATCAATAATGTATTGATCCAGACAGCCTCGAGCCAATTGTGCAAATTCTTCTTCTTTAACAGCACTAAATAGCCATAAGCTATGAACGTTTTTAAAACACTAGCTTAACTTAACTAGTAGGATCTAGTAGGGACACCTTTTTCACATCCGAGCAGCACTCCATGCAGACTTTGTGCTAGTTCTATATTCAGGGTAAACAAATACTGGTACGAACTCACTGCTCTGGTCATTTCTTTGTAATATCACAGTTGTTTATACCTCAATGCTAAATACAGTAAAATATAAAAAAAAGTTATTGTGTTGAGTCCGGCTGTTCTCATACGGCGTTCGTAGCGATACCTACAAAAAATGAAAGCACTGTAATTTGTTGATATTGTACAAAATCAATTTGTATGTAATCCAAGTAATTATGAAAAAGGAAGTTTTAAGGACTACAAAAACATACACAGAACGGGCTTGAGGGGTGGTGGATGGGTCAAACAAAAAAACAGTCTTTCACCCAGGAGACTGTGGTTTGCGCCCCGTGTGAAACGAGAAGTCAACAATGATTAATTTGTCGCGTAACTGCCGAACTTAAGTAACGCCACTTCCATAGTTATTTTAACCTAAACCACAATCTTTTCCAAAACCTAACCAAGTAGTTTTGTTGCCTAAGCCTACCCTAAGTGGTTTCCTGTGAAGACGGAAATATATTTTGAAAAGACTGTATGCATGTAACAAGCGGAAATTGACATAGTGTTGCTGGACTGTCGTAGGAGAAGGCACAAAAAATGAAATGTTTTCGTAATATATCATATTCAAACTGTTGTATGAGGATAAGTTGGTTGAGTCCAGCTGGGCTTTGAGTTATGTTGAACTTGCACCACCTGGCTGAAAACAATCATAAACAGATTTACATAATTGACAAGCTTCTACCTGCTACTCATTTTTGTCTCACTAGATTTCTGCCACCAGCCTTGGACAACATGAGCCTGGTTAGCTTGTTTTGTTTTTGATAGCTGTTGTTGCCTAAATATTTCTACTGGCATGGCAAGTCACCAGTTAGCTGCAACCAGTGTTGCCAGGTTTGGCTGACAAAAAAAACCAAAGGCAGTACCTGTCCAATCGTCATAAAAGATAAATCATCCAGCTAAATTATCATTTTGTATGCACGTGTAGTTTTTCATACTGAGCAGCCAAGCACTGTGTGTATCGAATTTGGTTACCAACATTAATATTTTCCACCTTAAAAAATATTGTTAAATACAAAATACTGTGGCCTGCAGCGCAAAGCCTGTCTGCTCCCTCCGCCATTGGCAGCTTCACTGGATCACATACAGAAGTCCATGTCTAAATCACATCACATGCATAAGCCATAACTTCATTGACACAGTTGTAGAGGCTACCAAACACACTCAAGCCCTAATCCTCTGAAGAAACACCTCCAACAGTTCCTCAAAGGCACATAGTAAATTGGTAAATTGTAGTAAATGGTAAATTACATCATACAATCTGCAACACATCTAAAGAGAGTCTGTGCCCTGCAAAACACCAACCAAATGTATTGCTATCTCCATCTTTTCTTTTCACTTACTGCACTCCCATTTCTCTGAGTATATTTTCAAAGCACATTTTCATCTTCGTCTCTCCTTGATCTTTACCCTTTTTCCATCTCAGGAGTTTGCTTTCTTTCCTTTATTTCTTGGTCCATTCCCTCTCCTTCTGCTCTCAATTATAAGTAGGCGTTCAAAGAAATACAGCAACAAAGCAAAGTCATCGACACAGCTACGCAACTCATATCTGATAACATTTTAGAAAAGACCAGCTTTTCAGCTTGCGCAGCAGCCATTGATTCATGTCTTCTATCTGATAAGGTTATTCTGGACCAGAGCAATTACAGCTCACTGACTCACCATCACAAATGGTGTTAAAAACACAAAACACAATACCCATATTTCCCTTGGCCTGTCACATGTAATTACAGTTGTCCTGAACCTGACTCATTGATTTACAAAAATCCACCTGAAATGTAAAATGTATGAATTGTGCACAGCTTGGCTAGGGCACATACTGTAATATGTGTGCTTATCAAAAAGCAGCATTACATTCAGGTAGAGATGTGGAAATCTGAACTCTGCAGCACAAGAGCTGGCATGAGGTTAAAGTGGACAATCGAAAACAGGATTTGGCTTCAAATCCAAAATGGGCAGATGTGTGGTTCATACTGTATATGAAAGTAGGATAATGGCATGTAATTGATTTAATGCTCTTTCCTCCAACCAGCCGCTCTGAAATGTGTTTGTTTAACTTGCAGGCTTAGCGATGGATTCCGGCTCAGCTTGGTCAGCGAAAGTCAGTCTGTCTCCCTCTCTCTCCCTCTCATCTCTCTCTCAGAGACACACACTTACAGTCTTCCCATCTCATGACATGAGGCTGCACCATCTGTCTCACGCACTTCTATGCAAAATAAAAGAGCAGGAACCTCTAATACGGTGGGTAGTGGGTATACTGTTCTGCTGACACAACATCAGGGTTCTGAACCACAACAGCCTCGTAAATGGCAGCAACTAAACGTTTTTTAATTCTTTGCTTTTTTTGTGCACCTATACATTTACATGAGCAAAATAAAAATGTGCAGACAGATGATTGGTAAGAAAGTTCCTGTATTACGCCCTCTCTCTTTCCTAATGAAATATGTTACACTGGCCTCTGCCTAATTGAAGCCAATTAGCTGTCCTGTGTGCTCGCTGGCTGTGCGGAAAACACTGATAACTCCCTCAGCACATTTAACATTTCCTTCAGGCCAGCAAAAGCTGCTCATAGAGCGGAAGCATTTATGTTAATCACCTCCCCTCACCAACCTGCGTTCGGATTAATATTTTGCTATATAAAGTCGAGCACTCCTATTATGTCGTTTTTGGTTCTACAGCCTCACTTTGACAGCTTCATACTGCTGCATTAAACTACAAACTGTTTAAAAGCCTTTTCACACCAGGCACACATTTTCGTCCGAAAAATTGTCACAGAAATGTATAACAATGTACTTTGTCGGTCCTTATGAATGCTTTCACTCGTCTGCAACATTCAAGTTGGGAAAAAAATATGAGAACGGACGTCAATTTCAGCGATTTCCACCTATGGAAAATGAAATCCTTTGCCCTCATTCTGCATGATAATTAGCCATGTGCTTCTATTTGTTGCATGGAGATTGTGTATTTTTGGATAAAAGGCCTTAGTTGCCCGTCCAACATGAGCTAAAAGTGGAACAACTGAGCTGAGGTCACTGGTGGACAGACAGACTAAACTGAGAAGGGCCCAGGGGTGCTACTCTTTATTCACCTCAGGTGCAACACACCAATCCTCAAAACAGAAAATGGCGCATTCTACATTTGTGTCCCGGTGCTTTTACAAGCATCCAAAAGGTGTAGGGACCCCACCACGGGTGCCCTCCCAACAATGGCACTCTGCTTCACTGGAGGAAAGGGATATGTTACAACAAGTCTCCAAACAAACAAACAGCCCAGTTGGTATAAACTCAAAACAATAAGGAGCAAAACAGCAGCAAGTGAACCTACAAATGGGAAACAGGGATTAACAAGGATCACCATGCTGCATACTAAAATATACTTTTTGATGTTGTGAGATAACTCACCACCTCTAGTATCGGGCATGAGACCTTGTTGCCTCGGAGCTGTCTTGATCAAGCGATTTCAAATACATATGATGTGAGGCACATCTGCACCAGATGTCCATTGTTTTGTTATACCGCTGTATTATATACTGTAGCTTCTTTCAGCTCATTGTTTTGGTTTTATGGCCCACAACATTGCTGTTTTGTCTCACCACTCACATTTGCATATTTTCTATATGCACCATGCAGCAGTTTACAGATAAAAAGCTCTCAAGGCACACTATCTAAACAGCAGTCAGACAAATTTAGCGAGTAGCTGGTTAACATAGTGGAGCGGCTAAAGAGCAAGATAGTTCCCTCAGGTTAAGTGTTTTCACTCTCGCTGTGAATCTCGCTCTTTGAGCAGATCTGCACAGCTGTGCTGCATGTGGTGCTCCTGATGTGGGCGTATTATGAATATTCCACCAGTTTTTAGTGTTTCACCACCTGTGACAGACAACTGGCAGACAAATCCCTGTTATATCTGGAGAGCCTCTAGAAATGCACCGACTGTCACTGAAGACTTAACACTGAAGCTACTATACTACTACAACTTTACAGGAAAAATCCAGACATTGCAGAAACCAACACTGCCCATTTTGCAATGTTTAGTTTGCACTCTGCTCCACTAATTATTTGGAGAACTATTTTCAGTTCAAAGAGCCAAATGACAGAAGGGAAGCCCGCAGCGCTCGTAGTGTGGGGAGCTGGTTTCATGAGTGTGTGAGTGCAGTGCCTATCAACCGTGTCTGACCATCGGCTCTGGCACACAGTCTGCTCTCTGTTTACAGACTAGCGGCACTGTGAGCACTGTTACTTTGTTGCAACGTCTAGAGGTTTCCTATTTGCAGAAAACTAATCATGATATGTCAGAGAATAGTGCTTCAATTTTTCTGGTCATATTCATCTTATTATAGAGTGCTTTACCTCTTTACCTGCATGTCTCAGTAATGTATCTGTATTTTGTCGGATGCACACAGCATGCCGCTATATTGGACACCCGTGTGTACATGCATGTTATACATTCTGCACTGTTTAGTTCACCTGTGCAAATGCAAACTTCATTAAAGCTTTTCCACCTCTTGTGTAAGGCTGGTGAACAGATTTCCTGCTAACATTAACATTACAATAATTCAAGGTGAAAGTAGACTGTAGTGGCAGAGTCTATTGTTAGATATGCAGCGAAATAGTGAATGAATTAATAATGGTGTTTGTATTCCATCTGTGAATATTTAAGGTTTCATCTAACACTAATAACACTAATAATCTGTGCAATAATTACTCTGTACAAAACACAATACTCTGTCTGTATATATAATATTCTATTCTTTTTATTTAATTTTTATTTAATTTTTTTAATTTTTGAGTTTATTGTAGATTTTTTGTGCTTTTTGTACTTTTTGTATAGTTGATATTCTTTACTGTTTAGTATTTATATTACTTGTCACCCTATCTTGTGTGCACTGTCCACTTGCTGCTGTGATCCTGTAAATTTCCCCACTGCGGGACTAATAAAGGATTATTTTATCTTATCTTATCTTATCTGTTTCTCTGATTCAGTTTTCAGACATTATATTCTGTCTAATACATATGCAGCGTGCATCCCTTTCAGTTGGCCTTCCGGTACCTATCAGGGAAAAGCCGACTCTGCTCTTGTAAGAAGGTATTGGTAAATGTCACAGCTAGTAGCTAATCCAGCATAGTAAATGTCATCTGAGCCTTTTCACTAAGCCAACTGCACCCCCGGAACAGTTGATGGAGGCACACCGAACGAAACCACGTACTGTTGACTGACGGACTACAACACACACGAGCCGCAGAGCCCACTGCGGTCGCACTACAAAACAACATGTCGGTTGCTCGGCACGTAGTGCATGCGTGTATTAAACACCTCAGCTCTCAACAGGCAGTGAGATGAGAGGGTGTGAGCGATGGAGATAGTGGAATAAGCACCGGAGAGAAGTGGTGAGAGTGAAGAGGGAAATTAAAAGCATCCTCCCCCCCCCCCCCCGTAATGACCTCCTGATGTTGTAAGATGAACTGCACTGCAATCAGCCAGTACCCTTAATAACTTCTTATTGATTCTAAAAAATATAGTCATGCACCTGTGTATAACGATAGAACCACTATAGCTATAGCAGCAGGGGTGTCAAACCATGGGCCATGAAGCGCTATAGGGAATCTCCCGGTTTTTTGTTCCTGACCTGCATCAAATGTGAAACCGTTTTGAAAGGTGAGATTGAGCTACATGTTTCCTCCCAGCGATGGGTAAGGATTTTCCTGTTTGCCCATGGGGTGCATTTTGCACCATGGATTATTCGAAACGGTTTTGGAGGGCACAGATAAATGATGGTGTCAGATCAGAAAATGCTCCCATGCATCCTTGTAAAGGCCAGTTACAAATTCCGTAGGCCTGTTTTGTTTGATTTGGAGTCTTAACATGACTCATCGCCCTGCAGACCAGGGATGTCAAAGCATGTGCCACGGACCACTTAAAGTCTGCCCACATGTGCTGCAGGTCTTCATTCATACCAAAAGAGATTTCACAAATCATTTTTCCTTTTTCCATTTTTTTCTAATTAATGGTCTATGGCACATGCTGTGACATCCATATAGTCTGCGGGGCAACGTAGTGGGAATCTGATGGCGCCATCTAATCTGCTCCATAAACACAGCGGGTCAGAGTAATGGACAGAGAGAGGAGATGACCGAACATGGTGGAGAAGTAATCAAACTCGGGGGTGACAGAGTGAGTAATGATGGCGACAGCAGCTGTACAGGGTCAGACATCCTCGTTTTTCCAACCCTGAAGATGGGTGTGTGGTCTTGTTGGAAGATAGGAATGCTAAATAGAGCGAAATAAGGCAGCAAAAAGTGATTATGTGTGGGCGAAATAATATAATAGTGCAAGTGGATTAAGCTCCCAATTTAACCAAGCTGCTGCACCAGACACGGCGGTCTTGATCTGTACTTGTCACAGGTATCCCCAGTCTGTAATTTTCACTGTACTGATTTAGCGCACTATAATGGGTCACACTCAGGGGTGCTAGAAATGACTCATCTCTGGCAGGTGGTGAAGATGTGACGTAAACATGGGAATGGAGCGAAATCATTCAGTTCAGAAATCTCTCACTTGTGAGCTGTCATAATGACAACGTCATAACGAAGACGCACAATCAGTCTTCTACACAGACGTAGCCCACGCACACACATCATCAACTCAGGTAAACGTTGAGAAGCAACTGTTAAGCAAGTGAAAATAGCAGGTGTGGTTTGATAAAATAGCAGGTGGAGGTAGGACTGAGAGGAAATTGCAAGACTGATGACGCACGTTCTTTCTTTTTCACAAGCTCAAGTCAAGTCAGTTTTACCAATATAGTTCTAAATCAAACATTTGCCTCTGAGAGTTTTAAAATCTGTACAACATACGACACGCAGACCCATCTTTATACCCTCAGTTTGAATAACATGCTCGGAAATGTTAATGTTATATGCAAAATAGAAACATGTATTAGATATTTTAAAAAAACAGCAGGAAGCAGCAGCACGACCATGAGGCACAGATAGGGCAGCATGTGACTTTTTTTATGAATAAATCCCTGTGTGGCCAGGATTTGATTCCATGTCTCTCTCCCTCTCTCTCTCTCTCTCTCTCTCTGTCTCTCTCTCTCTCTCTCTCTCTCTCTCTCATTGCTCTCTGATTTATATTTCACTCTGGGGACACCGTAAAGGCTCATTTTGTCTTATCTTAACTTGTTTCCATCAATGTTCCCTCAAAGTAAAGCAAAATAGCCAACAATTCAGCTTTACTTTGAAAAATATAGTGTTGGCACATCAGAATATCATATCCCAGTAAATTGAGATTGAATGACGACTAAAATGTTAAATTAACCATTCATTTTTTAAGTTGAAATAATTATGAGCCACACAAATTCTTCTTTTTTCTGTAGTTATTTGAGTGGAGGGAAATTTGAAAAAAGTTCAATTCATAGAGCATCTGCCCTTTCAGCCTATCATGTCTCAATAAACCTTCATTAACAGCCTAACGCTGTAAACTGAGGGGTAGGCTTTTTAAAGGAAAGCTTAAATGAATTGTCTTGCTGCACTGTTGCCTCCATGTGCTGGAGGTTAAGTCAGTTCATTATGACAATTCAATAAAAAATGTGGACACAGATGCACTTTTTGATTAACCTCCGGTTGATAATGTTGAGTAATCTTTGAGTCCGCTCACCTTTGTGCCTCACACGTTTAGGAATGAGCAGTGTGGAAACGTTGCCGCAGGTGATGTTTGATGTTCCCATGCTCCCGTTACCAGCTCCGTTCTGCAGCGCATCAGTCTGCGCTCCGACGCACTCGGGAGACGTAAATGTCTCATTTCGCACATAAGAGTCCATGTTTTGACTCAGTTGTGTCTCAAAGGTTTCAAAAAGTTCGATTGGGACCGTTTGCAAATGTTCGTGTGAGCCTTTCAAGTGGTCAACTAACTAGACTGCATCTATAGTCCTTCACGCTTGAGACTGAGGCAAAGTGTCGCTTTACAAACTCCAAAACAAACTAAAAACTGCAATTCACTTCTTTTTTTATTTATTCACCTTTCCTGTAGATATGTCTTCCAATTAAACGCGTTAATCAAAGATCGGAGCGCTCCAGGAGAGAGGGAGATCGCGGCGCACTGCTGCGCCTTTGCCAAGTGAACCGCATGGAGGGACCGAGTGAGCGCCGAATGGAGTGGGAGACTGTCATATAGTGTGAGAGTGCGCGTGTGTGTGTGTGTGTGTGTGTGTGTGTGTGTGTGTGTGTGTGCGAGAGAGAGAGAGAGAGAGAGAGAGAGAGAGAGAGAGAGAGAGAGTGACAGCAAAAAACGGTCCATTGGTCAGTTTGTGGACACTCGTCATCAAGGAAGTTGTATTGTTCTTTTCGCTCAGAAAGTGATAATCTCACTACCATAAAATTATGTTATCCTCAGCTATCATCTTGTCATGTAAGGCCTTACACGCTTTTGCATTTATCTCTGCAATTTTAGAAAATTTAAAAAAATGACAAAAAAGACTTGGATCTACAGTAAAACTGCCGGGCAATTTAAATGAATGAGATTGGGGAGAATTCACACACAAGATTTGTGTAAAGAAAAAAATAAATGACGCAATGTCACTGTATCCAGACCAGATATGTTGCATGTTAGTTTAATTAGAGACTCTAAGTTGCCCGTATGTAGATGTGAATGTGTGTGAATAGTCGTCTGTCTCTATTGTGTCAGTTTGGTGACCTCTCCAAGGTGTAGACTACGGTTGTTTGGCTCCATGCTCAAGGATTTAGAGCGTGTAGCTAACGGACATGACTAAAAGCGCCTGTGGTGGTTTTACATGCGCACCGTCGCCCTCATGTGGTGTGTGAGTGCACTTACTGTCTTTTTGGTGAATGAACAACATGCTCTGTGTTGATGAGAAATGTTCCGCAAAATATACCCACGTGTTACATTGTTGTCTCCGTCTTTTGCAAGAGCATAAACGTGCAATGGAAATCACTGTTCTCTTAAGTCACATCTAATAAGGTTATCCTCCTCATTATATCTTGTTTATCATAATAAAAACCATCATCGTTACCCAATTAACCCATCCGAAGAAACAAATGATATGATATTTAATGTCCCATCCTTGCTCCTTTTTTTTTTTACCATGTGTTGTAAACATAAAAATATCTTTTGGTGTTAAATAAGCTCAATGAATTGCCTATGAACAATAATAATAATTCTCATATTTTGGTTGAAAGGTAAATGGTAAATAGACTGTACTTGTACAGCGCTTTTCTAGTCTTCCACTCAAAGCGCTTTAACACATGTCATCATTCACCCGTTCATACTCTGATGGCATGCAGGGGTTACCATGCAAGGTGCCACCTGCCCTTCAGGACCACGTGCCCATTCAGCTAACCACTCATACACATTCATACACAGTAGGAACAGGCTGCGGGAGCAATTTGGGGTTAATCATGGATCATAGACATGGATGTCGATGTGTCCTTGGGCAAGGCACTTAGCGGAGCTGGGGATCAAACTGTCGATTCTCTGATTGAAGGACGACCCTGCTCTCCCACTGAGCCACAGTCGCCCCTATCAATGACTATCATTGCTTTTAATGTAATTTTGTTACATGAGGCTGGTGTTTCGGATATTTCCGGTACTTCCGGTACTGTGGCGAACAAGGCATTTAGTTATGATCTGCTCTGGCATACAATTAACTACAGTTTCTCACTGAAATCTGTTAAATTTCATTATAACGCTAAAAAATAAATGCAAGAAATTTCCTTTTGTTCTTTTGTACCATTGAAGGCATGGCAGCCGCGATATTTGTCACTGTGCTTCATGTTTTGGGAATGAGCAAAATACACCAATATGCTCAGGAATTATCTGATTATTGATGAGTGTAAATTATTGTTATGATTCGGGAAATCCTTTTGTAAAGCCATCATCATCGATCCTATCATCAGTTTAAAGATACCGTGTTTTAGTCCAGCTGCACCATTGTGCTGTATTCAGCTGGAGATGAGCGTGGACTGTCTCTTCGTGGCACCTGTACATTTGGGAGGTTGAAATGTCGCTGCTCTCTGATGCATGTTATTGCTGTTGAGAGCGGGGACCGGCTGCTTGGCCTACGTATTCTCAAATGACTCCCAGATAAAAAAAAAAAAGAATAGGGGTCATTATTTGAAGCGGCCCACCTTTAATCATTCTCCTGGTCTAATTAGCTGACTCTGGCAGGTCATGTGCAGGGCCACTTACCCCAGATAAACAAGCCATGTGAGGATGTCAATCAAGATGAAGAGAGAGACTAGTGCTCCCAGCTGAGTGCTGTAATCACAAACTGGCATAGTGTGTTGATTACTGAGGCTCCACTGCTGATGAAGACAGGTTGGAGATAATCACTTCTGGGGTGGCACTTTACAGCTCATGTCTGTATCCCCTGGCGCTATATATGCATACTGTACTGCCATTACTGTAAACACTACTAACATTAGGTTTCAGATCAAATAAACATCTGCAGCACTGGAGGATTCAGTAATCCAGGCAGTAGGTGTCACGGAAAGACATGCAACTCTTTTTTTCCCCTTTCTCTGGCAAACACAAGGTGATGACTGAGGGTAATGGATAGTGAATGCATCAGTGCTAAGTCAAGCTGAAGACAATTTCTGTCTCCTCCTTCCACTCACTTCATCTCTTCTCTGGTTGTAGACCCGAGAGATCGATTGTTCAAACAGCTCCAGGCCGGTAGTGAGTGAGTGGGTACAGGGTTGGAGGCGTGCGTGTGTGTGTGTGTGTGTGTGTGTGTGTTAACAAGGGGGAGCTCGGGTAGGGAGGAGACACTCACTTGTGTGTGAAAGTCTCTGTGTACAAGCGTGGAGACTGACGCCCTCAATCCTACACAGATCCTGCCATTTCCTGCTGTTGTTCTCAATTTTCTGCCAGACAGTCCTGCGCCATCATGTTTTTCACCTGAGTGCTGTTTGAGAAAACAAACACTGAACTAGAGGTGGACAGTAATGCATTTAATCAATTTGCTCTTTTCTTTAAGCAGAAGAGTGATGAAACAAAACAGAATGATCACCTGAAGCTCCCCTCGGCCTGAGGGAGCTTCATTGCGAGTTTCTAAAAACAGGACTCCAAATGAATGATAATGTCTGTTATTATCTGCTACCGGTTTGCTAACAAGTTCCCTGTATCTACTTAACAGGTGATGATATGTTAATGTTATGTTCACAGCTTGATACAGTCTGCAAACTGTAGAGGATGGTAATGGATGTCTGGCGATCTTTCCACCAATGGTAATGCATATCGACAGTTATGCTTTACCGTTGGTGGCAGTAAGTCGCTGTGAAAGATAGCAGTGTGCCAAAAAGAGAAGGATAACATAAAAGTGCAGCTAATGCAGGTTTCAAAGCGTTGACTAAAAGGCTTTGCAAGTGCTTCATGGGAAAGGCAATGTTGGTCTCAGAGATACAAAATGTAACTGAAACCAAACAAAGTGGATCTTTTACTTGTGTGGAAAAAAAGAATGACATACTGAAAAAGTTCTTCATCCATGTGTAATTTATGGCCCAATTTAAATGGCATCAAAATATTATTTGACTCATACTTCCCCTCGGTGGTCCACTGGAAAGAGCGGGACTTTCGCCTCTCTATGTGGGTGCTTGCAAATGAATTGATGTCCGGCTTCCCTCTGTGCCTAGCAGGGAGTGAAAGGTACAGAGGTTCAGGATAATCACATTTGGGACTGAGGTAACATTACTGCCTGTACTTGTGTACCTTAAATATGTAATCCTCTTTGTAGAGTATCGTGATGTACTGCAGCTACTTTCACTTAACCAAAACAGTTGAACACTTTGCCTACTGCACAGCACTAACTTCCTACTAACTGTACACAGACTTAATGTGCACAAACACACAACAACAACACCCGGTAAACACCCTAAAACACACATGGATAACACACACGTGGAAATACATGCATCATCACACACAAATATGTGTTGCATTAGTGCATGCAAAGTAAATAAATGGCACCTCTCCAACAATAATATATTGTTTATATATATATTTCCATTGTTGGAAAATGCCCAGAAATATTCTTTATGACAACAGTAGATGGCAGAAATGCAATGTTAAGCAGCCAGAGCCTCACTCCAACAGATTGTCGTCTTGTGGGATCCTAAATGGTGTTACTTGGTCTCTCCTCAGTCCACAGCAGCTCCATCCTTATTTTGACAATGTCAACTAAATGTTTCAAAAATATATTTCATTTCAGAAAGGGAATGAGAAGAACTGCTGACCAAAAAGTGTTCTTATCAATGTTTAAATCAATCACTTTTCCTTAACTGAGATGTACTTACTTTAATTCAGAGTACAATTTTTAAAAAAGAGCCTTACTACAAACAAGTCTTGCACAGTGATTAATTAACTTTTACAGTTTGCAGATTTGTTTTGCTTGGCTTTGGTTGAGCTTGAACTTTTGTCACCTTTGTCCCATCCCAAGGATAGCAGTATTGTAATAAGCCTTTTATAACCAAAGGACTCTCCCATAGTTACAGACCACAGCAACCATAAAACAGAAACTACACCCTGAACTTTGTGAATGTTGTGGGTGTCTTTCTGAAAATAAATGTCCATTTAGTATTGTATTTTGTAAGTATAGGGTAAGTAGGTAAAACTCTCTGAACCTTTCTGAAGTTTATCGAGGCTTTTACCAGTTAAGTGTCACTGACGTTTTGTCAATTTAGAAGAAATTAACAGCTTAACAGCTTTTGTTGTTATGGCTGTTAAGTTCTATTTGAGTTATCCTGTATATTGTCCCAGGAGACAATAAAGATCTAATGAAGTGAGTTGAAACATAGAGTTTAACACAATTTAATTCAACAGAACCACAAACTACAGCCTCTTAAGTGACCATAAAACTGAATTCATCACCTCCCGTAAACAGTTGAGCAAAACCTGGACTTTATAACCTTCACGCTGCTGAATTAGTTTCGAATTTAATTAGGTGCACCTAATAAATTGGCAACTGTGTACAGGTGTCAAAATATAACGTATAGAAGGAACCAAAAGAGTTATCCACGGTAGATGAGAGTAAAAAGAAAACATAACCTGACAGAGGATTTTTTTAGGGGCATCTCTGTCTTTATATACCATAATTTCATTTTTTTGAAAGTTAGTTTTACTTTAAAATTTTACGCTAAGAAAGTATAGTTGTTTGTGCAATATGAACACCCAAATGATATTGTTTTAGCTTATAGCTTAGAGTAATGCGATACTGCCAAGATATGAAGTGTATTTAAACAGATTTTTGTTCCACAAATAAAAACCTTTATAGAAATGAGATCAATGCAAATGGGTACCCATGACGCATTTCCCTTAATGTAGTGCTGACTGTAATGTATACAAACCATAATGATTCCTAACATTGCTTATTGCCATCTGCGTGGTGAACCTTTGACCACCAAACAGATGACTGCTTCGTGGTTCCATCTTCATTTGTGAGCACAGATTGCACAGGGCCATCGCCTCCTGAGACATTCCTGACACGAGACGCTGTTAAATAACTCACCCATAGGCTCACCTTTGGCACGTCAAAGTCCCTGCAGAGAGACGGAGGGGGGAGGAGGAGGAGTACAGGTTGAAGACACAGCCAAGATAACAGCCAAGCAGTGACAGGTGAGCTCCTCCTGACGACTGGGACACTGAGCAGAGACGAGCTGGTGAGTTTCATTTGAAAACCTTCCACCGTACTGTATACCTGGAATTTATGATCACATTATTTAACACATAGAGCAGAATGTTTTCAAAGGCCAATTCCAGATCGTAATCCAAATCTGAAGAGTTATGACATTAGGAACAAGACAAGAAAACATTTATTGTTGGTTTTACTGACATTGTTACCACTTTAGGCCTCTAAAACTAAGTGAAACTAAGTGAAAGTTCAGCTTTTGGTTGAGTTGGTCACAAACATGATAAGGAGTCACAGGTAGACATTGCTTCGTTTTAAGGGGTCACACAAGTTAAAGAGATTTGAAACCACAAACATGCAGTACAATATAAATTATTCGTCTATATAAAGATAATAGATGAGTGGACTTTTATGAAGGCAATATAGTTGATTTGAGGTATGTTTGTTTTGTTTCAAGTGTAATTCTGATACTGGATCTATTAACTTTATAATCTACAAAGTGCCCTCTTCTGGGCATGCTTAACAAATGTGTATTGTGCAGCCAACTGTTGTTGAAAACCACAAAACATTTATTTTAGCGTAGATCTAAGTCCGGGTATTTGTCATAAAAACTGTCTTGGCTTTGAATATTGAACTCAATATAGGCATCAACTAGTTTCAGTTCAGTGTCGGGAAAGTAGATGTAGAATGTACTGTACATGCGTTACACTGTTCGTGTCTAGTAGGGCAATCTTGTTTGTTTGTTTCAAGTAAATAAAATAAAAAATATTGGGAAAATCAGGGATTTCAAGGTTTGATAAAATGGCATGAACTGTAATCGGAGCGTAATTTTGTCATTATGCTGCACATCACATGGAAGTGCAAGGCTGTTTGGAAAACAGTATTAACTAAAAAAAACAACAACTGCACACCGACTCCAAACCACAAATAGTTTGGATCTTATATTTGCTAGGTCGGTTTGACTTGTCAGTACACGGTGGTTACAACACAGGAAAAGCATACAGTATCCTACAATAACTATGTTAGCCAGTAGGCACACACACATACTTTACAACCTTCCCATATGGAAATGACAGTCTAATTAAAGGGGTACAGTGAAATTCCTCACTGTGCATTCAAAGTCCAGGCTGTCGTTATAACGGAGAGTCGTCACCACAGTCAGCTGTGCCTGCTGTTAACAATTAACTGCCACTCGAGTGCTGACATGGAAGATTAACTTTTCATCTGAAGTTATCAGCACTTCTATGGCTTCTTTAGGTCCAGCGTTATCTGCTATTAAATGACAGCTTAAAGAGTGACAGCAGTGACAGGAAAAGGAGGGAGGCAGGACAGATTGTTACGGTAATAAATAAATCAAATAACTGCAGATACTCCTTTACCGAAGGGTTAGATCTGTAACTTCAAAATAGCACTTTACTGTATCATACTGTGTCATTAAGGGCATTACAATTATTAACCCTCTCCTCCATGTTAGGACATGGCCGGGTACAAGCCGAAGGTGATTTCTCTAACCAAGAGCCCGGGTCATTCATTTGGCTTCTACTTGAGGGTGGAGCATGCTGTGGAAGGTCACCTGATCCGCTGCCTGGAAATGGGGGGTCCAGCTGAACTGACTGGCATGAAAGATGGAGACCGCATCCTGCGGGTCAATGGAACATTTGTTGATGGACTGCCACATTCAGAGGTAAGTAGGATGTGGAATTACCGCAGTGCAATTAAATCAATAAGAACTCTGAGATATATATATGGAGCCCCAAAGATGATAAGATGTAGTAGAAGCTTATTAATTAAATGGAGTGAAATACGAAATGTAATACTTTCATCAGTCGTCTGTGAAGCACTTTGAAATGCACCAGCCTGCATTAAAGGGGCTATACAAATAAAGTTGACTTGATTGATGCCAATATGCCATTTCTAATTCCATGCTGCTAATTTGATGACATGGGAATACCCATTATAGCAGCTTACCACCTAAACCTTTTTAGCTTAGTATATTTAACATTATGAGGAGATACAATCAATCACACACAGAATGTCAAGGATATCCCAAATAATCCAAGACTTATTTCCATAGTCCTTGATGAAGACATGCATACTTGAAGATGATGCTGTGAAGATAGAAGTATGGTGTCTGTCAACTTCAAAGTAGCGTTAGCATTAGATTGCTGCTGCTAAGATGTTTTAGTTACTGTGAGAGTGGTGAGGAATTTCATTAATGTTGTATGAGGAGAATATAGAATACATAAACAATTAAATGTGTGTCAAGACGCAAAATAAAATAGGAAGTAAGGAGTCGAAAAATAAACAAGCTAGTGAAATATAGATAGAAGAGAAGTCTCAATCAATGTATCAACTGATTGGTGATAAAGTAAAGAAATTAAGCGATTGTTGCTTTTTTAACTAACTGATTAGAGGTCAAATAAATAGTAAAAAGCTTTATATTTCTGCTTACACCTTACTTTACTCATTAAACTAACAGTATTATGTATGGGTACATTGTGTATTCTGTTATATGTTGGACTACACTTTGTCAGTTTTGAGGCTCCATAGGATGATTGCATTGTACTGTTACAGGCATCTTTATTAAAACACTTCTGCTGTGTATGTGTTGCCTCGGGACAGGTGGTGGACATGGTCAGAAACAGTGGAGCATCAGTCACATTTCACATCCTGGAAGAAGCTTCCTACGTGGAAGCCAAAGCAACGGGAGTGAACCTGTCCGACCCTCAGAGCACACCGGTTGCCAACGTTGGGGCCAAACAGGCTCTAAAACCCAAACTCTGCTACCTGGTTAAGTCCAGCTCAGGCTATGGGTTTTCCATTCGCTCAGTCAAAGGTGAGATGAGGAGACAGGTTAAGGAATGACAATATAGGATCATATGATGAAAAGAATGAGAATGAAAGAGTGCTTTAAAAAGCACTAAATAACGACATACAAATAAACCTGTTTAATTGATCTACCCATGTAGATTATTCGATGAAAGAGAACATTTAAGAGTAGAGATTGTAACTACTGCATTGGCTTTATTATTGGTTAAAAAACAACTTTTCTAATTCTTTATAGATCAGGAACAAGTCCGTAATTAGAATAACTTTTGGGTTTGCCAAATTGTGAA
The DNA here is from genome assembly GCA_032191485.1 of Leptoclinus maculatus. Classification (NCBI taxonomy): domain Eukaryota; kingdom Metazoa; phylum Chordata; class Actinopteri; order Perciformes; family Stichaeidae; genus Leptoclinus; species Leptoclinus maculatus. The sequence continues at coordinate 3,935,071 of JAVDOI010000018.1, forward strand.
ATATGAAATTGGTTAGTTTATATCCTCCACTAGAATGACTCTTTGTTGTAATGCATTTAGATCTTTAGCGTGTCCATTGAGGAAGCATTTTGCAGTTGATTGATATGTATAACGTCAATACATTAAATACTCACGAATGAAGCAAGCTTGTAGGACTTGTGGTGAAAGTCAAAACAGCACGTCATTTGCTGAACTGTTTTTGATTCTATTGGCTAGAGAAAGAAAGGGGCGGGGCTTCTGTCTGAATTGGCTTTCTGACAGAAAACCCTTCATTAATTAAAGGCAAAAGCAAGTGACATATTCAAGGAGAACGAAAACAAGCCAAAGTGATTTGCACAACCTGGCCACCAAATAATGTTGTTATTAATGGCTTATAACTAATCTATAAAGTAGGCTACTACTATTTTTATCAGACTGAAGAGAACTGTCTGTTTAATCTTTGCATATCTTTCATATCTGCTATAACATCTTCTCCAGGTGAGCAGGGTTTGTTCATGGCAGAGGTGATCAAAGGAGGTGTGGCTGACAGGGCGGGGGTCAGTGTCAACGACCGCCTGCTGGAGTTCAACGGGGAGAACGTAGAAGACTCCACACACGATCAAGTAGTGGACAAGATCAAACTGGCTGGCGGCAGCAGCATCATGTTCCTGCTGGCTGACGAGGAAACATACAGGCACTTCCAGAACAAGCATATCAAGATAGGAGCATGGTTAGCCACTGCCAAGTATCTCATACACAAGCCACGCATCATCCAATTGACCAAAGGACCTGATGGCTATGGCTTCCTGCTCAAGGAGGAGAGGAAGAACGAAACAGGCAAGGCCATATGTAAATATTACAAACAGCTGGTATTTTAATGCGGAGAGAAGGCTGTGTTTTAACAGTGTGCTCGTTGACTCCATGCAGGCCACTTCATCAAGGACTTAGATAGAGGCAGCCCAGCAGAAAAAGCAGGTCTGAAGGAAATGGACAGACTAGTAGCTGTGGACGGTAAGGAGGTGGACAGCTGCAGCCATGATCAGGTGGTGGACAAGATCAGGCAGAGTGGAAACAAATGCTGCCTCCTAGTGGTGGACAAAGACACGGACCAAATGTATAAGCAAGTGAGTCAGAGTGCCACTGTCAAACTTCAATATAGACTGCAGACAATCTAAATGTCATCGTTGTGTCCCTCACAGGGCGAAGTGTCTCCTATAGTCTTCTTGGAGGAGATAGAGGATTCCAACTCACCGCCCAGTTACAGAGAGGCCCTCAATTTACCTGTTCCTGTCCAACCATCCACACCCGTTCAGAGTAGGAAGGAAGAGCTCAAGCCCAAACTGTGTAAGATGGAAAAGGCCTCAACTGGCTATGGCTTTCACCTAAATGGCATCCAGGGGGTGTCTGGACATCACATCAAGGAGGTAGGAAGTACAGAAATCTCCAGCATTTCATCATTTTCATATCAAACTGGTGACAAACACTTTGTTTCAGGTGGTTAAAGGTGGAGCGGCCGACAGGGCGGATCTGGAGGATGACGACACTGTGGTGGAGGTCAACGGGGTGAATGTGGAGCAGAGCAGCCACGATGAGGTGGTGGCGATGATCCGCAGCAGTGGCAGCTCTCTGGAGCTGCTGGTGGCTAACAAAAGCGTCTATGACCAACTCGAAGCTAACGGAGTGATCATCACACGCCTGCTCCTCGGAGAAACATCTTATGCTCAGGTCCACACTGCAGACACTCCAGAGGAAGAAGAGAGACATGAGGAGGCCAGACCTGAAACCCCAACTGAACCAGCAAGACAGAGGGTGAGTGGTGCTTTGTAAAGCCTCACAGGTAATATATTACACTAGCTGTGTGGCTCCAGGGATGGCAATGTCGGGTTTATTGGTCCGTCCACCTCTGTGGTCCAGACTGAAATATCTCAACGACTATTGGAGGTATTGATGTTCCCCAAACAATGAATCCTAATGACTTTTTCACCAGCAACACCATGAGGTAATCATTTGTGGTTTTGAGTGAAAGGTCTTGTCAACTATTGGATGGATTGCCACAAAATTTCATTCAGACATCTATGAACCCCTAAATATGAATTGGAACAACTTTGGTGATTCCTAGACATTTCATTAGCGCCATCTTCAGGTCATACTTTGAATCGGTTCAGTACTTTGGTTTATGAATAATTACCTGCAAAACATACGAGACTCTCATGAGTGTTAGCAGTGGTTTGTTTTGTGCCGTTTCATGTCATGTCATTTCATTTCTATCTTTTCAACCACAAGCCTTCACAGAGAAAAAAAATGTTTGATGTGTAAAATAATTGTGATTTTGTTTCCCCTCTCTCCTCTAGACGCCATCATCTTCATCTGAAGAAAGTGTCGATGAGAGACTCTGAAAAATCACCGAAAGGACCCGCTCTCCGATTTGGCCTTTGTCAATCTAATGTTGATCCATCATTTTCTAAACAATCAGCTCTGTGGGGGCTTCAATCATGCAATCGATATCACAGGAGACAAGAGATGCAGAAATATATCTTAACTCTGGCAGGATATTTGCATGATTAAAGGGCTGAGAATACTTTTTCGTGAATACTTTTGTCTTCCTTTGATGAAAATAGAAGCTCTACTTGGAGATGAGCAATGATCTGACTAATGTAAAACATTACCAAAGCTTAAGAGCTTCAGCTGTTATTATCACCAGTACATACTGCTTTCTCTGCTGCCTTTATTTAATGTTCAACAATGTATCTTGGTTTTTCCCAAAATTAAATAATCTACAATTTTCACTAACACCAATAAATGAAAACATACTATCTGAAATAAGCGTACTTTATTCACAATTAACTGACATATTTTGCTTCAGGGTGGAGATCATGAATGACATCTTGATCTTTTCCTCATATAGTCCTTTTACAGCAGTGAAGCACAGATTTGCTGTGAACAGTACAGCTCCAAAAGATCGTTTTGGACGAAATAATAAGAATTTAAGTGTTTGCATTTGCAGGTAAAATTAAATTACTAATAGTAATGTCTGTTCTGCAAATATTTCAATTCAAGAAAGTCCACTTTCAAAGTGTTTTGCCAATGTGCTCCAACAGTTCCCCATCACTTGCATCCAACAATCAGCCATTCCTGATTCAGGAACAGGCAGTCGATATAATTATCTCCCACATATTAAAAAAACCCAACTGATTTCTGGATATCTCAAGATTCCAGATTCAAAGTCACCCAAGGGTCAGTAGTCAAATCCAGGGGGGGGGGGGGGGGGTGTAGGGCATCAGAAGGCCATTTGTTTCTCTGGTGCCTGTTTGTGGGCGAGATAAAGGAAGAGGATGCTGGACAAGGCGCTGACCAGGAAGATGACGTCAAACCAACGGTGGTAGAAGTTGAACTGCAGCTCTCCCAGAACCTCGGTCACGATGGTGCGATACTCCAGCGGCATGCTCATGCGCATCAGCAATACGGATGATACAAAATACATCCCCTGGTGGAGTGAGACAGATGGAGAAGGTTTTTGCTTTATCTGTTGTTTGGAGGCTGTGCTCTGTGTTACAAGATAACTATAAAGCAACACACTCACCATGATCTGAGCGAGGACGAGCACGATGACATTAGACGACTTGCTGCTTGATATTGCATAGAAGAACTAAAAAAAAAAACAAGGAGCATTAAATCGTTGGTTAAACAGCATCATTTCAAAGACAATATCACAGATTTATTGGCCCCAAGATCTGTAGCCATTTCAACGAGTATCATGTGATAGTTGTACCTTAGTGAGGGTGATGAGTAAGCCACGAATGGATGTAACGATTATTATCCCCACCAAGATGAAAGCGATGTGTTGGGACCAAAACTTGACCTGAGGAGGGGAGAAAGAGAATAAATGAAAAACAAAGCAAAACATGTTTTAATTGGGAGTAGGAAAGGAAGATGACAACTTCATCGTGTATCTATTTGGGAAAAGATGCGATCATGATCAGGTACGAAGCAGAGAAAGCAGCAAGAGAGACGACAATTATCTTTACAGGAGGTCACGCAGTGTAACATGTGACTATTACTGCAGGTAGGTGTGTGTGTGTGTGTGTGTGTGTGTCTTACATCAAACTGGATGCCCAAGTAGTTCACTGTAATTTCAATACCCCTCGTCACTGGATCCGTCTTTCCAACTCGATCAAACACAATGTTTATTGTGGCCTGTGGTGGATAGAAGAGGCATTTTGAAAAATAAATAAAAGGTACTTTTTTTGCATCTCAAACAATAAGAAAAACCCAACAAAATGTGATCATCTAATTGGGCCGTAGCATTCACAGAATCTATGTGTGAGGTGAGGGAAAGACACAATGCCAGAATATAATTGCGAATGTTCTCACCATGAAGATTTTCCAAACACAATAGATGGAAAAGAAGTAGCCGAGGAAATTGAAGTATTTCCCCTGGAATGTCTTCGAGTACTCAATTCGCTCCTAGAGATAAGGAAAGGTGGTGGTAAAGCATTACGTAATCATTTATCGCGTGTAGGCAAAGGTGTGTGTAGATAAAAGTGTGTGTCAGCAGGTACCATAGCCTAGCCTCAGTCCAAATGTCAGTTCAAATGTGGGCAGCTGCAGAATAACTCTTTATCTGATCTGTATGAACCATGTGATACGTCAAGAGCAGACCTGGCAGTATGCTATCAAAAGCTTTTATTTTATTTTTAGATGAGCTGTGATGTTATACTGCATGTGATGATATATAGTGGTAATAAAGCTGACTCTTGACATCTTTTATAGAAACTGATTTGTATGTATGTGACATATGTTTCAGTAAAGTTGTTTTATGTATAAGAGATCCCAAAGTTTAGGTTTAGTGTGGTTGAACCAGCGAAAATCAGCAAAACTAGAATGAAAGAGAATTAAGATTGCAGCTCTACAGAGCTTTTTAGCGAATTGTTTTATAGCACTGTTACCGTACGATTGAGTCTTAGCCCCTCTAATTAACTCCAAGTCCAGTAAATACTGGACTCACATTCATCAGGTGCACAGCACTACTACTCCAATGAGACATTACTATAGATGTGCGTGTTATGGATGTGATAACACTTAATTGTAAGCTAACAACTTTATAAGTAGGTGTATACAACGGCAGCTGTTCGGTCGGGGTAAGGATATGTAGAAATAACTAGACATTGCTAAACTCTGTCAGGAAGAAAGGACTTCAGTGTACGTCAGTAATGTCTTCTTTTGTATGTTTTTAACTAGCTCTGTAATCTTTGACTGGCCCATGCCTCCCTCAGCAGCACTGACCACACTGCCTTAATAATCAACTGAGGAGCTACGAACAAGGGGAACACAAACTAGCATCCACGCCTGTACACGGCTTAAAAGCTGATAAAGCTCCAAACTGATAGCAGCAATTGATAATTTGTTTTGGGAGATGACTCTTTGTTGACGGTCCTCTGTCGTCAAAGAAACTGCACCACAGATTATACTTGAACTGAGCCTTTGGTTTACAGAGTCATAAAACAGTCATTAAAGCATGCTTAACCTGTGTTTGATCACTTGAGAGCTTATAATCCCCTGTGTTAGCAAAGAGTTACTTATTTACACACCCAGCAGTTATGGAGCAACATTATCATTCCTTTGGATCCTGTTTGTGTCTAGCTGATGAAGGTTAAGTCCAATATTAACTCTCCTTTTAGCTGTTTTTGGTCTCCACCAACTCCTGAAGGAAATATCTGGCTCTTTAGCTGCAATATACTCTTTTATAAAAAAAAATAATTAAATAACCGATTGGTGCTGAGCAGGCAGTGTGCATTGTTTTTTAGCCAAAACAGTAAAGTTGCAGGCCGGACAGCTAAAACTCGCTACAGCTCCGTAAGGCATTGGGGTGTTGCAAACCTGCCAATCAATCATTACTTTTAAATCCTAGGCATTCCTTGTTATATGCTAGGAATGGTTACTTGTTCCAACCTTAACTTGGAGGGAGTAAGTCAGGTTTGTTTGTTTTATTTCCACCTGCAGAACTTCGTTTAAGATTATAGCCTGCATGTTCTTCTGTATTTTTGTTTTTAATTCACTCTGTTTCTTCATAGTTAAGTGGAGCACAGAGTGCTTTGTGCCTTGTGTGTGTGTATGTGCATGCACGTGTGTTACCTTAGTGGCTTGCAGATCCACAGTCTCAAGAAAGAGTTGCCGACTCAGCTCCTCTAGAGCATCAACCTCCTGCTGGATCAGAGATAGGTCTCGGGGGAATAAGTCAAGGCTGACATCCACTACAAATACTGTAAACAATTAGTACACAGTTATCTGGTAACAGACCTTTTGAAATCATAGTCCATATAAGTATAAAGGATACTTTCGCTGCCTGTTTGTGTCGAGGTTACACTCTTGATCATGCCCCAGAATCCTGTCTGTTTGTTCTGGTCTTCCCCACGCTGGTACATCTGCCTCCGTGTCATGGCAATTCTACACAAATTCTAGTAGTAAGATCATTTGTTTTATTCATTCCATCAACAAGATAAGTAATACTTTTTTTTTTTTCTTTTACTCACCGTTTCTTCTTGCTGACAATCATGTCCATAGTCTGGAGCAGCCGCCTCTCCAGAGCAAGGATGTCACTCTCTGTTACATTCCTTTGAAAAGAACCAAGCAGGAAGCATCAAAGCAATGGCCGCATGTGTCATGAAAACAACAATATGCCATTCCCGATAATAACGTCTGACACATATAAACAGGGTGAGATTAACAAGCTGTGTGATGCGGCTTCTGAAGGTAACCTGAGAGAAAACCCACAGCTAAGCTTACCTGAGGAAATAGGACATGTACGTGTAGGGACAGTTGACCGCACCAAACCCAGACAACAAAGCCATGAGGGTGACTCCGATCACACCAACACGACTGATGAGCTGCTCAATGGACAGGATGCCTGGGAAAAAAAGACAACAACAGACTGACGACAGGGACACCAGTGTTTCACTTGGCTATCAACAACCTTTACAGATGAAGGCCTCTACACAGTATGAGGAACAAGAAACGAGGCGTAAAGGTGCCCAGAGAGGAGACGGATGCACACTGACCATGTTTTGGACTCAGGATGGGGAATGGGTCTCCCAACTTCCAGAAGAAATACATGAAGGTAAACCACACCATACAAGCGAACAGAAGCTTCTGTCTCTGCACTACACACAGACACAAAGAAAACAGCTTTCTGTGACATAATGTGTGCAATTACAACCTTCAAAAAGCGTAATACATTTTTAGTTACAGTATTCAATACCCGGCTAAACAGCTATACTTACAAAGGCGTATGTTGCTGACAACAAAGTATCCGATGTAGAAAGGCACCACGAAGATTAAGACCAGCAGAATCACGTACAGATTCAGCTTCCAGTGAAAATACCTAGAGCTGTGGCAAAGACATGAAAAGAATGAAAATTCTTCATCTGCAAGGAAGCAGCAATAAAACAGAGTTATAGTCCACAGAACATGTACTCACTTGCTACTTAAGGCACCCAGGATCTCAAAGATGATGAGCTCAAACATGGTACATGAAAAAGCAAAAGTGATGGAGAAAACCACCTGGACGACATACTGCCGTACCTGTCAACAAACAAAAGCAGTTAACAGTTAGTAGAGAGGATGTCCAGTGATTGATGAGGCCTACGGCTCTATTGGTGATAACCAGGTGGAAATGCACTTGTGTTTAATAACACTGTACCTCATAATCTTTAAACAGACGCCGCATAAAGAATAACCAGCCAAATCCGAAGAACAGCACCTGTGTTGGAATAAATGAGAGTTATTTGGAGAAAGATGTGGTCCATGAAGAAAGATAATACAAAGTTATTCACAGTTGAATCCACATAAACTGCTGTTATGCTGACGTGGGAAGATTTTGATCTCAGTATTGAGTAAAGTGTGTCATCTATTATGAAATGAATTTAGATAGACACACCATGTTGAACTACAGGACGTTTAAGTTCAATATGGTCTCAGTCAGAGCGAACGTTACGTAGATAGCATTTAATACAACGTTAGCTGGCGCTGTATGAACTTGTTCAGTGAAAATAACACACGTTACGATGTGTCGACTTTATTAACTCACTATCAACGTTACCTGTGAGGTGAACATGATGACTGAGTCCACCAGGAACGACATGGTGATGTCTGTAAAACAGCCTTTAGTCCGCAAAACAAACTGACCGTTCAGGTGTAGCAGGGTAGAGGACAGTTATAATTCATGCTAATGTGAAAAAAAAAGTCGGCACAAAATGTTTATGTAACTAATGAGCTCATTTTAAGAGCATTTGTTGTTCAGCTGTCAAATTACTACGGTAGCCCATGTTGTTACGTCATCAACATGAGTCCGACAAAAGACACTTCCGTCGCACAACTGTGACGTCTCAAAAAAAGTAAAGCAAATCGCATGATACAATGCACGGTGTAATACGATGATTCATGAACTTTGAAACATTTTTAAAAGCATTTTTGATTGATAATAAATCATGAACTTACTTTCATTAACGTTGTGAGGACTTTTGTTACACCGTAGTAGTCACCATGTTTGCCTACAGAGGGCAACAAAACATAAACTGCTACTTTTCCCCACCACCAAGAACAGGTTGCCTACCATTACTAATAATAGTAATAATTATTATAACGATGATAATAATCGTTTTTCTTTTTTTTGTCAGGTCCATAACGTTATTGTTCTTTCTCAATCTACCTCTCTATTTGAGCGTTTGAGTCCCTCATGAACACAACAGTTTCTGCCAAAGTTAGAAAAGTTGTGTTTACTTCGTGATAAATGTTCCTGTAATTATTCTGTAATTAATCCGTACTTTTCTAGACAGTGCACTCTTCACAAAGAGTATGTTCGATACTTGAACCTATAAACTGGACTACTGCAAATACTTTTACTTTGATATGTTTACATAAATACTACTACAATTGAATTTGATCAACATTGTGGATGCATTTAATTAAATGTTTTTATACGTTTATTTATTTTTTATTAATGATTTATCTCCGGACAATCTAGATGAGTTGGAAGTGAAAGTTGCAGGGCAAATGTTCTCCTGTGGTAGGCTATTTCTGTCATCGCATACTGCAACATGGGCCACAAGGAAATCCTAATTAATAGAGCAATTACTCAATTGCAACTTTTTACAGCGTAGAAGCATTAATAGTGGATCAAATAATTGAAATCTCCACCTGTATCACAAAGCAATACACAAAGTGACACTAGAGGGCGCTGTATAATCAAAACTGCGCTGTGGCTTTGCCTGCACTCATAAACCCCACCGCATCCAGAGAACTGAAGTGTGGAGCTGCCGCCGGCTGGTGTTCATTGTGCTGAAGGGGCGCAGAATAGAAAACACACGGAGGAGTAAAAATAGTTTCTCGCTTGGTCTGGAGTGATGTTTCGAAAGACTGCTGGGTTATAAGGATGCACAAGATGTTGCAGAGGTAGAACATCTTCAACCGTTGGCTTTTACCTTTTGCATTAGGACAAGTAGGTGAGTGTCATAATTCATGTCATAATGTATGTGACACAGGGAATAGAACATATAGTCTAAATCAAAAATAGTGGAACCTTTGTGTAATTGCTGTATATCTGTGATGTTATTTGACTACAATGCTTTTATGTCCATTGCAAGTTTAACTTAGTCAGTGATGTGGCAGAAAAAAAATCTGTTCAAACTTTAAAGAGCTCTGATAACTATGAGACCCACGGATAATTTATTTCTGATCTATTTCTCATATGAATAGCTTTGTATTGAATATTTAAATATATTGGTACAGCACATGAGGATTTCTTTTGCATTGCATTGCCTCCCACTGAATAGTTTTCTGGATGTTTTTATGCAATTTAATGTGTTAAACAGCATCTAGTGAACACATGAGCTGAATACTCTCTCGGAGTAGAGAAAAATCAGACTCTTCAAAGTTCTTCCTCTATCACTGTGACCACCAGTTATATAATTTAAAGGAGAGTTTGAGTTCATGTTGGGCTGACTGTTACTTGTGAAATTCTCAGTACCGCTCTTTCTCCTTCCTGTTAAATGAGTGATGAAGAAGATGATGATCCAGGCCTCCTGTCGGAAAGGTGTGCAGGTGTGTTTAATCCTCCTGATGGTGGGAAGACTACAGGGTGAGTCTGCCATGATAAAAAGACATCGAACAACTGACATCGAGAACTCATGTCACACCAAAGTATATACATAATATTACGTGCTCTTTTTTATACATATTATAATGTTGTTGTTTTTTTATTTTGGTGGGTGTTTCAGGCAGGGTAACAGCACCAGAGCGTTTAGAAGCTCCAATGGAGAAGCCCTTCACTCTCACTTGCAGTGTCTCGAGGGAACGAGGTGAGTCTCTGAGGCAGGTGCGTTGGCTGGACGTCCAAAACCAGACCCTGCTGAGCTACCAACCCGGCAACAAAGACAGTGTGAGCGGACAGCAGTATGTGGAGCTCGCCTCCTCCCCAAAAGACACCTCAGCCATCACCATCCGCAGGGTGGGTTTCCGTGACGAAGGCTGCTACACCTGCATCTTTGACATGCATCCTTCCGGTTCAAAGCAGGGACGGACGTGCCTCACTGTTACCTGTGAGTAAGTCCTGTAATGACCACAACTTTGATTTTGTGAACAAGGACGCAATTAGTTACACTTTAGACAAGATGAATGTTTAATCTTGTTGGTGCCTATATTGAGAGCAATTTAAAATGAGTATCAGTATATAGGTTCTTGGTTCTCCAGTGCCAAGGTTTAAAACCATGTACTGTTACGACATGCTGGCCTGTTAGAGAGCTAGAAATGCAGGGATGAAGCAAAAACAACATGCGGGTCTCTGACATTTATTCAACCCTGAGAGGACAGGTTTAGATGAAACATGAGGTATTTTTTGGCCCATGATAAATTCCAGGAAGTGTCTCTGCTATTGTGACATGGTTGTGAAGTTCTTGAACCAGGTGGGAGAAGCATCCACGTGAGGCCAGGATGAGTAATGATCATGGTGACACACAGAAGGGAGGACTGATATCAGCCGTACAGATATATCGAGGAGCTCAATTATCCAGAATCGGACACCTGAATGAGATCTGGCCTCTGTTTGATACAGGCGTCAGTGTCATTCACATCCATTTGTTTATGAGTTTGAGGAATTATATTTCTTTTAAATCAGATGCATCTATTGTATTAGTGTTAGTAATATAGATTTGCAGCAACTTTTCCAACAGTTTGTTGACGGCTCTATGAAAGTTATCGTCAGTGTGGGTGTGAATTACAAATTGGAGGCTGACGCAAACACTTTTTCCTCCTCTGCTGCTCGTAATTACATTTTAAACAATGTTACGTGAAAGTGGCATAGCTGATATTGGAAGTCTGCCCCTTGCCTCCGCCCTTTAAAATGAAACAAAACCAATACTCCAGAAGACTCCAGAGACAGTTACTCCTCCCTACAACCTCAATATCAATCCGCTTTTGGGATTTACTGAGAAATATGTAACCACCCCTAACCTTTCAGAGGCTCAGTCAGTCATGTTAATAAAGAGCAGTGCAGCAGTGGAAGAGAAGGAGGGCTCATCTTTCTAAGCAGAAGCAGCTGTTGCAGATTCCAGTGACTGGTTTCTGTTTGGGCTCCTCGTATTTCTGAATATTGTCCTGTTTTTCACTCTCTGTCCCCCTGTTGTCTTTCTTATGTCTTTTCTCCTCATCCATCATTCTTTCACTGGATGGTGGGCTCCTTTCTCACTCCCAGCTCAAGTCACCGTTGAAAGCAACAAGACAGCAGTGAGTGGCAAGAAGGCCTCCCTCTCGTGCTCCTACGGTTTGCCTGAGAAGGTTCAACAGATCATATGGAAACACACGTCTGCACAAGGTGACTCCACGGAGGTGGCCTCCTTCGCAAAGCGGAGCGACCCCATGATAGAGCCATCGTTTCAGGGAAGAGTCTGGCTGAGTGCCTCCCTGTCAGAGAGTCAGCTCACCATCCAGCCTGTCGCTATCCAGGATGAGGGCTGCTACACCTGCCTGTACAACACACATGCCGACGGGCCGAAGAAGTCCACAGTTTGCCTCGTCACCTATGGTAAACTTCTTTTTACACAGCTCCCATTATTGATGATTAACATACTGTATATTACATTATATAAAAGTATGGCCTACACAGAAACCGAATAGGTGAGGAAAACTCGAGGAAAGAGCAGGTTATGTACAATATAGTGTACATACTGTCTATCAATTAATACATTTCTCTTTACTGTATTGAGCAGGAATAAGGTCATAAGGCTGGATTAAAGGATACATTTCTAAAATGACATTTTAAAAGAATAGTTTGACATTTTGGGACATTGTTTCGCTTTCTTGCAGAGAGTTAAAGAACAAGATTGATACCCCTCTCGTGTTTGTGCGGTAAATATGAGGCTACCGCCAGCAGCCGGTTAGGTTAGCTTAGCATAAAGACGGGAAACAAATAATACCAAAATGTTGAAATATTCCTTTAAGCTCAGTGTTTCTTTTGACATTTGACATCTGACATTCAGGGCAGATAAATTGATTTGTTGTCAATGCTTTTGTTGTTACTACAGTCATCTCCTATGCTGCTTTGTTTCACAAAAAATGTCACCTTTATGTTAACCTCACTTGCAATTTCTTTCTTTTTTAAGAGTAAGAGTTGCTCAGATGCACATTTTTGCAGAGGTGTAGTAGTGAGTGACTATGTTCTACAGTAGATGTGAGAGCTGGGAAGACAATGATCTTGTCGGGGATGATGGAGTCAGACATGCACGTGAATCCAAAGAGACCCAATTTTGTCTTTGTGTCTGCAGGAAAGACAGGTACCCCTTGGATTTAGACAGGAATGTTTTTGTTTTTTCTTCCTGATTGTAGCTGCTGAATGTTTTCATGATATAGCAAGGCTAAGCTGTTGGCTGATTTGTTAACACACAAACACAGAACAGTGTGTCCATGTAAAGAATGGAGCATTCGAAAGAATGATGGAGGCAGGGAGTGAGGTCCGGATGCATGACTGCGTCAGTGTTTGCAGCAGACAGAGATCCCCTCTGTGCTTTGTCTCTCTCTTTGCTCATTTTCTCCTGCTCCCTTTCTCTCACAGTTATCTCAACAAACAGTTGTGCTGTTGTTTGAAATTGAACTGTACAGTACAGTAGGTGTTTCCAGTAGCGAAGCACGATTAGCATTAATGTTTTGTATTTGTACTGCTGCCAACAGTCTTCCACCCTCATCCCACCCTGGATGATGTGATGCCCCCTCCTTTACTCCCTCTCTCACACATGCTGTCCACAAACAGCGATAGATAAAACATGCAAAGGCACATGACCTCGCAACATTTACATCTGGAGTAAGTCACTAAAATAAAATGTGTTTCTTCAAAATGAAACAGAAATAGTGATGAACTTACAGGAAATGATCACCCGAATATGCAGCTCCCCCTCAGCTTTACGGAGCTTTATAGTGAGAAATATCGTGAGGAGAGTCTGTGGAATTTAATTTTCGCAAACAGCCAACTTTCACACCAGCTTCGTGCTCACTCACAGGTCATTATGGTTTGGATTGTTATGAAGATTTTTTTCCTGTTGTGGAAATCTGATACAATCCAGACCAATGGAGGGTGAAGCTCACCAACTAGAACTCCGAGAAGACGCTGAAACTATGAGGGCTGAATATCTGTGGCTGAACTGAACATAGTTCTTGCCAACAAAAATATTCTGGGTTCCAGTGGCTCACATTCCTTGCTCAGTTTCAGAGCGAGAACAGATAATTGAAAACAGCCAGAGATTTACTTATGGAACTCAAAAGTAGAGGAATTCACATTCCTACCTGATCAAAGGCTTTAAAGGTTTTCTCAGGTATTATTTTAGCAATTTACCCAAAGACACTTTGAACATGTACAATACAAACTAAACTACAATCTGGATTAGCATAACACTTTTCATATGCCACTCCTCCTCAGTGTTTGATTGCCATGTGATACTATTTCCAGAGTTTTCTGGCTTGTGTATTTCACACACAGCACAAGATAATAAAGAAGAATACATTATTGTCACAGTGCATTTTATATGTGCCATATACGTTTACCACAGAATGAGCTTGTTTGTGTAAGTGTGTGCCAGTGTGTTGTGATCGTTTTTTCTGTATATTTCTCCCAGTGCTGCCCAAACCTCAGGTGAGCTACAAGACCACCTCTCCCGGTGTGATCGAAGCCAACTGCACCTCAGTGTCACGGCCCCCAGCAGAGATAGTGTGGAACGTGGAGAGGGATAACCGCACCATGGGCCCCCCTGTGACAACACAGCTCCCACAGGGCGATGGGACCACTCTGGTCATCAGTACGCTGACTGTCCGATCTGGGCTGCTGAAAGATGTGTCCATCAAATGCTTGGTGCACCACAAAGGGCTTGAGTCACCGATTGCTGTATCCATGAACACTAAAAGTGAGTTGGTCTCAGTGAACCTTTGCTCCAATGAGATACTTCACCTCAATGAAGCATTGTTTCTTTATTTTTTTCTGGCATACTCTAAGTTGTTGATGCCAGCATCACGTGAGATCTCTTTGGAAAAAGAAACCTACTAAGAATACTAAAGAAAGCTGAGATCATTGGCGACTGTAAAGGACACATAGCGTGCACATCCCAAAGAAACTTGGACAGGTGCTGGATAAAAAAAAATATATATGAAAACCAAAGTCAGAAAAATGATCTGCACATTGTACTGATAGCTCTCACTAAATTCAATTTAACAGAGTACCGTACCGATCAGAGAATTGTCAAATAAACAACAGAAAGTTAGAATGTAATGTATTATTATTACTATGATTATTGTAATTATACAATTTAATTTGTTTTACTAAAACAAAAATCTGTATTAGTTTTATTGCAGCTAATGATGGGCAGTAGGTAGTGCAGTGCATCAATGGCTTTAGTTTGCTGATAACTAAACTCTGAGATCAGATGGTAACACTGTAAGTTAAATCTCAGATCTAATCACTGATGGTCCATAAAAGGGAAGCAGTGTCCAGACTAGCACAGGCCTTACAGTACCAACACGTATCATGACTCTGGCTGGAAGATAATAAAACTGCTGATCATTTCACTGTGTTTCTCCCTCCTAGTTGGGACGGCTCTCACCATCCTGATCTCTGTCACTACGGTGGCTGCCCTGTTGGTCATGTCCCTCTGCTTCTGCCTTTGGAAGTGTTTCTTGCGCAAAGAAGGTGAGATCCTATTTGTCATGAACAAAGTGTAACATCTTGTGTCTACACACCCTTTAGGCCATTTAGATAGAGATGTGCAGAGGACAGGGGGGAGATAGTTATTGTCAATCTCAAAAATATAGGGCCTCCACTCACACTGTACTGCATTCAGAGATTAGGGGGTGGAGAATGAGGGAGAGATTAATAGATTACATGTTAACCAAAAAACACCAGCGATCAATTTGTTACCCACAACCAACCACTTGCTAATGGCCAGTAGCAGTTGTGTATGGTGGATGTGGTAGCTAGTCGTCCAGAATCAGATTTGATTGGATACATTTATATAAAAAACTCAGACTTCCAGATGAGTTGAATATTTTCATCTTTTACAGGACGAGAAAGGAGACATTTTGATTTTGGAATGCTTGTTTACATGTATTTGGCATACAACAAGAGATAAGTGAACAATTAACACAAGGGCACAGGACTGTAACTCTAAAATGTATTTATTTCCCGGTATTTAACTGACGGTGATCAGAGGTATTGATTAAGCTGGGAATGATTTGGTGGCTATTTCTGTGTAGAACTGTACCTTTCCTGAAGCTGACCTTGCTCTCCTGGCTTATTTGGGAATATTTCTACAGATTCACAACTATCATTCTCTTAAGAAGTAATTTGAAGATCAATAAAATCTAATTTTTTAGCTGCAACAAGCGGCTGTTTTCAACAAAACCAAAAGCTGTGATCAACCAAATAACAAACTAGCTTGTGAAAATAGTGCAGCGTTAAAGACACAGCATTTTTCTGAGGTCGTTCAAGTCAACTGGAGCTAACAACACTGCTCCTCATTCACATGATATCGTGTTTATATCATCTACTCCTGAGAACATGAGTGCCTTTTTTTCTACCTGCACTTCATCTGCACTTTATTCGCATGTCCAATCGATGTTTTCTATCTGGAGGAAGGAAAACATCCATGGCATTACTAGCAGTGCAATACAGAATAACACTGTACACAGGCAGCACATCAGCTTAAGCAGAGCTCAATCTGGTGCCTTTATAGACAGGACAACTGATACAGGATCTGGAGTGATGAGCTCTGGTGCCCACCTAGCCTTTAGCAGCACATTAGAAAACTGACGTTTAGTGTTGGCATTAAATTGGATTCTACTCAATTACTCCACTATTTTTTTTCCACACATGCAAATGTTAATTTGTGGCTTTCTTGATTTCTATTTTACTTACAGCAGACTTTTACACAGGAGACGTTCCTCATATGTGAGGTGTGCCATCGGACCCTTCTCCCACTGCCGCTTCTCTTACTCCGATGAAGGCTTGTTGAAACGTCATTTGCTAAAATGCTTTAACTATAACTGTGTTATCCAGACTTCATCACTCCAGATCATGTATTGTATTAGCTCAGAAAATGTTACTATCACAATACAGTTGTTACTTTGTATAATCCTACAGCTGAGACATAATAGTTTGCCGTACCAGTATGTATAGCTACTGAATGTGCAGCTGTGATGTCTCTTGGTGGGTTTTTTTACAGAGCAGTCAAACGGTTTCAGGTTTGGATCTGAATCTGATGGTCCTCATTAATAGCGTTGTCATGCTGTCATAGCTGCACAAAAAAAATGTACAATGCGTTCTTCCATTTGTCTCATTGTTCTCCATGTATTTCTTTTCAGTTGATTAATCTCTCAGATGAGACCAGACGCTGTAAAGAAGGGGCAGTGTTTCTCAGAGTCAACCTTTGCAGAATTGTTTCCCTGCATCATCATCATCATCATCATTATCATCATCATCATCTTGGTACAAAGGGAAGATGTTCTGACACACATCTATAGGATGACAAATACAATCCTATTCATGAACGCCAACTGTACAACGATATGTATCTCTTCTGCCTCTGCCCCTGACCCTTATATAATCTCCAGGCTGTCCTCACATGAAGTCAATAAGGAAACATTTTCTCTCTGGCCCTGTAACTGATGCCACACTCTCTACAACATAGATGTCAGAGTCAAGGCCCGCGGGCCACATCCGGCCCGCAAGAAGGTTTTTTACGGCCCCTGGGATGATCTTGATTTATTATTAGAACCGGCCCGCAGCAAGCCGGCAGCCCGCAGATCTTTTACACGCACCAATACTACATTTCCCACAATGCAAAGGTGACGCACCGAGCAGTAGGCTGCTTCATTTCAATATTTATTGGCACAGCAGTCGTCAGCATCACAGTAAAATTAACTTTCAGATACCCATCAAAAATGGCAAAACGGAAGGTGGATACTGAGAACCGGGGGTTTCAAACAAGGTGGGAGTCGGAGTATATGTTCACGGAGGTAGCTGGAAAACCTGTGTGTCTTCTGTGTGGAGAAAGTGTGGCGGTACTGAAAGAGTATAATCTGAGACGACATTATGAAACGAAACACGCGGACAAAAACAAGAATATGGACATGGAACAAAGGCTACAAAAGGCAGAGGAATTAAAACGAGGCCTCAAATCTCGACAGGCTCTGTTCAAAAAAGCCAAATCACAAGGCCAGGCTGCTGTCAAGGCCAGTTTTATTTTAAATAAATTTTTTAAGTAAATTTAGCCCACTTTTGCTAAAATAGAAAATATAGTCTACTGATGGTGCCTTGAATACCGGTTTCTTTCATTTAATGTTCATGTTATGGGGATATTTATATAAAGGAAATTTGTCTTTTGTGTCTGTTGAAAATTAAAGATTACTGACAGAGCCATAAGAAAATATTGCTTTATTTATCTGATCATATTGTAATATATTTGTTAGGTTTTCAGTAGGTTCAATTAGGTTCACTAGACTATATGCGTCATTTAAACATTTTTCAATGAACATTCGAACAGTCCGGCCCTCGTCTTGTAGCTGATTTTTTTATTTGGCCCTCCGTCCATTTGACTTTGACACCCCTGCTCTACAACATACAGCAGACTCACTCTATGGCAAATTAAAGTCCAATATTGTCCTTTAAATACTTCCCTCTGTTTGTCTCCGTCTTTTACCTGGTCCTGAAACGATAAGTGTGGTGATAATACATTTTTCTTATTCAACAAATCCTATGAAAAGACTAAAACCAACAATTAATTGATTCTAGTAACAACCATAGTCTGTGTAACAGTCTGATACAGCATGGCGCTGCATTGTTGTTCGAAAACTGTTAACAAAAACTCATTATGAGCTACGTGATGCACCGATGACTAGAACATGGGCACTGTAATTAATATACAGCTGAAAATAGTGCCCAACAAATGTCCTGTTTACCCCAGTTTCAGTAATAATTGTTAAAAACTACAGTGCCTTAGGGAAATTTGTATTTCATTAAAGGCTCACATCTCAGTTACAGTAGATCCCCCGCCAAACTAGTATTGTGGAGGACACTTTTTTCTGTATTTTAATGGGATTTTTTTTTTTCAGTAGGAACAATAAAGAATATGGTGACCTTTATCCTTTAAATAACAAAGCTAATTGAAAGTATAAGCTCACCATTAAGGTTTTACTTCTCAGCCGAAGGCCTACGTCACTTCTGTATATTGTTAAAGCTGGGTGAGGTCTTCACTTGTTCAACTAAGAGGGCTGCATACTTATGTCTTGTTTGTGTAATATCTATTGCAAACTTTTCTACATGTTTCAAAGTCTGTGTGTGCCTGTGTGTGAGTGTGTGTGCGTGTGTGTGCGTGTGTGTGTGTGTGTGTGTGTGTGTGTGTATGTGTTTGTGTGCGTGCTTATTGGTTTGGGGTTAAATTCCACGGTCAGGTAGCTTGAATCAATTCCCTGAGGAAGCAACACTGAAAGCTTTTTGGTGCCCCTGAAAGGAATGCATGTCTTGCTGCCCTCATGTGTGTGAAGATGTGAGTGAGAGTATACAGGTCGGGGTGTGGAGAATTGGCTTAGGGGTTTGATAATGGTTAAATGCCAAAATGCCCATTTGTACGTTGCTCTGGATCAAAGTGGCACCTAAATGCCTAAAAGATTGTGAAGCTTTTAGGTTATATCATGTTTGCATCTGTACAGTACAATGTAAGCTTTATGCTGAAATATTATTGTATATCAAAGCATATGAAACAGAATGACATGCTGGTTATCAGATTTCAAACCTATTGCTTCAGTTGGGCTCATCACATTCCTCACCATTAACAAGACTTCAGGCAGCATTCCTCTGTCAGTAGCTTCACTATGCATACAACACTGATTGTAAGCTCAGAGTTTACATTAGAATAATTATGGATGTGGAAATGTGGTTTGTTGGAAATAAATGTAACTGTATCTGGCCCTGTAGCAGAGCAACTACACTCATGTAAAAGAAGAAAATATGAAATGATGCATTATGACCGACTAAGTACGTAAAGTGTATGTAATGAATGCAACAAATAGAAAAATAAAAATATTTAAAAAGTATACTTTTTTGAAGCTTTATCAAATTAGAATCTTTCATTGCCACTCAGCTCAGCTTTGTACCTCTCAGAAAAACATGAAGTTATTTTCTGATGTGCCAAACCTTGCTGCCAGATGCTCATTTTTTGGTGCCTTTTGCATCAAAAGCCAGATGGGTTATGATGGACCTCGCAGAGCAAAGAAAACACACATACACACATGTTGAGCACACATATTCACTCACTGAACCCTAACCCAGGCCAGTTCTCTTCTGATGTATTAATACAATATACAGTATTTATTAGTTCTGTTAACTCAGCACAGGAAAAACTCAATCAGCTACCAATATTATTTAGTTGGTCGTTAAAAATAAAAACATGATAACAGTTTGGATCACGTATACAGTATTTGGCTCTCCTGCTTAGAAGGTTTTCTAAGCTGCAGTACTGTAGACCACACACTCAATCAAATCACATATATGTGGTGGGATATAATATATGTGTGTGTGTGTGGGGCGGGGGGTGTCTGCATGACTTTTAGAAGTTTAATTCCACACTCAGAGAGTTAAAAATCTATTCCTTTAAGATGCAACTCTTACCTCCTTTGTTCTACTGGAAGGTATGTTTCATTGCTTGTCTGCATTTTCCAACCAGGCGAGTTCATGTGTGTGAGAAAAGAGAATACGTGTATATGTCAAAAGAGCCACTCTACTCCATTAAAGTGTCATTGAACCCTAAAACCCTGCCTGCTCACTTTCTGTCGCTACGGATCAAAGTGGAATCTAAAACAATACGTTAAAGCTAAAAATGTGTTATTTAACTTCACATTACCCACTCACTGTTCATTAAAGATCTTTTTTTTTTTTTTATCATAAATCACAACTGATCCACTTATTTATTAACTCTACTAGAAAGGCCCCCTAGAGGGCGCTTCATCACGTTTTCTCTACTGGAGCGGCACCCTACAAGGCACTTTGTCACGCTTTCTCCCTTTCAGAGCATTCTAGAGCATTATGTTTTATCCACACTGTGGGCATCCAATAGGACACGTTTCTGGAGGGATTTTGGAGTATAGGATCACAAGCATTCAGCACTCCTCTACACTTTATCACATGATTTCTAAGTAAAAATGCTGCAGAGTCCACACACTCTCTAAGTGACGTCAGACTCGATCTAATCAAGCCCATCTCAAACGCTGCCATCGCACAAGCCTCCACGCTCTCCATCCCTCTGCTGCCTGAACCAGGGCTTTGTCCACCACAGAAAAAAACACAATTACTCATGTGTGTGTGTGTGTGTGTGTGTGTGTGAGAGTGAGTGTGAATGTGTTTGAGAAAGAGAGAAAACCTAAAGGAGCACAACTTGTGTGTGGGCTATAACTACCAAACACCGTTGTTGAGATGAAAAGAAGTTCACTGAGTCATTTCACAGGATGTTCAGGACCCACGTAGAGAATGTAGACTACATTCAACCTTTCACCTTCCTCTCCTGAGTATGCATTCCACTGAGTATTCTGTAAGAAACATAAAAGTCAGGTCACATTATTCAGAAGCATTTCATGACATTTTCTACATGACATTTCTTAGTCAAAGGACCTTTTGTGAGTACCGTTAAATTGATTACAACACAAGAAACACTGTGCTCTACTGGACATCATCTAAAGGAAACTGAATTATGTTATCAGCGTGATGGGCAGTGATGAGTGATTTAAGGTCTCATGAGGTGAGCTGGGCAATCCCTGATTTTCTGATTCTGTTCTCAATTTTGTCATCTTTCAGATTGCAAATGAGACGCAGAAATAATTTGACTTGGAAAAAATATGATGGTATTTCTGATTTATTAGTTAGTAATCTAATCAGTTACTCAAAATGTAAACAAGCGGCTTTGTTTTCCAGTCATCCCCCCAAATTTCAGCAAGATTTCACAGCTAACATTGTTAATTCATGAAAGCAAACAACTTAATTTGACTAATTGAAGCTTGATAAGATATCATTTAATGATAACATTTTAAACACTGACCACAGAGCTAAGCCATGCATTCAAACATTCATCAACTGTTTTTTTTATTGTTGCTGCAAACCAGCCCAAGAAATGGCTATTCATGTTTTACTGCTCGAACTACAGGGTCTCAGTGTGGTTGAGCACAGGTGGGACATCTGTCACCACAGACGATGTCAAGAAATCTTTCAATCTTTGACTTCCTGCGCATTTGAACTTAGACCACCCCCGGTGTGGTCGAGGGGCCCGGAACTGCATTTCCGCTGGTGGCAGTGAAAAACACAGAGGGCTGTGTGGGACACAAAATGTGTGAGACAAAATACCAGATTCATGAAGTAAGTAGCGCTCAGTCTCTGAGAGTATTAGGATTCTTCCACGTAGAACTATAGGATGAGTGGGCCAAACAATTATTTCTTTAAAATATTTAAATAGTCATCTCAACTGACAGGAATGCAAAAATAAATATCAAGGACACCACATTCATGACATTTCAAACACAGATCAGCCAACACTGGAATTTATTTAACAAGATATAGACGCCTCCCAAACTTCAGTCCTCATACCAAAAGACAGAAGAATGCACAATAATTCAGTGAGTCTGCACACCACAAATCTACTTACCCACTGGCATTTTTAAACAACCCACCAAAGCTTTGAACAACAAAGTTAAACAAGTCAACAAAACCCTCTAAGTCATGTAAATTAAATGATTGTAGGAGAGAAAAAAACCTAAAAAAAACAAGAAAAAAGCAGCTTTGCCTGGAAAAAAACCTGAGGGTGAGAGAATAAGTTCAAAGCTGCTTCTGGTTAAGTTGATGAATGTACTGTGCATCTGCGGGACCACAAGCCTCCTCCGTTCACCTCTTCTGCAGTGTGGTTGATCGCTGAACTTCTTGGCCCATGTTCCATGACACGACCACATACTTGAGTACATTTTTCCATCCATGTGTTCATCTTGCATGTGTCAAATGTGACTGATCCAAAATATTCAGCAAACGTTGAAGGCAGCATATCCTGCGTTTTTACTTTTGATTAGTCTCAGCGTGCTGTTCTGTGACAGGTATCCCAGTCTGTCGGTTGACGACAGCATACGCTACACGGTCTGACACTTGACTTTCATCTGCTGTGTTTGCCATCGGGGGAGCTTGTGATGGTGGTCTTTTTGCAGTACTTGGAGAGCAGTAATGCAGGATAATGGGGAGGTCGGGTATCATGTGAGTGGACTTTTCCTATGACACCAAAACACCAGAACAAGATTAAATAAAATACTCTTACTTGACACCATTATGACTCCTCAACATCTGGGTTAAATGATTAGTTTTTGAGAAAAGAAGATCCCATCACTGCTTTTGCTCAGCATCACAATCTATTGATCATAAGAATGTTTCGCCAAGAGTAATTTACACAAGTCATACATTGATCTTAAATAGATAATGCTTGACCCACTCTGTGTGCACAGGTGTAAAGTAATGGTAATAGTACTAGTGTGACATTTTGTAATGTTAGAGTTAGATAAAGATCAATACCACTCTCCTGTTTGTAGGCTAAATTAAGCTAAAAATCCTTTTTATGCTAAGTTTAGCATAAAAACTGGATAGCCTTGCTGTGTCCAAAGGTAACATATCGCCTACCAGTAGAGTGCTTATGAAGTGCTGAGTTTCTAAATGAGGTATTGGCCTCATTTCTTGGCCAGGCGCAGTTACTTCCTGGAGTTGCCACTACTGTAGCTGCCAGTAATCTGGATTAAACCAACAAGATATATAAGGTGTTAATTAGTGTGATTTGGAGATGCTAAGCTAAACTAAGCCAGCTGGCTACTGCCTGTAGCTTTATATGAGCATACAGGAAGGGAGTGGTGGCAATCTAACTCTCAGCAAGAAAGCTAGTACGTTTATTTGCCAAAATGCGTTACCTGCATTACCTGTCCCTCTGCGTGGTTCAGTTGTCCTGCGCAGAAGACATAAAACAAATGCTCTATTGTTAGCGTTGAAATGTAGAAATGTTGCATTAATTGACTGTGAGCATGTATTAATGTTCTTACGTTTACAGCCATAACAACTCAGGAGGGTTAACACTGTCAGTGTGACAACCAGAAGAGCTATACTAACACAGATGAAAAAGTAGGGCAGCCAAGGCACATCCTCATCATCCTCATCATCCTCATCATCAGCGCTTGGTAGCTCATCTACAGAAGAAGACCACATCAGTAGTTCCAGTCTTTATCCGTTAAAATGTATGCATATAGTTCAACAAATAAAGCTTCTTACCTGCATTATGGTCAGAGCTGTTTACCCCCTGGTTTAAATCTGTAAAATAATAGAAAATATATACAATTTGTACCTGAATTTTGACGTCTAATAAATCTATATTTTGGCACTGAGGGAGGAAAAACTGTCTAAAAAACGTACTTTCTTTACCTGAAACTGAGATGTTGATGTTGTGACTGATCAACTCATCTTTGTATCCTTTTAAAGTACATCTGTACAGGCCGTCGTCATGAATGGAAATCCGTGTGAAAGTCAAATATGAGATCAGTGCACCCTCAACACGTTTGTCGTTCTGTCTTATGTTTTCTGTGTAATTAATGCGTTCACATTTGTTTGTGTCGAGCAGTTTGCACCAGGTGACATTCAGTGATTCTCCACAGTGTTTGACAAGACACCTGACTGTCAGAGGTTGTTGTGGGACAGCTGTCCACGTCGTGCCTCTCCAGACCATCAGCTCAACTTCACAAGGAAACAAGCCTAAAAAAAACAAAATCACATTTCACCTGAAACTCATCGCTGGTGACTTGTCTTCAATCATCAACATTAGATCAAACATCTTTGTTTTGTCTCAAAGCTGTTCATCATCATAACAAAGTGTCTCATACAGTACATTCTCACAAAAACATCGACAGTATGTTGGATTTGTTCTCTTATGCAATAAATGTAGTTACATTTTCAAAATACACCAGAACCAATCTAAGGACTATGCAATTGACATGAGTATTTGTTTCGTCTTCTTCCCTTGTAGTTACATAGTTGCCCAATAATTGTATTGATGACTATATGTTAAATAATTACAATGTAATGTATGGGCTGTAATCAAAAGAGTAACTGTTAGAGACTTAATGACTTTAACTAATCACTTAATGACTCCAATCTATTCAAAATGCTCCGTCATGCCCTCTTGAAAGTCATATCACAACATAACAGTATTAAGGCTTACCTTGACCTTTGCCATAGATGCAGACAAATGTAAAACAGCATAATGTCAGCAGATAGGTGCATCGCAGTCCATCCATGAGACTTGACATGTTCATGACCTAACACCTTACAGATAATCTAAAAGCGGAGCTACTGCATGGGCTCTATACACTTGTGACAAGCTCACCACTTCCTGTCCCACATATTTTCAAAGACCACCCTGCATGTGTGTATTTCAATATGTCGTGGCAAAACACAGTTGATGCTGTGCACACAAGTGGAAATTGCTATTGTGTATTATCTTTGCAATTTGATTCTGCAATACACGTCATACAGGTCATTCTCAGTGCACAAACCGAGACACATAGTTATCAAGATTATTGAGTGAACTTGACACTTGTCAGGGTAGGCCTACTGGAGATCAACTTTCCAGGGATGCAGTTTCATCATCTCAACCAACAACACTCCTACGTTGTCCTAAAGTGGCTCAGGAGCCTTGGAGGAAAAAAGTGAAATATGTATGACCATTATTTGTTATTTTACCTTTCTGTAGTAGACTGAGGTCATGTTCCTGCTCAGTGGTTTGAGAATCACTCGGGCTGCTCCAACAGTGCCCTCCAGTGTACAACGTGATACCATTTGAATACATGGAATTAGTGAATGTACAGTGTACGTTTTCTTAAAATGTACCTACTATCAAACATCTGATATTTGACAGATAAATTGCTCAAAACCTAAAATAGTGAACGTCATCATTCGAAGTTGCTTTTTTTAGACTTTACAAAACTGCTTTTACTGCATTTTGCATAAAGAAATCTCACCGAAAAGTAAACTGGAACGAGTTTCCAGTGTACGGGAGAGAAATGTCAGTGACTTCCTCATATTCTTCAGAAAGAAAATTTGCACAATCATGCAAAAGAGCCGACAGCAACAAGAGCTTTACTCCTGTGATAGCTATGAAGATAATTTAGATTTTACTTGCAGATGTTTTAAGATATCTGCTGCTAAGACTTGGACATTTCACACCTCTAGACTCAAAGTGATGACAACTCCACAGGCATCACCTCCAACTGGTTTTATTGGGACACTCTTTATGTAAAAATTGCTGGACTGGGCTGTGTGTTTGTATGTATATATGTGTGTGTGTGTGTGTGTGTGTGTGCGCGTGTGTGTTGGCACACAAAAGGCTGTTGTATGGTATCTACAGCCGCCCCCCCCCCCCCCCCCCCTCTCTCTCTCCAGCCCATGTGCAGCAGAGCGATATCAGTGTCTATAACACTGTCAGGCTTAGGGTTGCAACAGCAACCAAGCACTTGAACCTACCGCCTTTTGACGAATACAGTGTGAACATCCAGACTCTGTGGGCACATCATGGGAAACTGCACTTCAAGGTAGGTGATCATCCTTAGATGCGCATAGTAGAAGGCACCCTCACATGCCTCAGAGCAATTTTTCAGCAGGTGGTGATTAGGCTCTAAAGCTTCCCTGGAAGTGTATACTGACAACCTAAAACAAGACTGATAACATTAAAAGAAACTGTGGGAAAGAGCACTTTTTAAAAATAAGCTGGAAGCTCGTGTTTAAATGTAACATTGTTGTATTTTGGCCCCATGTCAAGCAGCTTGTGCATTTGCTTCAATGAGGAAATAGTGGTGCTAACAACAGACTCAGTGTCCAACTTAAAGAATTGACAGTATATAACAGTGCATTTTGTATCGTTATAAAATGTTGACGTTGACCTAGAAGCATGGGAAGTTCCACAACCTTGTGCTGTTAGTCGCTGACATACAGTACACAGTTGTCATAGATAGGTTGCATATCTGAAGTGTTTCCTGTTGCAGCAAACGTCATCTTTTAAACTGTCAAGGAAATACTGCTGTGGGGTAAAAACCTAAGCCTCGAGCCTCTGGAAGTTAAACTAACATTCTCAGTCATTTTATTTTTCCCACACTAATGGGTTTTTATTGTTCTGTTTAATGCTCCGGATGATTGCATCTTTATTGTGGTCTTCATCATTTGTTCTACTGTCAGAATAAAGAAGAACAGGAAAGGTAAAAGTACATTTATTATGGCATTTACAATATGTAGCATACAGACTTCATACTGTTTTGCTGTGTGTGATGCTATATATTTACATTTTCTCTTCCAGGTGCTTATGCTGCAGATGGAAACGGCAGCACACATAACAAGGTAGACCTGCCCACATCAATGTTGAGTCTATTTTTGTTGAGTATAAATCTCCATGGTTATCAGCTCCAGCTTTTCATGGGACACAGGGGTGTTCCTGTGCTTTTATGATAGCCCGGTCCGAGATGCTGCATCCTTAAATTTGCATACTGGCTGAACATTAATGTGAGGCCTCTGTTGTAAAAGAAACTGTGAGGCTGTTTATTTCAGTTACAGGAAGTCATAACCACAACCCACATCAAAAAAAAGTGTGCTGGTTGCAGTAGTCCTGTGTGAATAAAAAGTATAAATAATGATGTGTAACATAAATCATGTTCAGAATTTACATCTTACTCTTTGTATTATCTCATGACAGCCTCACGAGGATGTAACGTATGCATCTATTGACCACAGCACTGCCAAAGGAGCAAGTAGGACCAGAGCCACCAATGATGATGAGTGTGACTATGCAACAGTTCATGTCCCAGCAGCACGTCAACCTGAACATGTGTCTGAGAGCTCATCTAAAGACGAAGGTGCAGACGATTATGTGCTCATGGGGTAAATAGAAACAAGGGGATGTTTATTCGGACTATTGCAAGATGCAGGACTCGTAGATACCACAAACAGGACAAAGTGTCTGTTAATCAAATCTTGATCTTCAATGAAGAAACTGTGACAAAGTGAAGAAAAAGACATCCACAGTCAACAGCAGGTGGTTGCGGAAACATCAATCCCCCTCATGTTTCTGTCCACTATTGAGAAAACTGTCTTGTTCCTTTCTAAAGAAGACAAACTTTTATATTATAGCACCTTTTTAAATAATTCTGATTGAAAACTTTGTCAACAAAATTGGTTTCGTCGGTGTGTGCACTACTACTATGTAATACATACTGTATGTAGTATGAATTTTGGACATAGCTTTGGTGTTTGGCCATTTTTTGACACTCATGCAAGAGGTTATATCTATTTTGAACGTCTTTAAAATGGCAGAGCAAGTAGCTGTTAGTTACAACATGACCTGAATGACTCAGAATCTTTATTCTAATCTTTACGCCACTTTTGAAATGATTTTCATTTGCTTTTGTTTGTAGAAACATTTGTCTTTAAAATGTTGTTGCTTGCAAGGGGTATATGTGCGGGAGACCTTTTTTTTTCCACCATGAAAGGAAAAGAATGGCAGCTATGAAACCCTGTAAACACAGAGTGAACACTTAAGCACAGTGACAGTCAGGATGGTTAATATATTAACAGCACATCTGCTGTCACTATTATTCTCTATTGCTGATAAAAGTTTGATCTGTATCTATAGGCAAACAGTTGCAGAAACTTAACCCTACGTCAAGATGCCTGAACCAGACTTCAATAACAACGCACATATGCCCAGACTAAAATGTAGCTCAAATGTTTGTATCATAAAATGGTAGAATTGTGTGTGCAGTTGTGGCCTTTGCCACTTTATCCAATCCATGATGGAAGAATGTAATGTTTATAAAAGTGTGTCCACAGCAAACACCTCAAACTGCTTTCCAGAGTTTGTGCATATTTTGTAACATTGCTCCTGAGAACAACTGTGCACCAGATTTAATACAAATAGATATTTAAGGCTTCATAATTTATATTTTTCATGTTTTGTACGAGCATTTTGAAAATGCCTCAGGATTTGTTTGACTAGATGGATATAAAAAAGTAAAGTGGTGTAATTTATTGCAAGTTGTATTTGTTTCTTTGTGGTTTTATTGATATTTTTGCAGTCATTAAAACCCCTTTTACCACATTAGCTCATTATTCAGTTGTATTAATCAACTGAATCACTGAAAACATCTGAGTGAAATCTTGGCAATAATCTCTTTTTAAGGTCAAACCTGCGGTAAGGTTCTTTGCTACATTTCAGAGAGCTGTGAATATGTTCACCAGAAATAGACAAGTAAAAAACTACGTCCAAGTGTGTCACGTTCTGTGGACAGAAATGCATTTGACAGTTTCCTCTTTTCTGTTCAACTAAATAATCAGTGTGAGGTTGAGACACATTATAGTTGCTGCAGCCATTTTAATAGCAGAATTCAAATAGAAAGTCGAGACCCTGGCTGCATGTGCATCAGGGGAATTGTTACATCAAGCATAACCTGTTTCAATGTACATGTGGGACATGTGGGTACATATTAGTATTATTCAGACTTCTCTTTATTAAGATGCAAGATACAGGATCGGGAGCATTTTGATTGCCTCTCAACGGCGGCTCAAAGCTAACAGCAGTCACAGCGCAAACATTGGTGAAAGTGCTAAGGGCAATCTCACATGTACTAACATGCACCTAAAGCACACGCAGCCGGCCCGGCTATGTCAACAAAGCAAGGAGAAGCTTGGACATCATTACATACAGAGAGTGACTTCATTCTCTGCTCAGGTAGACATAACTCCACTATATCTTTACATCGATGATAGTTGTTTGCTGCTATATTAATGTTCAGGATGTTAAATACAGCTCTTTAAACACGGACTGTGATGCATGATGATGATGATGATGATGATGATGATGTTGATGATGGACTATCTTCTGATCTCCACCAGTAGATGGCAGGACAGTCCTTTTTCTATTTTCCATTTCCTCTACATCAATTTATTGAGAAATGGGTTTACACTCATCATGAGAGTCTTGACCCAAATTCCAAAACTCACCATTTATTAGGATGGTCTGGTGCGAATATTATTCAAACAGGTAACAAAGCGTGGATGTTCAAGCAAGTATCAGTTTGCTGCAGTGGATAATAAAAGTAATCTTGACATTTAACCTTTTTAAATATTTACCACAGTGGGAAAAAAGCAGAAATGTACATCCTGTATACTTTTACTCATTTTTAGTGTTCTTTTTAATTTTGTAGAGTTTATAGTGGAAACAGTATATTCGGATGTCTGTTCAATACACACAATTACATAATTTGACATTACATGAATACCTCACATAATATAATCTTGTGTGTTTTCTAATTGGGATCGTATTGGGTTGACCAAAGCTAGAATCTGTTAAAAGGTGAGCATCTCTTCACATTTATCTATAAATATATGTTAAAAAAATAATAATGATAATAATGTTCATGTAATTGTCACCCATATATTTCATGATTACATCAAACGTTCTGTAGTCTTGGCGCACTGAGTCCGGCTGAAGGCGGTATTATTTCCAATTCAGCAGTTCCTTGCATTTGTAACTACAGTTATTAATAATGTTCTCCATGACACACACACACAGAGAGTAGTGGGCTGCATGTGCAGTGCAGCCAGTGTGTGACATCAGATACATCCCCTGTTCCATCAGTCAAGAGTGAACTTGGGGCAGACTTTAAACTGAGAGACTTCCCTCCCTTATCGGAAGTCTTTCATCTCATTCTCCTCCGTCTTTACTATTTCACCATTTCTCAGTTTCACAGCCTTCAGTTTCTCACAAAGAAATGTGCATTTAAGCGTGTGAATGTGATGCATGTGCAGGATTTTATGTGAACAAATCTGCAGATGAATTATAGATAGAGTTCACACGTTGAACATAGCTGGCGTAGGGCTCCACTTCCTCCACATCTTCTGCCTGCAATAACAGACAAAGTTCAGCAATGTGCAGTGAAACACACAGAACTACAAACTGCAGACATAGCGGATTACCTACCGGTGGCGATTTAGATGGTGAGGTGTCGGACGGCTGGCGTCGCCTGGCAAAAAGGTGGATACACAAACCAGCTCAGTGATTGAACATAAAAAGCTTACAAGTAGTCATTGTAAGTCATTTTTCATTAAATGAAAATTCTTACCTCAATGTTATTATTTTCTTTATTGCCAAAATTAAAAATCCTGCTAAAAGCACAATGATTACTACAGCAATAAGGACGTACAGCCAAGGGAAATAACCTGCAGAGAGAGAGAGAAAATTAAAGGTTTGTTAGAAATCTGCGGTATCAATACAGCACATAACATCTATTAACCACTATAAAATCACCTAGTCAATGTTTACCAAAGAAATTAAATAAAAAAACTTTATTTAATCTTATTGCTTCTGCACTAAACCCACAGCTTAAATGGTGTCTCTCATACTGTCCACTCTGCAAAAGCCTGACCTTTTTCGGGTTTCAGTACCAAAATCCTTTCCCCTGTCCAGTTTGGGTGACTAATAGCACAGCTCAGGTTTTCTGTGTCCATTCCCTCGGGGAGCTCCAGGCGACTTTCTACTGTAAAAAATCCATTTGAGTCATTTTCCACAGACGATACGTTTCCCATATGACTCCAGCTGATGCTGGCTGCAGGTCTTCCTCTTTCGGCCTTGCACACTGCCACCATCTTGTTGTCTTTATGGTATAACCAGGCTGATATACTGGGAGGAACTGGGCCAGGGAAAACAAAACAAGAGAAATGAGACTCACCGAATAGACCTACTTCAGCTCGCTGTAACCAAATCACAAAACAATCTAGGCAAGTAAAACAGAAATTGATGTTTTATTAATCTTTGTCACAGTGATTTGGGTGAACTGACCCTTTTAGATAACCTTATCGATTACATGATTCTTGAAATCATAAATCTTTCCTACCTATGATAGCCACATGGATGCGCTGATTGTCGTTTCCTCCTCTGTAAACCGACTCACACTCGTATTGCCCCTCGTCAGTATCTGAGAAGTTTGGGATGTGAAGGTAGGACAAGGCGCTGGATGTGTTTCGGAGTGATTTGCCATCATTGCAGGTATCATCGTTTGTGCCATTGTTAAAAGATATCCTACATGGTTTTTTGGTTTGAATATGCCATATAACAAACAGCATCTCATTCCATGTCTTATTGCTGCATGTCAGGTTAACTTCACTCCCCTGGTTGAAAGCTACATTTCTGACAACTGAAAAAGAGAAAAGGATAGTTGCATTATATAATGTGTGCACACAGTGGTGCAATGACTGGGCTGATTAAATGGTTTGGGTTTATTCTATACACAGTGTGCATGTTCTAATATACACAAAGAAACATGCAAACAAATAAAAACATCTTCAATTCTACATGGGACTAACTGCAAAAACAAACCAACAAAAAAATAACAAAAGAAACTATAAATAGCATGTAACACAGATATAACTTAAGCTATGAAGCATTACACAAGATGAATAAAAATAAAATGAATCATATTTGTCATTTTTTATTTCCATTACTTACAATAAAATATCCCAACATAAATAAGTTATGATAAATTGGCTTAAATCTTTGATAATTATTATACGGAAGAAAATGATATTAGAATGTCAAACACATAAACTTTAATTCAAACATTTTTTTAACGTTGCCGGACTTACAAAAGATAAACATGTATTCTAAGAGCTACTGAATGAGAACAAATTGTAATCAGCCTACTTTTGTAATGCGGGCAAACATTTGGTATCGCCCCTTAATATTTCATAATTGCCTTCCAAAATAATAGAAATAGAAAAGGGGAAATGTGTTTACCATAAACTGTGGAGTTCTTAGATTGTGTGCTTTGATTAGTTCCTGAGAGAGGTGGAGGTGGATGTGAGGAAAAGGTTAGTAAAATCAGATATATCAGTCAGAAAGCATGCAGTTAGTGATTTGTTCTGAAATGTTCTATCAGCAGAGAAACAATCAACGGGTTCCTCTGTTATCCGTCAGGTAGTATTAGTAAAGGTGTGAAGCGATTCAATTAAAACCGGTCTGACTTGAACAGCTTGCAGCAGGGCTAAATCACAGACAGTTGTGGCAGAAAATGCACTACTTTGACCTTTGTAAAACAAATCTAAACAGAATAAATGCAGGACTCAATGACTGGCTTTCATGGTGTTAAGGGGGTCTAAGATTTGTTTACTTCTGACAGGTGTAAGCAAACAGGCATGCATGAAGTGGGATGTCAAAACCACAGATTTGAAACAGAAGCGGTTCTTCCCCCCTCTCAGAGACCACACAGTGGAGGAAATGTGCATCATGGTGTTACCCTGATCTGAAAGCATGATTTCCACTGGGGAAGCTGGTGGCAGCGTGCTGCTTGTTCATTCAAAAAATATGGGGCACATTTTTCATATACTGTATGTGTTACGGAAGACTTTCCTCCCTTGTCAGCTTGTGCATTACCCCGGCCTCCGAGCATGTTCTTTCCACTGACTGTCTACACTGTGTGAGTCACACCACAGACAACTTCACAGAAAATGCAGAGCGTCTAACCACTTACAGTTTACTACTCATCCAAATATTACTAACATGTCACAGAATATACAGTAATGAACGACATTATTGTGGCTGTATAATATTTGAGTTACATTGCATGTTAAGGGAAATACACTCCCAAAACATACATATAGTCGCCTATAAAGTAGCACAAATGACACATTCGAACAGTATGAAAAATAATAATCCGTAGTTTTAATAACATGTACCATGTTGCTAATTATCAGAGACAGCTCCTTACGAGGTCATCTTTGTGGAGGTTTTGTGCGCGTCTGTATCTAAAAGCTGTATTTTACCAAGGCTAAATAATCTGTGCTAAACCACTTGTGAGTAAAATGAATTAATGTTCAAACCTGTATCCATGCTCCGTGCTTCAGACAACACGAAGATAAGCACAGCATAAATCCACATCATGTGCCTCATCGCCAGTTGTCTTCAGGTTCCTCTGTAGACTGGCAACCTGCAGCGCCAGTGAGAAACACATCAAGTCTTTAACCGAATCCTCAGTCCTGAACTCCGTCTACAGTGACATCAAACTGAGTTGCCTGGTTTTGCCCGGACTACCATTTACCCTAGTTTATCAATTTCTCTCTCTCGCTCTCTCTCTTTCTCTATTTATGCCCAATGAGCTCAAGGTTTGAGTCGAGCGAGTTCTCCACCCCGTCCAGACAAACTGAACATCCTTGACACTCCTGATGATAAAGAAATATAAAGGACATGTGACTCACTAATCCCTCCCTTCATTTTTCTCTTCCCCCCTCTCCAAACCGCTTTCCACTGAAACATCTGCCTTTTTTCTGCCACACAGGATGACGTCTGACAAGATACCAGTTTCCTTTCTTGCTAGTTACATGTCACTCTGTCAAAGCAGTATGTGTGAGCACTCTAAGCAAGACAACGTTGCAAAGCAGACACATTAGACCAGGGGTGTCAAACTCATTTTCACTCTGGGCCTCATCAGCATCATGTTTGCCTACAAAAGTCCGGTTGTAAATGTAAGACTGTGTAAATGTAACTACTCCTAACATATTGGTAAATAACTGTCTCTGCATTTGATTATTGTCTATTCAAGTGTTAAAATATTGTACATGCAGTTAAATAAATGTAAAAATATATTTAAGCACATTTCTGTTATTATAACTTAAATCCTTTTAATTTAGGGTTAATAAACCCGCATTAGTCTATCAAACTTTTAAAGAAAACAGCAAAGACAAATATCAAACACAAGTTATTACAATAACTTTGTTCAAAGCTTAAAATCCTTTCAAGGGTGCGTTTGCACAATCCCACGTGAAGTATTTCATCTGTTGTAAAGCCACGTTTAAAGTAGTCTTCAATGTACTCACAATACATTTACATGTCAAATGTAGAGTAACCTATGAAGAGCTGCTTCTATGACTATTGTGTTTAAGTACCTCATCATTTTGACTTTCTATCTCATAACTTCGACTTTCTATCTCATAACTTCAACTTTCTATCTCATAATTTCGACTATGGAGATATTTTTATTATCAAGTCTAACTTTAAATTTTTTTTTTTTGCAAAAAAAATGTTAAACTTGAGTTTGACACCCCTGCATTAGACACAGTCACATTTTGTATATGTACTATACCAAAGATAAAATTCAACATGGCTTAGACTGCATTACTATATGAATGCTCGTACATCTAATACAGTGTAATAGCATTGCAATAAATCCCACCCTTTTTAATTCAAACTAAGTGTGTTGATTCTTATTAGGCATTTTGGAGCTGCTGTTGTTGAACGCATTTGTATTAAACTGAGAGGTGTAGTCTATCCTCATTGATTTAAATAGTGTAGACAACATATCAGAAACGCCCTCTCACTATAACACAATAAAATGTAACAACAGCACAATCTATATCCTCCAAAGTTACCACAGTTAAATCAACACTTCTCTAAAAAGGTTACTTACTGAAAGCAGGATTTATTGGAAGGTTGTTGTGTGACTTTTAGCTATAATAATAATCTATTATAGTTATTATAGAGATGAAATCTTGCTGAGTAAGTGTAATTTGGTTGCGGTTTCTGCTGGTGTATGAACATCTTGCTTTATAACGGTTACACATTGCAGAGGTGCTGACTCCATCCTCAGTTTGCAGATCAGAGATTAACTGACAACAACGCATTTGATAGTTATTGTGTGCATGTGGTTATGATCTGCAAGCTCAATGCGGAGTTTGTGGTTCATGAGTAGATCATGGAATGAGACATCTTGATATTAGCTGCCCGGGCGGATGAACAATAAAAACTCAAAGTTTCCGTTTGCTGAGTGTACTTTCACTCTGCCCATAACTGTGACAATGAACAGTCAATGCAGATATACAATTTCTGAAAGAGAGGCTGACATAAAATCTTCTGGTTAAACAATAAATCAACCCACAGCTCGGCTAGCACTTATTTTCCCGTCCTCATAAAATGCTGACTTTGTGAATTCAAAAACAGTACTGACACTAATGTGAGGAAGTGATAGTTGCAGTAATACAGCTTTTACCATGCACACTCAAAAAAACGATTCAAGCCCTTCTTAAAGGTGACACATTTAAATTGTGTTTGATCTATTTAAATATATCAATTTTATAAATGAACACATTTATATTTAATGGGTTTAACACAAAATGTATGAATACTTTCATTTATTAGATTTATTTAGGTTAGATGGTGTGTATCAACTCAAAATAAATGTGTTTAGTTGGGGGACTACCCTTTGCGCATGTGCCAGATCACGTGTTCTCAGTCCGTCTTTCCGCCTTTTTTCCTGACTGAAGCAAGATTCAAACCGACTCATACCGACAGTCCATTCTTTGGTAAGTAACTTTATTTATTTTCTTGTAGTAGTTTAGAATGTACCTCGCTGTCAATGAAGGCTTCCACTCTGTAATAATGACCACAATATGTGGAACAGACATGATAACTTAGCTAGGCGACTGTTCCGTTTTTAATAAGGTCCGAATTGGCAGGCTAGCTAGCAAGCTAGGTAGCCAACGTGGTTAGCATTATGGAGCAGACCAGAGATCAGGGTGCTGTCATTAATACGGCTTGGACGCAGCGCCGAAGGCTTCCTTATGAACCGTGTGCACTAAAAAACAGAACGGAGATCAGTGGAACGAGCAGACTACGTCTCCCCCTCTCTAGCGCCATAACGTCGGCAGGCAGAGCAGGCCGCAGAAGGCTACTCTCGCTAGTAGTGGGCGTTCAGTTGTAGTGAGTTTAGCCACGTTTTCTTTACTGAAAAATATGAATATGAATAAATCATGAGCTCATAAAACCGTTGAATTCCTCTCACGCATGCGGGCACCTGGCGCATGAACACACAGCGGTGTTTCACGGCAGCAGTCATAGAAATAGAACGAGAGTAGAACGGACATTCCCATTCAAACCGACATAACAGGATCAGAGCAGCAGCCATTTGTATGTGAACCGTCGTCATTGTGAAGAACTGATCGATGTAGCGGGCTAACTCTTCTGTTATACTACGGTCAATGCGCAGTGTTAAGCACTGTTTTCTTTTGAACTAGTCAAACGACCAAGACAAACATGGATGTCCGTTCTACTCGTTGTATTTCTATGACCTTACGCTGTGTGAACGCAGGCAGGAGTGAGGATGAGTTACTACGGTTACGGTGACGCTGTCAATATCACCACACTAACACATAGCATAATTATACTGTAATCATTTAGTTTCTTCAAGGCAAACAGTTTGGTATTTTATTAAAATGACGGTCTTAATCTTATTTAACATGCTTGCATGATTTGATTTCTATTATATGTAGCTTTAGTGTTGCTGTAAAAGATGAATTGCTAGTCCATTCTAAATGTTAACATTTTATGTTAAAAGCACTTTTGACTTGACTTTGTTTTATGTGAATTTTGGACTTTGTTTTTTACGTGAATTTTGGATTATTCCAGCATTTCCCACCACTAATGTATTTATCTCATCTTTTGCAGTTTGATCAGCATTACCAAGCTTCTACAAGGATTTACATGATCAAAAGAGAAGGAGATGGGGAGCCAGAGGACGTGGGACTTGTGATCCACTGCATTAAAGTCCTGAACAATGTAGACGGTGTCATCATGGCATTCATCATGCTTTGGGCTCATTTATGCCCTTGATCTAAGCTTTCCAGACAACCTCAAGTACATCTTGGAGCTTCTCCAGAAGGTCATAATGGATTTGGATGGGCACAAGCTGAATTCTAAGATACAGGAGCTGAAAATCAAGATGTTTGCACAAGAGGTGAACACCAAGTGACAAAGCCAAAGAACCTTGTCAGATCTTTTGGATGTTTTCTACTTTCATCTTCCGCCCAGTCAACAACAATCCATGACCTCATGGATGTTTTCCTGGTTCTGACATTTTGTAAAAATTTACTAAGCTGCACAAAGGCAAGCCAGAGACTGTGAATTACGGAACTTTTACATGTGACTGCAAGCTTGGTTGAGTGTTTACGCACAGAAAGTTTTGCCCAATTCACCTCCACATCCTAACTCGAGTGTGACTACTCTATGTCAACTTGCACGTCCATGTTCCTCGTTGTCTGATTGAATGACTCTCTACTCGAGTTGAAATGGACCCTAACACGGTTCAATACGCTGTAACTTCCATTGACTATGGGTATCCTTGTTATTTATTTTAGTTTGTGAATGTTTTGTGATTTTACTTTTGTAGCCCAAACGTGTTCCAAGTTGCCTGTTTCTGCACATGATAATACATCATAGGCTATTCTTCAGTGTAAAGGAGTCCTTTTGTACTACCATCTGTACTGGTAGGAAAGAAAACAAAGCTGTATTGCTGTTGACAAGCAAGTAGTGGGAATTTAGTATTTGCAATAGTGGTTGTACATATCGATTGCAGGAACTTTTCTGCTTTTTGGAAATGATAGTTTATGGTGAATGACTACACTGTGCAGTGCAATGATATTCCCTGTTTGGAGAGCAGTGCATAGCCTCCACCCTCATGGCGTCTTTGTTGTTTGTGGCGCCGAGGGATTTGGGATAGCTTGGTATTTATTTTTCACCAGTTGTGGAGCTGTTACAGGACTACTGTTTTAATATTTTAACATTTAAAAACGATGAAAGATGCACTGTATAGATCATTTTGGAGTTTTTGTTGCTATTATTTTCTGATCAGTGTTTTTGTAAAAATAATTATATTTAAAAAATGAAATGCAGGCTCTAGTATCATGGATGTTCAGAGGTTTACCATATTTAATGTATCGAGGCATTTTCAATAAAAACACCTGAACTAGGTTTTGTCTCATGTGTCAATGGGGATCAAATAAAAAAAAAAAGGTTTTTACCTGATTAATTCATTTCCAATTAATGATATAATATTGAGTTGGACTAACTCAATTCAATTTCATTTCATTAATGGTATTTTTTTATTTAGGCTGCATTTGATAAAAATGAGTTGGACTAACTCAATTCAATTTCATTTCGTTAATGGTATTTTTTTATTTAGACTGCATTTGATAAAAATGAGTCGGACTAACTCAATTAAATTGTATTGCATGGATGTTCTTAATTTAAGTTGGGTTTATGTATATATATTGTGTGGAAAACCTGCACACAATTTAATTGTGTTCATCCAATGAATTATTTTTTTGAGTGCACAAACGTGTTCTCCTTTTTCTAAGATCTAATATTAGACAGTGTTTATTCAACAAAAATAAGTTCAGCTGACTGTGAGCTGGCACACTTGGCACTAAAAATGGCTCTTTTTTTACAGCTGTGAAGAAATGTTGCTTTGGTCAGCTGTGTTCCTCAAATCCAAAACTAAAATTAAAAACTTTGAGAAAGAGAAAAATACTCTGTGTGCCACATGCTGTGTGTATATGTGTGTGTGTGTGTGTGTGTGTGTGTGTGTGTGTGTGTGTGTGTGTGTGTGTGTGTGTGTGTGTGTGTGTGTGTGTGTGTGTGTGTGTGTGTGTGTGTGTGTGTGGCTGTGGCTGTTTCCTATGATAACACAGACTTCCTGTTGATGTCAAAATCAACCTTTTTGGCTCACCAAAAATATGCTCTGAGAGGTAAAGAACAAAGAGAGATGTATGAAGTGAAACAATTCATATGTCTTCTGAAAAAGAATAGTAGCCAAAAGAAGCTCCTGATGTACATGTGTACTTAATGGGGCAAGCCTTCCTCACTAAGAAGTGACTGATGAACTCGTGTGAAAGTAAATCAAATAAATGTCATTTTACCATTCAAACACCTAAGCAGGATAATTCAATAAAAGTATAATTTATTTTCACATTAACATAGAAACATACTATTCTACCCCCTGGTCTAGCTGCAATAACATTAAGCAACATATTTTTAAATGTGTAGGACTAGATGATACATTTTGGGGCACTGTATTAAACTGTTGTGACTATATGTTAACTAGATGCACACATATAACATGAAACAAATGACATGTACTTTCTTTTCCATCACTGGGGTTATAATTTCATTGTTATAATGTAAAGTTGATGTTGTAAGGGGGCGGAACCATCCATGAGAGGAATCGCTTTTCCCGGGAGTATATTACGTCCTCGTTTGAAAGTGTCTCTTCCGCAACATTTAAACACAGGAGTCTCTGTAACGATGTTATATGTTCATGTTGTGACAATTAGTTTGAAATAATCCCTTCTTTCTTATAGAGAAATCACGTTTCATGTTTTGGTACGGAGAATGGCTTTTCTTCCCCACTTAATGAGCCTCAAGTCGACCAAAGCACGAACGAGACACAGCCGGGGTGAAGAACGCTACGCTCCGAAATGATCCCTGGGAGTTGTAGTTCGTTAACTTCTCCTTTTGTTTTGTTCGGTACATTGGCTTGGACGTTTGACTTTTTAAATAAAAAACCACATATAATGCACGACCGCGTCATTTGTAGAGTCTCATTTTCGTCAAGCCTGCTCTTTCAACGACACGATGTTTTGTGCAGATAATACCCCCCCCCCAACGTAACCTTTCAGTTTACCTTCACCATGGTTACATCGTTAAACACCACAGAGCTGTCCGAGAGAGACGCGTTAAGAAAAGCACGGTTTTTAATTTAAATGAGCGAGAAAATGAGCGTCACTCACACGAATCTGAAGACAACTGAAGCCTCTAAAATTGTGAGACCACAACGGCTTTATGACCACTTATATGGTAAGTATATTGATAATATAGCGTTAAATGCACGCTGACGCGAGCTATACCATTTACAAATGTACTGAACTGTGTACACAGATCCTGTGTACACGGTGTCATCGGAGGTGAACCATGCCAGGTCCAGAGTCAGTGCGTCTAAGGGACGAATAGTAAGTTGCGTCGACATGTGTCCTACAGCAACATATTGGTTTTGTTGAGCCCTAGGAATGTGTTGTAACTCTTATTGTTTTGCCCAAATACTAAGTTAAAGGCAACACTCATTTTGGCTTAGCAACTCTTAAAGATAAGACATATGTTGGGTCAAACTGTATTGTTTACTTATTACCATATGTTTTATGTTGGTTGAGTTCTGTTGCTCACAGATTTTTCTAAAAATGACAGTATTGTCCTCAGTTGTTTACACATAAACCCATCCAGAACTTCACCGATTTATTGTCAGATTAGTGTTTGTTTTAAGCTGGCAAATACATTTATTAGATAAGAGCATACAAAGGAAGCTTGTACTGTAATATTGTACTGTGTATAACTAAGTTAAATTAATATATTTTATTTCACACCATGAACTGCTTAGAAAAAAATGTCACAATTGACCCACTTTCTGTTTACCTTTGCTCTTCAACTAGGACCCATGGCCAATATTTTTTCTGTTGCTACTGTTTACACATGAGAATAAAGAAACAGACTTGAACGTGAAATGCACTCGCTGACTGTATTTCTCTCTGCCTTTATCAGAGGAGAGTGCCTGTGTTTGAGTCGATGTTCAGTGACCTGTCCCACTACCCACGGTATACTGTTCAGCTGGACCCAGCAGACCCAGTACCGGCCTTTATGGATCGTCGCTGGCGAGGCCACACGGAACAGCGTGTGGAGGCATTGCAGCAGTTGGCTGGGTAACACTTACAGACATCATTTTATTGAGTATTAATTCAAGGTTAACTACGTTACTCTTGACGAATATACACTGGGTCTCTTGGCATTGTCTTGACAGGGTTATTCCAAATGCTCAGTCATGGCTGAAAAGGGAGGAGTGCCGTGTGACCGGAGCTGATCGCTGGAAATACTTTAAACGGTTTGATTGGCCTGTCTACACTCACTCATTCACAGCTGTGAATATGGTGGAATACAACCATACTAACATTGTGCAGCAGTTTCCTCAACCTGATATTATGACAGTTTACAAAGTATAACTTGTATATATTGCCACAGTTTCCACTTTAGATATTGACCGTGTCTCTGACGAGGTGTTCCATTCTGTTTCCCTTAGCCCTCTGATTCCCTTTGCACAGCAGATTCCCCCGCATGCAATTTTTACGTTGCCTCAGTAAGTACCGCATTGATTCATCACGCTTCTTTATT
Organism: Leptoclinus maculatus; assembly: GCA_032191485.1. Lineage (NCBI taxonomy): Eukaryota > Metazoa > Chordata > Actinopteri > Perciformes > Stichaeidae > Leptoclinus > Leptoclinus maculatus. The sequence continues at coordinate 3,976,707 of JAVDOI010000018.1, forward strand.
TTCCAGCCAAATCTATTAGAGGGTGCACCCTCTAACAGATTCTCTAACACCCTCTCATTTTGTCTCATCAGAGAAGACTATGAATCTTCTGGTGGAAAGAATGCTGAGCATTCTGAACAGCCCACCCACTTCACTGTCGGGGTCCAGACAGACTACAGGGAAAGTGAAACACAGACAGACCCGTACAGCCCTGAGTATGTGGTGCAACCTGGGACAACTCCCTCAGAACTCCTGCAAATGGCAGTTTTGACTTGGGGTACATGATCAACTGTTCAGATCTTTACTATAATAGACTATAATGTATAATTACCTTGTTAAAACCAGACATATTCAGCTGTCCCACTGGTGGTCAATAGTTTACCGGCACCTACCAGGTTATTAGTCTACTTGTACCTTTAGTGTCTTTTATTAAGCTTACCTGTACATCTCATTAAACCCTCCCTGATGACAATTTCCCTTAGGTCGTGGTCTGCCTGCAGGCCTGGCAGAAGTGGGAATGATAGAGCGGGCACGTGCCAAACGAGCTTGGGCGGCTACCCTTCCTCCACTGGATGACCTTAGTCAGCTGGAGAAAAGGAGACGCATGATGGAGGAGATGGAGGTCAAAGAGTGGGCTTTCAGAGAAGGAGAAATCCAGAAGTGAGCGGTGCTGCACCTTAACCGCTGTTATTTAACTGTTTATTTCCGACAAGAAAAGACATAAATAAATAGATAAGTAAACCACTACTCATCCAACATGTTGTTAGTGCAGTTTGGCACAGATTTGAGCCACCTGTTAGCATGTACCTGTTGGCCAAGTAGCATTATATCTTAAGCCTTCTGCCATCACAAGTGTACTTGAGATGGCATTGTAAAGGTAGGTTCTCTCATCAAAATGCTACAAACACATAGTACTTGGGGATAATATATGTCTAACCAAGAATAATATGTTGGCTTATTAAGTAATCTCTGTGACCCCCCCTCCTTCCCCTTGATGTTCCTGCTGTCTTCACCATCCAAAACCTGCCCTTCTGCCATGCTCCTTGTTTTTCTGTGGTGACGACAAGGTTGCAAGATGCTCGTCTTACTGTGCTGAAGGACCTCTTGAGGCAAAGAGATGAGGCCCAGAAGGAAGTCACAAGCGAGAGACTCAACCACATATTTTCTAAGCTCCAAAAAGACAAAAAGACCAAGCTACTCAAGATTCACAATGACTACACCAGGTGTAAGACAACCGCTGGCTCTGCTCTAACATCATATCTCGATCATGAATGTATTATTCAAGTTTTTTTTTTTAATTCCCTCTCATCTATCTCTTCATTTTTTCGTGGTTATTTTGTGTGTAGCACTGAGAAAACTGGAAGTCAAGAGGAGAAATGTGGAGGGGAAGCAAGGGCGACTTGGCAAAAACTATACGGATATTCCGACAAGAGCCCCTCGGAGCGGCAGGGATACATTCTCCAACAGGAACACCTGCAACAATGAGTTAAAAAGCCACTACTTGAACGCATATGAAGGTCTGAATCTTCAAGTAGAAGTGTGGATCATCTCCATACTAGCATCTCAGAGACAACATTATCCGTTTATTTTCAAGGAAACTTTAAACTTTTTTGTCAATCATAGGTTTGCTGGAGATAGAGGCAGGACTCTCTGCCTCAGACCTCAAGCCATGGGTGAAAAGACATCAGCCCAAAGTCATCAAGAATGTGATCAGTCCACCTCAGTGCCCAGAAATAGAAATGATGAAAAAATACAAGGTAAAGCAGAAAGAAATATGTTCAAGTATATCACTTACGTCCTACATACACATGTATTACCGATTGTTGGTCCACAGGCCCTGAGAGAGGGGGAAAATAAGCAAAAAGCGTCGCGTTTTCTTGTCAAGAGGGAGAAGCCTGTTCCTCGTCCTGTCACTCCCATAGTGGAGGAGCCACCAGAGGTCAGCAAATGTCTCCGACTCTTAATTGACATTAACCTTGATCATCCTACATGTTTCATTTTATTGTTAACTCATTCATGTGTCCCTCTATAGGGGGACGAGGAGATAGAGCTCGCAGTCATCCACTTGCAGAAATTACTGAGAGGAAGAAGTATTCAATACAAGGTCTGAACATGTCTGCATGCACATGCATGTGTGTGTGTGTGTGTGTGTGCACGTTTACCTGCATGTCCGTTACTTTTTTTTAATGGCTGAAGTGCCTACAGAAATGTTTAAATGTTCTTAAGTTGTAAGGACTCTATTTACTCTCTATTCACTTCTGTCTGTGTTGTTTTACAGATGTTTAAGGGCAAGGAGAACCATCTGGAGCTCTTTCGGGAACTGAGGACTGTCCACGCCCTGCAGGGGGAGGAGCAAGAGCTACAGAAAGCTGACAAAGGGCTCGTGATGACCCTTCAAAAACAGAGAGACAAACATAGACATGAGGTGAAAAACATAGTCACATCCACATACAAAATGTTACCAACTCCAAACAATCTCATTGCGCCTTCTCTCCCCCCCCTCCCAGACCTCTCAAGAGGAGGCTTCTCAGGCCGGAGTGGTAGGTGCCGAGCTTGAACACCTATTCGACACCTTGTCCAAGGAGCTGATTCTTCTCCAGGAAGAGCGTAGGATCCATGCCTTCACACTACTGGCTGAGAGAGACCGTCGCCTGCGAGAGGCTGAGGAGAGTGGGAGGAGACAGGTGGAGGAGCGCAGACGCAGAGAAGAAGATGAGATCTTCAGACAAGTGTGTACATGTGTCATTTGTTAGCTACGAGTGTGCAAAGGATAACATGTTTGTATGTGTTTGCGGTGCACAGGTTTTAATGCTTCGCATGTGTAACAGGTGGTTCAGGTGCACCAGGAAACTGTGGATTTGTATTTGGAGGACATCATCCTAGCGACCTTGGAGCAGACAGCTGACAAGCAGGCCAGAGAAGAGATCCACAGAAGGGCAAACGAGGTCAACGACATCGCTTATGCCATGGACGAAAGGTAATGGATACCTTAGCATGTCAGCTAATGTTTTATATGCAGACATTTCAAAGCAGCGATAATGACCAAAAAGTAATTTGTGTTTAGCCGAAACAATCTTCAGTCGGAGGAGATTGTGTCTGAGTTGATGTACAGTTTCCTCATCCCAGAGGTCGAGAAGATCACTGTCAGGCAAAGAGGTTTGGGAGATTTTTTTATTTTCCCTGTATTCACACATTGTTATCATAGAAAACAATGTCAAAATGATTGAAAATTATGAGCAGATGGTATTTGTACCAACAATTACGAACAGATAAAAAGGCACCACGTTTTAAGACCCTTTCCCTTAATAGAAACAAACAATAAATGACATTTGAATGATAAAGTTAAATGATAGATGCTTTTACCAGTGGTCTAACTGTGATTTCTCTCCCCCAGTGCACCAGAGGCAGCATAGACACTTACAAGCAGCTCGGAGCATCATTCAGGAAACTGCTGAGCATCCTGAGATCCTTCCTAGTACTCTCTTGTCGTCGCAGTTGACCTGTCCTTCTGAAAGAGCCTCCAACCGGGTCCTCGAGGAGATGATCAGCCAAGTGGAGCAGGAGAAGGGGAAGGAAACGGAGTAAAGAGAGGACTAAAAATATAGCGTGTTGAAATGCAGTCTGATGTCTAAATTTGTTGTTCATCAATACTATTAAAGTTTGATATTCATCATTGTAGCGTTTTGATTATTACTACTTTAACTAGAATGTTTAGTATATTCCCACATTTTCCTGACAGGGTCAAAGTACAAGCTCCATTTCTATCAGGGGACTCTGCCATGGATGGAGTCCCTGATAGGGGCCCTGGACTAAGGCTTGTATTATGCTATAGATATGTGTTAAGTCTAATGCTGGTGCCAGTTGGGTGTTGGTGCATCTGCTCTCCACCTTAATCAGTTGATTTATTTCCTCTACCACACTGAAGCACTTTTCATTTTATTTTGACAGAAATCTGAGGTTGTTTCAGAGACACGTTTTACAGAGAGACTGGTTGATTCATGCAGTGACTTATTTACAGAAAGAAATGTGCTTTAAAGTGAGATAGGAAGTTATAGAAAGACGTTTGATGTAAATGGTAGTGAATTCCTATCCTATTGTGGCATAAACTGCCTGTAATGACTGACAGCAATTTAGCTCTCAGTCTACTGCAATTTTTTTGCAAGTCTTACCGTTTGCAGTTGTCATAAATGCAGCATGGGACGGGAACAAAACTGGATTTTCAATGCTTAAAAATTGTCTACACAGAATGCATAACAAATTAGCCCCGACATCAATGTTTGGAGTAACTGAGGTCACAATGGTGCTCAGGTAACCCTAAATAACTGTACTGTAAGAGTTTAGAACACTAAGGAGAAAGTACGAGAAAAAATACACTGTAACAAATTTTCTATTTTCACTGCACCTTTATTCAAAGATGTAATAGAAGAAAATTATTCTGCAGCCATTTGTCGAATGAATTCAGCCCCAATATTGTTGTCTTAGAAGGTAAGCCCGTCACAGCTCATTATTGCAGATCATACGTCTTATGTAAATTAGTTTTTTTGTAGGGACTTGTCATTTTTATCCATAAACAATGTTAAAGTTAATCAATAGAGTACCGATGCCAGAATGCTCTCATCATCCTCACAGGGGAGAATGAGTCAGAAGGACACTGGAGTGCAGAGCATCCGAGAAGCGCTCACAAGGCACAAAATGAAGTGGTGGACGAGAACGGAGAGGTGACAGAAGATGAGGAGCCCCAAGCCTGTGGTGTGTGTGGAGATCTGGCCAAGGGTTTCCAATTCAACGCCTTGACGTGTGAAGGCTGCAAGGGCTTCTTCGCTCATTCTTGTTCATGCTGCAGCTTATCCCTCATCCCAGTCTGTGTTTCTGCTTCCTGGTTATGCCATTATTCATAACAACCAACAGGGACATCTGTGATATAGGAAACAGGTGACAAAATGTGCCTCACTTTTCTTAAGTATAACCATGTATAAGACTTGAAACCAAGAAACTCACTTACACTTATCATCGAGGCATTTTTACACCAAGCACCAATACAGCTTTCATCCCAACAACAGGAAACCATTCAGGAGCTACTCTGTGGCCACCACAACTCATTTGACTCAGCGTTTTACCGCTTCAGTGGCTTCAGGGTGCGTGAATGAATCTTTGTCCTTGTTTTCACATGTCTGAATAACGCTTTCATTTTTTCAGCCCATCGATAGAAACGTCCTTCCTGCGAGTGAGTTCAACCAGTCTGAGAGCTCCCTGTACTTCCTCTCCCCCTCGCCCTCCTCCTCCTCCTCCAGTCTCTCTGGTTCCTTTGAAAAACAAGAGAACCACGAGGACGAAGAGGTCAGAAAAGCCAGTGTTTTCTCGGCTCTTCCATACGTGACTGACTTCACCACTTTCATGATTCAGGACATAATTAGTTTCTCCAAAAGTCTTAGTGACTTCCGGTAAATGTGTGCCTCAATGCACATCAAATATGTTTTATTTTAGAACTGATGTCTACTTGGAACAACTTACTCACTGTTACGTGTGTGTGTGTGTGTGTGTGTGTGTGTGTGTTACAGATCTCTCAACATGGGGGACCAAATTTTTCTGTTGAAGGGAGACACTTTTGAAATTATGCAGATCCGCTTCAACATGGTGTTCAATGCAAACACAGGCTTCTGGGAATGCGGCCATATCACATACTGCATCGATGACGCTGTACGAGGTGAGCCAATGCATTCTTTTGCATATGTTCAAAGGAGGAGGCTTGGCTGTATCCACTGTGCAGTGTGAAAATGTACATACACATAGCACTGTAATAATAAAACCAATTTTTGTTATGTGCGGGCAGCAAAACAATAGTAAATAGTATATTAGCTTCACCTCGTAAAGTTAATACGATAGGTTAGACGTGACATTGTTTCAAAGTAATCAACACAAAAGCAGCCTCAGACAACACAAGTACCTTCGATTCACAGATTCAGCACATTTGATAAGCACAGTGACATTTCGATTATTCCCGCATGAGCTTTACCAAAAATGATTTGTTTTATTTGATGAAGGGGTCAATGAGGTGGAAGTTTCACATTTAACTTGTTTTGGTGTCGATTAGCCCTGCATCTTGGTATGTGAAGTTGCAAAGTGGTAGTTTACAAGTACTTTTTTATCTGTGAAAGTGTGTGCACCTCTGTCACCCGTCATGTTCACAGAGGTGTAACGTGACTCGTGGAGGAAAGCTCACCAGAATGTTGTCGAACTGGTGAGGTCTGCTCCTTTTATAAAGACCAAATGAGGCATTCATTCGTTGTCTTTCAGCTTTGTACTTAAAACTGAAATAATAAATGAACCGCCTATATTCACATAGAAGCTGCGGCTGCAGCTTTTTTTAACATATACAGGTTGGTGCTGACAAAAATAATTGAGGTTAGCAGCTCATTCACACTGACCTAAATCTGCAACCAAAGTGGGTGAGTTTCATTTAGGGTCATGTAGGCACCATGTTTTTACAAGACAACATCTCTGGTTCCCCTGCAAAAATGATGATCCTTTTTTAATTAGTATATTTTCCATGTTTTCACTTGTCTCATGGTCTATTATTGGCTTGACATCTCTGTCATGTCGTTTTGTAGCGGGTTTCCAGCCGCCCCTGCTGGAGCCTCTGCTCAGATTTCACCACAACGCTGCGCAAACTGGGCCTGCAGGACGAAGAGTACGTTCTCATGCAGGCCATGTCCCCGTTTTCTCCAGGTAGCGGCACTTCATCACAGTCCTTGCTGATATTGCTGCATATTTAAACCCTAGAAACAGTGTGCATAAGTACCCAGCCAAACATCAAAATTAATTTTCAGACGTTTCTCATTAGTAGAGATTTGTTTTCATTTGATCTATCAGACCGTCCTGGTGTGCAGCAACACAGTGTGATTGACAAGCTTCATGAAAACATGGCACTGACACTAAAACCCTGGATTGACTTCAAGAGGACAGGACAAGAAAAAACAGTGAGTGAAATACTCTGTTCACTCACTGAAACCTTTGACAGATTGAACCACCTTTGTTTCCTCTGTGCCTTCAGCTTGCTGTACCCTAAAGTGACGGCCTGTCTCACAGAGATGAGAACAATGACTGAGGAGTACAGCCAGACATTATCTCGCCCCTCATAATGGAGGTGGTCAGTAAAAACCCCGGTCATGACTTTTAATATCTACTGTACATGGACAGGACCAGCTGACTGTGCTCATCGATTTAAGGCAAAGTATTCTGTTTATGTTGTTGTGCACGTGTTAAAAAGTGATGGTCTGAAACATACACCTGAAAAGATAAAGATGATCGTTAGTCCTGCTGTGAACTATCATCTGTCACCCACACGTCAAAGAAGCCACGAGTAAGGCAGGACGAAGTTTTACAAAGTTTGTTTTAAGTGGTTACAGTACCGCTGGATTTGACATGTACGTGTTATTTGTTTTGCTTACAGTAAGTACACATTGTGTTCACGTTATGTTTTGAGGTTTAATAATGGTTTTCAAAAGACCATGATGTATTTTGTCATAGAAGGAAAAGAGCTGTAGTTGCAAAGACAATCTTTGCGTTTTATACCTCAGGTTGTTGTTTAGTGTTTTGATGCCATCATGTGAGACACAAACGCTCTACACTTACTGTGAATAAAACTGCTCTCCAGATTGTAGTGCGTGATGGTGCCTCTGCTCCATTAACAGCATAATAAGACAAACACTGCCCCACTGTGGACAATTGAAAGGCTAACATTGTCAAGTAGATCACAGGTCACAACCTAAAACATTCCATAAAAAGTATCCTGTCAAGTTTATATTTTTAGAATAATTTTATTTAGTGGTTTGTGTTTTGTTATTCCTCGTCTTTCAAACTCAAGACTTCTTATATTTCACAGCTAAACTAATCCAATCATTATTTCACTTTTTATACCTCGGACATTTATGTTACCCAGAGGATGGAGCTTATTGATTTTGGTGTTTCTCTGTCTTTCATATATTTGATTATGCTGGAGCCGGCATCTTGTGTACTCGTTGGGAAAGTATAGTAAATAAGAGTAAATTCTTATCAACTTAATCACAATTTTCTAAAGTATGATAAATATGATAAAACTCTTCGGAACATTCATACGTCACACTTTTCTGAAAATATTGATGTATTTAAGACTAAATCACTCTGAACAGGCTTAATACATACCATCTCTGACGTCCATTTAGCCCTCGCACTAAAAGAAGATGGAACAGACAAAGAGCGTGATCATTTCCAGGCTATCCTACTCTTTATTTAATGCAAATTACAGTACCAGGGAACTATTCCTCAGAGCACGCAGAGGGAATATTTACAGAGGTGCACATTTAGCTTACCTTCACAGAACAAAAGAAAAAAGAAAGAAAAGAAAAATTTCAGTCACAAACTGAGGCATTCAAGTAGTAGTACTGTTATACAGGATGTTTTTGTAGTATTTTCTATGATTTTTCTTTTAACCCCAGTTAGCATAGTATACATGCTAGTATAATATATTATACTAGCATGTATACTATGCTTGTTCTCTGTTTTGGTAACCTTTGTGGTGTTTTTATTGAACTGGAGTTAGGGCTAAGGGTGAGGTGGTCAAACTTGTGTGTGGTGGTTAGCAACACGTCCATGAATGCGAAATTACAGCAAGCAGGAGACAGGAGAGAGGCTACATGACTCGACCTTAGGTGCTACTGAATCCCTCCCACCGTCCAAGTATGCTGACAGGAAGGAGAACAAGCAAGGAGGACAGATTAACAACAAAATATCCAGAGAGAGAGAAGAAGAGAGACAGAATACATTACTGCCTCTGAGGATGGCTCATCACAACTACATCTTAGCTTGGCTTTGGTAACAGAACCAACACTGTGATTAACACAGAAACTGTACTGTATTGTTTGTGTATATACATATATATATACACATACAGTATATGAGGACCCCCCCCCTCCCCTCACTTCATGCCCCGGAGTCCGTGCCAGAACTATGGTATACATGTTTGTGCGTGCATGTGTGTCCAAGACAAACTATTCAAATAAACAGTTGTCTAATTGTTTCTTCATTTAAGGAAAAAATAAATCCCTTTCAATTAACAATGTCTGTATATTACAATAAGTGTGCAATGAAAAAGGGGAAGAGGTGCGAGTCGAGGGGACTGAAAATCAAGTGGGACAGAGTGTGTGTGTGTGTGTGTGTGTGTGTGTGTTGCGGGATAGCAGGACAGTCAACAGCACCAAAGGGAGAGTCACAATCGGGAGGGGGAGGGTGATGGCGGGGGCTGGGTGAGGAGGGGAACAAGGCGAAGGTGTATGAAAGCAAAGGCACTCCAAACTATAGTTACACTATACATGACTAGTTCTTGTTACAATAATACAGCTGTCATCTACTGTACTGTACAGGTAAGATTGAACATATGGCTGGATAAAGCTGATCATCATCATCATCTACAATATCCACAAACATCAGTTTTGCCCTGATTGTTTTGTTTTTTTAATCTTTTTTCATGTCTTTCCATACCCTTTGTCATCTTTGTTTTTGCTCATAAACAGTACATGGGTCTGCATATATACATACCTTGAACACAACATGGAAAAAAATAATCAACATAACATAAAAAAAACAAAAACATACAAGTCATACATGTCAGAATTTTGGTGAGGAGCATTTATACTGTATATACAAATTCTGCTTTTTTTTCTTTTCTTATTTTTTTTTTTAATGTAGTGAGTATTCTCTGTAAATAAGACGCTTGGACAGACTGTACCGAGTGGCTCTATGTGCGGCGGGTGGAGGAGAAAGAAGGCTAGGCTAACACTTCAGTCAGTGGTCGCAACACGTGAGACAGCCAGAGATGAGCCGAGGGACCACCGCCGAGACTTCTCAAGGCGTCGAGGAAAAGAAAAGTGTTAAGAAACGTCTTGAATTCTTCACAGAGACGGAGAGAAAGAGGAGCGAGACGGGGAAAGGTGTTTGTCTAGACACTGCACTGTCACAGAAACACTGTCACAGACAGAGTCGGTACAAAGACGGGGAATAGAGCAATGCCCTAAATCCATCTACAGCCTTAATAGAGACAACACAGGAGAACAAGGAAGAGACTGCTGGAATCTAACCACACTCCAGCAAAGAAAACAAAAACACCACCATCTCTAAATCTATTGTCCTTAGGCAGCGGCAAATATTGCCACTGCTCAGCCAGATATGAGCTCACCATAAATGATTTCTGAACCATTGTAGTTAATATACATATATCTATATATACTTTTTATACATAAGGAAAAGTAATATATAAACTGTGTATGTATGCATGTTTGTTTTTGTATTGTATGTATATATTATACAAGCACACAGGACCAGATACATGTCACATCCATTGCACGTGGCAATCTGGAAACATCTGCCCAGGAGTACAAAAAAAAAAATTTAAAACAAGGTCGAGTAAAACAGCTTTTCTGACCATTTAAAAACAACCTCAGGCAAAGGAAAAAAAAAAAACATCCAAACTTTACCCCCGCAAGTGGACTGCTTCTTTCCACATACATCAGGATCATCATGCACCCATGTGTGTGAGGATGTGTGTGTGTGTTTATGAGAGTGTGTGTGTGTGTGTGTGTGTATACCCGTGCATGAGCCTCATGCCTTGTCTGTGGAAGTGGAGGTGTGAAGTGAAAGGGCGGATGACCCCCCGGGTGATCCTAACCATACTCAGGCCATGCACTACAGGAGGAACCATAGGTGGGATCGGCCAGGGGACACATGAGGTCAGAGGTCAAAGGGTGCAGAAAAATGGGACAATGTGGAGGAGGACAAAAGGGGGGGGGGAGGCCAGATAGGGAGAGGACCAAGGGGAAGAGCTTAGGACTTTTTCTACAGATTGTCCTCTTACAAACATTAGCAGGCTAGCATTGTGTATACATGTACAGTGTACTTTTATCAATAGTACAGTCGACAACAGCTCTGGCCCTGCGCTTTCCTTCCCTGTTGAAAGGGCACGGAGAGACGTCTTTGACGGAGGATGGAGTAGAGTTCAAACAGCTGGATGAGGGGCCAGTCAGGGATAAAAGAGGCGGGTAAGGGACGCTTTGTTTGTGGTCGTGGCATGGGGCTGTTGACTAGCTGTTGAACCCGGACAGCGTCGGCATCACTCCGCGCTGCTGTCAGGGAGGAGAGCAGGTCAGAGCAGAGCTGAGCGAAGCTCACCCCCTGGCCAGGGCAATGGAGAGGCCGTGGGCTGGGGCTGAGACCGGGGCGGGGCGGGTCATCTGTGGGCTCAGGAGGTGGAGTTGGAGGCCGAGGCAGAGGCGGTGGTGGTGCTGGGACCTCGCTCTGTGCTGCTGCCATCTGTGGACAGGAAGAGGAGATGATCATTCAAGTGAAACAATTGCTTATACAAAGTTTGTGAGGAGATTGGCGAGTGAGGGAAAGCGTGACAGGGACACAAAAAGAGTGATGAGTCGCCCTTTACAGCAGCCACATAGTTGACTGGGAAAATATAGGCAGGGAAAGTGAAGAAGTAATGCTCATCACCTTCCTCAGTTACTACTAAGAAAGATCTTTTACACCCCACTGGAGCTGCTCAGTGACCAACAGTCACTGGTTGTTTTGGCCAGTCTCAGGTATAAATGTGTGAAAGGATGCATTTTGCACTGCTGTAGAAAAGGTAAGCAGTCAAACTCTCTGGTCAAAGCAACTTAAACGCCCACAGTGCTTTTTACACACCACCTTTAACACAAGTAAACACTCTGTTTCAAGTTAGCAGCAATAGAAGTCACAACTAGTAATTCTAACAGATAAATGGAGCCTTTCAAAGCAGCATAAAAAAAGGGCCCGTTGAAGGAAGCGTGGGTCGAACCTGTGGTGGCAGAGGTGTTGGTTGGGGTAGAGGCGGCGGCCTGGCTGCGGGCGTGGGCAGGGAGGAGTATGGAGGCCAAAGAGGGATTACTGGATAACTCTGAAAGGGAAACAGCAAACGTGTACATTTTGACTGATTTAGAGCGGAAACAATTAGTCCATTAAACGGTTAGTTGATAAAAATTCATCAGCAACCATTTGGATAATCTCTTGACTTTTCTTTCAAAATAGTCATGCAGCAGCTTCCGTTTTTAGTTCAAAATGTTAATATTTGCTGGTCTACTTCAGTCCTCTACACTAATAAACTGAATATATATATGTGTGTGCACACCCTGGGTGGTGAAATTGAAGAGGGAGGGCTTCTCTCTCCCGTTGGGCAGTTTGACGTTGGGGTCGCGCAGCTCGTCAAAGAAGGAGTGTGCGCAGGCCTCTAGAGGGGTGAGGCGGGCCGTGGGCGTGTACTCGAGCAGGCGAGAGCACAGGGCGATGGCCTCCGGAGGTGTACGTGGCCGGAACACCTGAACGACAGTTAGACACAAATACGGATGTCAGCAGGGACCACATGAAGTCTGTTCTCAAGTGGCAAATAAAATAAGATATTCCAATGCTGCTAACACACACACACACACACAAAATGAACTTGAAAATGAAAAAAAGAATATCCCCAGTGTGTTTTATGAGTCAGTCAAATGTAATTATTTGCTTTTAGGGGTAAATAAAAATCAATGAAGGGTTGGCTTTGATTGCTGCAGCAGTGAACAGCTGTACTGACTGAACGCAGATGCAGAGAGCGACCACTGCAGGGTCCCTGAGAGGGCAACGGGACGACATACTGCCTGCTTATTGGACGACTCTGCTATCCAATGGAAGATCTGTGGGTTGGGACTGCTGAGGGAAAGCCAGGAAGAGAGAATGACTCTTTACTGTTTCCCACCAGTTTTATTTTCCCCATGACTTGTAATGCACCAAGATGAGAGCATGAAGTGGAGAACGAATGTATTCTGATGTCGACAGCCCAACCTGTCTTTAATAAACTGACAGATAAAGCAGAGCAAAGTAAGGACTGACTGAGCAGGATGGACACATTGTCAAGAACTAAGGAAGAAACAGATTTCTTAGCTTGATTTCAAAGAACTGTGGCGTTTCAGCTGTGAAATCCTAATACTAAAAAGAGTTTCATGACAACTGACTGAGTCTTGAGCCTGTGTTTTATCAGTCATTCTTCATGGGGGCTACACAGCTCAGGGCTGTTTAGGTCTTATGCACCTCTGTTGGGTGGATGTGATGGAGTTGGATGCCTGCGGGGCGACATGCGGGTATGTTGGAAACACAAGCATGGAGACAAGAGATGAAGCAGCGGTGGATCTTAAGAGAAGTAAAAGGGCTCCTGTACCTGTTGACTCACCTTAGTCCAAGGATGTGCCTTAATCTGGGGGAATTTGAACTCGGTGTAGTTGGGGTTCATCTCACGAATTTGTTCTCGTGTTGGGGTCCCGAGAACCTGGAGAGAAAAAAAAAAGACAGCAGACAAGAACAAGAGCATTATGTCTATAACTCCTCATCATCACATCAAAAGAAACTTTTAGTATCACATATGAAGACTTCTACGCCCTGTGGGTCACCACCAGTCATTACCTTGATGATTTCAACCAATTGATCCACTCCACTGTCACCGGGGAAGATTGGTTGTCCTAGCAACAGCTCTGCCAGAACACAGCCGGCTGACCACACATCTAAAAAAGGAGGAAAAGACAGGTCACCGAAAGGAAAGAAAGATGTCCGATACGAGCAACAGAAGGGTTAAAGTGTTGACTGAGACAGCTGGAGTCAGCCTACCTATGCTGGACGTGTAGTCAGTGGCACCAAAGATGAGCTCAGGGGCTCGATAGTAGCGAGAGCAGATGTAGGACACATTGGGCTCTCCACGGACCAGCTGCTTCGCACTGCACAAAGAATCAAAAGCACATAATCATCATCATCATCGAACATAAAGAAAAGCCTTGTGATTAGGATTTACACAGAAAAGTAAGTGAGTTTCTGATTAAAGTAACAAAAAAAGAAAAATGCTGCCTACTTGCTTATTATGAACTTCCCTGGGTGACATTTTCAGTCGATTGCTTAAATTGTGAAGGAGCATCGAACTCTTCAGTGAACACTTAACAGCAATCATTTAGCTCAGCAGAAGACCAAATTATTTCAAATGAGTAGTTTGACATTTTCTCTTTCTTACTGCGAGTTAGACGAGGAGACTGATACCGCTTTCATGTCTGTATGCTAAATATGACGCAACTGCCATCAGATGGTTAGCTTAGCTTAGCTTAGCATCAAGACTGGAAACAGCTAGCTTGGCTCTATCCATAGGTAAAGAAAATCACCTATCAGAACCTATAAAGATTTGATTTGATTTTGTTTCCTTCAGACAGAGAGAGGTTAGGTTTTTAACCATTTTCCAGTCTTTAAGCTAAGCTAAGCTAACCGGCTGCAGCTTTATATTCTCTACAAGAAAGCTAATAAAGGGCATTTCTCAGAATGTCAAACTATTTCTTTAAACTACAGGAAAAATAAATCTGACCACTGTTGACTCAACATAACATTTACTGAGTCTCACCTGCCGAAGTCGCAGAGCTTAAGCACAGCGGTCTCTGGATCCAGCAGCAGATTCTGGGGCTTGATGTCCCGATGACAGATCCCAAAAGAATGGATGTAGGCCAGGCTCCTGAACAGCTGGTACATGTACAACTACGCACAGAAACACACACACACACACACAGCAAGCTCAGTTTCCATAACAGGGCTAAAGTCTGGAAACAATCACTCAAGAAATCAATTTCAGCCCACTCAAGTACCGGTACGTAACTTTTTATCATGTTTAAACGACAGCGTCTCGCATTGCCTCTGTAAACTCCTGACCCTTGTTAACAAGGCCTTGTAGAGATAAAACAAAACGTGCGTCTGCAACTGCAAGGCCTTCTTTCGCCCCTCAGATTCAATCAAAAACTGGGGATTTTGGCGATGTATGTACACAAAACAGATTCTTATGTCCTCTATGCGAAACATGTTAAGCTCTCAATTACCTCATTTCAACCAACACAACATCTAGAACAAAAGCAGGCGACGTCTTTATATGATTCACCTATTCTGAATGTCGAAAACATTACGTTATTTTCTTGTGAGGTGATAAATAATGCTTCTTTGCGGTAATACGGTGAACCAATACTGTGTATGTACTCGAGCTCTTCTCATCCCACATGTCCTGAACTGATTAATATTAATATTCATATTGGTGTGTGTAGTTAAAAAGGTAACTGCGAGTGCTTCCTCCGCTTCGTGGAACTAATAAACTGCAGGTGGTTTTTTTATTTTTTTATTACTTCACTGAAAATGATTCAGACTGAAGAGACGGGCAACGTGCAACAAACAAGCTTCACAGTGTGGAACAGACGCATCATATTGGAGGCAGAGATTGGTAAAGTTTCTGCATATTTAGTATTACAGAGTTAAGGAAACTCAAATGAAAAATAGTGTAAACAGACATCAAACCTTAGTGTCACAGAGGTAAATAGTGTCAGTGAGAAACGTTTAATCACAGATCACGCTGCTTAGAAGTCATTTAGTCGCTTACCTGCAGGTGCTGAACTGAAATTCTCACTCAGAATAGTAAATTTAGCTTGTTTAGCAAATAAAAGCTGACAGCACGCCTCAGTGGCACTTCAGTAGATTTGAGGGTGTAGGGCAGATTTTAATTTAGAAAACAAACATATTAGGAATGTGTAGTCGGTTTATGGATGCCTACGGTTCAGGTCTTAATAAAGTAAATGAAAGTTTCATCACATATCTTATATTACACAATGGAGCAGAGAAGACACCCTTTGGTTTATTACATTCTTTGGATGTAATATACTGTACTCTACTGAGACAGTAATGATGCTATAAGATATTGAACACGGAGTTTGATTTAATATTGTCTTTCCCAGGTTTTGTTAATAAAGCGGACCACACCACTTACTGTCGCGGTGGTTAAGGACACTCTCTCTCACACACACACACACACACACACACACACACACACACACACACCTTGACATAAACCATGGGCAGAGTCTGCTTGGCTCGGCTGTAGTGTCTGGCCACTCTGTAGACCGTCTCAGGAACGTAATCCAGAACCAAATTCAGATACACTTCATCTTTCTGTTGGAGAGGAGCAAAAACATGCACACACAGGAGCTCAGTATAAAATATATATTTCTTAAATATTCTATCATAGTTTGCAATGTCAAGCAAAACAGTTACCTTTACATTGAGTATGACAACAAACAATGCAAAAAAAAAAGAAATCCACGTCAGCTGCCACATGTTAATTTATTTTGGAGAATAGTTCCTTCCTCTTCCCTCTCTGTCGGCAGTTACGATACATCTTTCCCTGCTGAAAAAAGCTCTTTGTGAGCTGAAGTAGCCGATTACTTTTCACAGTCTAACTGGGGATCCATTGTGTAGGACTTGTCCCCCTGAAGGCAGGAAACACACAACCGATGCGTCATAACGGCCTGTGCTCCAACAGTGGCCGCAGACAATGATATAATTTCCTGGTTGGAGGAGGCCTGTGTTGGAGGGCGGGGTTGTGCACGTTAAACTCTGGAGCACACTGACCCTGAAAGGATGCTGCATCAGAAGCCCCAATTATTCTAACACTTCCCTTCTCCGAGAAGAAGCAACGAGTCATCCGGTGTTTCTCGTGAGTCCATTGTTTGAGACCTAAAAGTCAAGTCACACTCGTAGCTCGTACGGAAATGAATTCATGCATTCACAGCTAGCCTCTCTGTCACTGGTGGTTTGTTAGGGAGGAACAGTCGAGCCTTAAAATGGCTGAATCGCTGGACAGTAGACTATTTGGGCTGATTTAACCACCAGAATAAGTGCCTTTTATACGTTTCCTTCACAGATAAGTCTGGCATTATGATCCCATTTAAATACCACAACACAACAATAGTTCTCTTAATTCTTTCTGACCTCGCTGCTCTGCCTGTGACACTCAGCCCCGAGTCTCTTGGTTTCTACCGATTACTCACAAAAACATAGTTACGTTTTTTAAAGCATGCTCAGTAACTTCCGAAAACAGCTGAGCAATGCAGTTTTCGAATATTAACGGTTCCTTTGTTGGGGACTATTTTCAGTGGTGGATAAAAAAAACAAAAAAACATTTGTTCACACCCTTTTTGAATCACCGCACTGTAGCCAGGAGCGTTCTTATGTTTTATATCACCAGCGGAGGAGTGACCTGCCCTGTTGACCAGTGTTAAACACACTGCCTTGAGGTAATATGACAAGGCTTCCAACCTGAATTAATTCAATCATCATTTGGTCTGGAGCAGGGTCTACAACCCCATCTTTTAGCAGTGATGGTGGACCGAGCTGGCTGCAAAGCACGATGAACAAGCTGGTCCCGTGAAGAGCTCCCAGACAGACTGTGTGGTACACTTCTGTCAGCTCAATGCCCTGCTGTGTACCGACTGCTCTCTCCCGCTCCCACTCAGACAATTAGACGCACATATATGGCGGCTGAATGAGGAGGACGAGGAGACAGACTAAAGTAGATATCGGTGATGATGAGCAGCGTTTCCCACACAGCTCTTTGCTTCCACACTCTTCTGTCACTGGCATCACCCCCCTCCCCCCCACTCTCTGCGCGTGTCTGTCTCTCTCTCTCTCTCTCTCTCTCTCTCGATGCCGTCTGTGTGTGTGCAGTGCACCCACTCGAAAACTCCCATTGATAACATTTGTGACGACTAGAAGGCCCGCTCCGCCTCCTGCAAGCGCCATCAAAGCTATATTTAGCCTAGCAACAGCGATGACTCACTTCCTGCCTCACTACAAAGCCACTTCCTTGGCTTGTTCCCAAATGGTTAACCGGGGGTGTGTGATGGGGGGGGGGGGGGGGGATTTGATTGGCTCCTTGTTCACTCCCGGCTAAATAATTCAGCTTCTAATTTGCCGAGAAAAGCTGCTTGCACCTGAACAACTGTCTCAGCTATACATCATAACAATCACCATGATGCTGTGTTGTGTAAGAGAGGGGGATAGATGGAACCCGTGTGGTAATATACAGTCTATGTGTCAGTTTCCACAAGTGTAGCTTATACTAGCATGTGGGCTTCCTAATCATGTGATGAATAACACATAAATCAACTGACTACACACCAGACCTGGCTGATTACCCAGAAGCAACTAGAGAGCAACATTGAGATGATGAGGGTCACGTTGACCTGCTACGGGGACCCAGGTCAAAAACTAAGCCGTGGGCCCAGCCAAGCATTTCTCCCCCCTCCACACTATAAACTGAAAGGATTTGAAACTAGGCTTTAACACACATTTATTTTTCAGTGAATCTGGTGAACCCTGAGGTTTTGGGGCAGTGCCTTGTTGTCTATCCAGCCGAAAGATGAGAGCTCCGTGGATCAAACATGGAAACACAAAGATGTGACAGTTCTGCTTGAAGCTGACAAACACAGAAAACAGCTCAGACAGTTCGTCCCTCAGCTCGGGGTTGGATTACTAACTGCCTCAGAGCCCAGATCTACAGGGGCCTTCTGAGCTTCCAATTGTAGTCTGCTGTGTTCACTGGACTTAATGGGAACTTAACAGGTGGGGGTCAACGGGGGCTGAACAACATTTTTTTTTAACCCGAGGCCTAGTTGGTTAATCCTGCCATAACTCCAATGGTTTATGAATTTTTTGTATTCACTTTAGCAATTCATGTCAATGCAGTAAACGCAACAAAACTAGAGAATGAACTGAATCTTTATTTGTATGCTGTTAACAACTGAAGCCAGTAGCGTCATGACGTGCAGACAAGAATGCTGATATGTATGTTTGTATACCAGAGAATCAAGTTAAGTTATTCAAAGCAATTGGGCCTTTTCGTGTGTGTGTGTGTGTGTGTGTGTGTGTGTGTGTGTGTACACAGATGGGATTTTGAGAAGTAACCACAGCGGAGGGCAACGCTGTCAGCTTAACGTTTTACACGCACTCTCTTTGCGACGGCATATTTTGAAGTCAGTCCGCTATTTGCCTACGCTGTTTGGACCTGTGGCCTTCTGTTTGAACAGTATTATACAAGTGGTTAAAGGGTCAAAGCAAAAGTACACAGTGTGTCTCAAGCACGCCACATGCCAGCAGTTACATAAGACTACCTGTACACATGCTGGCCGCTACGGTAGCAGCAGTCATAGACTGGCTCACAGCTGCACCCAGCATGAACCCTCCCATCAGGACACCAACAGCATCCACACACACACCTGACCACATCTTATCTCTGCCTCACCCTCTGCCAACATCTGTCATTCATCTGTAACTCTCCATCCATCCGCTAAGCTCCCCGATCCAGGTGATTTACCTTTCGCCTACTTCTGCCCCCCCCCCTACCCTCTCTTTTCTAAGTCAAGGCTCTATGGGTGGTAAATCACCATACCAACAACACAGTGCCAGTCTCCATAATTAGCCTGGAGCGATGTGGTGAGGGGGAACAGGAGGAGGGAGAAGAAATGGATACATGAAAGGAGGACACACACGGGTGGAGGGGGGGGGGGATTTAAAAGGTGTAAAGGTGAAAGTAATAAAAGAGATGGATGAGAGTTGTGGGTTATCAAAATAACAATTCCTGTGATTGCAAAAGTCATGTTGGGAAAGCTGCAGGGTCATTTCTTAAGACAAGTCGCAGCTGTCAGTATACCAAGAAATTAGCTGAGATTTCCAGAGGTCAGTGACTACATGGCATGAGGCGAGGGGACTGGGTGGAGCTTAAGCGCATGGATGGGAGGAGGGGGGGGGTGAGTCTATAATAAAACGACACCCTCTGGCAAATAGATGTTCCCTTACCATCACTCAGTCGTCTCTCCTCCCTCCCACCCACCCACATCATCACCTCCCTTCTATAATCCCCCACAGCTTTCCTTGGCCTCGGTAGGTGTGCAACATGGAAGAATTCCTAACTGCAGAGTCATGGGTATAGTCCCAACAGCTCGTCTGCCAGGTTCGTGTCTATATTTGACACATGGACCTCTGCCTGGTTGATATGACATAGTCCAGCCCTGTAGTCTCCAGGAGACCTCCAATGACCGACAGAGAGAGGCAGAGAGAGGGACTTCCCTATCGAGGCCAAGAGGACGACATAAAAGGGTGCAGCTGACAGGAAGAGAGTTCAAAAGCCAACACAGCAAAATTAAAAATACATTAAAAAATGTTTTTAAAGAGGCAGAAAATTCACAGGAAAATAAAATAAAAAAAAGACTGTGGCTGAACAGCTATGGCATAAATGCTAGCGTTACTTATTATTGTGATTATTAATCATGACACTAGGTCTTGAACATGGGAGAAAGCTGAATTATTTCATAACTCCGCTTAGTCATTAAAACACGCAGTAAGTCCAGGCAACCTTATGGTGCTATTGAAAATGAAAGAAATTTGTACTTAAACGAAATATTCTATTTATTGACTCTTACATTGCAGAGCGGTATTAAACATAATTAATAATGCAGTCCAGAGACAAACCTCAGACACACTCAGCCGACTGACCTTGTCTCCACTGGAGTAGAAGAAGTAGCGCAAGCGGACTATGTTGCAGTGGTCCAACTTCCTCATGATCTGCAGCTCACGGTTCTGCACAAAATAAAAACAGGAATGACACGTTAAGAGTTTTCATATTACATGCAAGATTCAGGCTCGTGGTTCAAGAAGAGAGTCTGCGGACCTTTTGGAGACCCTGAATACCTTCTAGTGGACCAACAGTCCAGTAGGAAGTTAGACATTACATGCCAGTGACATGTCACTATCATGGTACACATATACTAGCAAGCATTTTTGAAACAGTCACCTCGTTGTCAGCCACGTCACAAGCTGACCAGGATTTAAGAAAATTGGATGTGGTAGCAGCAAAAGAAAGCTGATAAATAGAGAAAAAAAATTGACATTCATCCCTTCACGGTCGAATAAATCCCATGGGGCTGAAACATGATGACACAATTATGTATTGTGTGGCATGTTTCCTGTTCTCATCAAAGGAAGCAACAATTAAAGAGAAAAAAAAGCCCCTCGAAAGCAGGACACGTCTGAGGAAAAGATGTGAGAAATAAATATGTTAAAGTCACAGTTGCCTTGGGGCCTGTACTGTGACGACGAGTTACAGGCCCTCACGGGGCCACTGGAACAAGATGTAAGCACTGGACCCTGGTAGAGCGCTCCATCTGTATTCATATACAGTGTGTCCATGCAGAAAATGGTTGTGCATATGGACTTCAGCATTATCAGGGGAGGGCAGGAATTCAAGCATTACATAAAGCTATAACGGCTTCATTATAGTTCAGATTTTGAGCGGCTTGAACAGTAGAATGGGGGGTTTTGTACTATTAATTGTTGCAATATAACTGCACGAAGCCCCCACACCAACCGCAATGACTTGCATACTAGTATTCTGAATATGAGACGATTACAGCAAGGATGTCAGGATGTGGGATTTACATAAAATAAATCCTCGTTTGCCGCTCTTATTTGCATAAATGTTAAATCCGCATCATATGGAACTAAACTTTTCAGGTTTTCCATATTTGGTATTTTGGATTAACCATTGTACACATCAAGGTGTGTACATGCCGAATACAAATAATGTATACAACCAAAAAGTAACCAGCTTACAGCCGACATCTATTGAGAAGCTTCCGGTGTAGAATTAAACAGACAGAGTGACTAACCAGTAGTGGAGAAGGGTCAACGGTGCTCTTACGGGATGAGCGATTAACTAGCCGAGCACAGAGCAGTGACCCGATACGCTGTTTGTGTAAACACAGGCTTCAGGTTTGGTGTCTGACTGAAAACCCATCAACCTCTAAGCGTGAAATGTTAAAATGTATTTCTTCAGATACTGGAGGACGTGGAAGTTTAGTCAAAGTTAACTCAGATGTGTTCGCCCTTTAGAGCTGAAATTATTGTCTCTTTTGATAATCACTTCATTGTTCAGGCCTCGTTCCAGCCTCTAGTGAGGAATTCCGTTTTCTTATTTGATAGTTAACTGTTGGGCTGTTTTTTGACATTTGAAGATGCCACCTTGGGCTTTAGTACATGTTGCACCACTATCTGGCATTTTGTAGATGGAACAATTAAAGATAATGAACTTGATCGATAGTTGGGACCTTAAAATAATGACAGGTGAAAATACAAAGAAAATGTCATCCCAAGTTAAAGGTGACGTCTTGAAATTGCTTTTTCTATCTTACAAAGATAGTCATAAGCAAAGAAAAGAAAAACAGCAAATATCCACATTTAAGAAGTACATTTTGCTTTAAAATGATACCAGCAATTATAAATAATATAACTATAATCAATGAATTGGCTAAATGCTTCCGCTCTACAGCTTTGAGACATACAGCAGGTTGAGAATTTGCCTGATGAGCCGGAACTGTCTGAATAAGGATGACAAAAAAAACTGCTGCTAGCTGACTGACTGGGTGACTAATGAGATCCCCCGTTATGTGGATCAGGGCCATGCTGACTGGCGCAGGGTGATAAGCTGCTGTCCTTCCACACTTTTATGCCACTTTATGAGGATTTAATCCCCTCTCAGTCATTTTTTAACAGAGCAGAGTGAGTCATCTGTCCACTAAAGCAAGACCTCACCATCTCAGCAGCAGCAGCAGCATCTTCCAGCTCAATGGTTAGACAATCACCCCAGTCTAATTCACTTAGAGGCAGAAACAAATGGTTCCCACAGTCCCCTCCCCATGCTTTTTCACCCTTCACACAACTACGATACGATACACACACACACACACACACACGTCTTAAAGTGACATCATAGCGTGTGCGTCACGGACCAGCCATCGAAGGCAACGTGCCCTGCAGGCAACGCCCTCGTCTTCTTGCAGTGGCTCAGTGGGAGTGTTTGAGGCTGTGCCTGTGTTGTATGTGAGAAAGATGGTACCACATGGAGGAGCAGCAGACAGGCTGATGAGCAGCCCTGCCCAGCTCCACTTATACCGCAGTCATTCCTGCTGACCGGCCATCCTCCAGTGTGTCAGCAGCACCAGCCAGCAGACAGAAAGAGAGAGAGAATACCTCAATTTCAGGTTGCTAGAGGTGCTACACCTTGGAGGTGCTGATGTTTACTGTCTCTCACACACACACACACACCCTTTGGTAACAGCTTATAGACTCTTTAATAAAGGGATTACAAATACGTAACTTAGCCAAAGTTAACAAAAGCTGCAGATGAATACACATTTGTGTCTCCGGTGAGTAATCACAGTAGCACAGTAGCAGGGTGGTGTATGTGGGATTGTGTCCATCTTCATTGTAATGAAACATGTCGCCCCGTGAAACAATGTGGCTCAATGACGGGTTTAGTTTTTGGAGAACAATATGACGCAGAGGGATAAGCTACAGCAGGCTTTGACTGCCAAAACAATACTTGTAAGTCACAAATACAATGAAAAGACAGAGAATCACCAGATTCATCCTTTAACAATGTTGTGTACGTGCCACCATGTGTGTGTGTGTGTGTGTGTGTAGGTGTGTGTAGGTGTGTGTGTGTGTGTGTGTGTGTGAGAGAGAGAATCCATTTTCCAACAGGATGATATAGGATCCCTCTGATGGGAGTGGAGGACCTATCCCATAATGCACCAGGAGCATATTGTAAGCCCACCAAGATTGCCTCACATATCCATCATCTCCATCCTAACACAGAGCCTATTCACATGATTACCCGTGAAATGTGTGTGTGTATGTGTGTGTGTGTGTGTGTGTGTGTGTGTGTGTGTGTGTGTGTGTGTGTGTGTATGTGAGAGAAGATAAAGCATTCACACATGTTGGACTGGTATGGTTCCGTTAACCCAGGCTCACTTCACAGATGAACACCACATCAGACAAAAAAAGCAGAAGTGTAGAGAGAAAACTTTTGAAGAGGAGAAGGAATAAGAAGAAAATAGAACACAGGTGTTTGTATATATATATATATATATGTATATGTGTGTGTGTGTGTGTGTGTGTGTGTGTGCGTGTGCGTGTGCGTGTGCGTGTGCGTGTGTGTGTTGAGGGGGTTACACACACTTACTGGCTCATGCTTGGTAGTCATGTGAGGAGTCTTAGTGCTCTTTTGCCTCATTTTTCTATAACAAGCTGTTCAAAGTGAAGGACCGGCCGGGCGAGTAGAAGCAATGAGACAGAAGAGAAGGCAGACCGAGCGAAAGACGGCTGAGGTAGCGGCTCTGCTCTGAGGAGGAGATTTAACACTAAAAGAAGAGAACAATGTGGGTGATCTTCAGCTGAGCATTGTGTAAAAATGCCATCTGCTAGCGTGTCCTGCTAACCACAGGTTAACAGGAAAAAGCAGGGTAGGACTTTATCGTGGCCAGCATGCAGAGTCACAAATAGTTTGTGTCCCGAACAAATGTGGATTTTGTGACAGATGGTGGACACCATTAAAAAAAAAAAGGGACATCATTCATCTAGCACCTGCTGAAGAACTGTGCTGATCCTCCAAAAAAGGTTAAACCTGAGGGCACTGAGCTGCTGAAGTATTCAGCTGAACCGGTTGACTCTACTCAACAGTCCCGCGGAGAACACGCTGAAGGGCGAACACATCGGAGTCAATTTTTGACTGAACTCGAGTGACTCTCACGGAAGCTGGAGGTACAGGGACACCTAAGCTTGTCCTGCCTTCACTGTCCTTGTCCTCTCCCGTAACGCACCCCGAGATACACAATAGATAGAAAATAATGAGCACTACCCTCATAGCGGAGGGATGGTGAATCAATAGACTAGCTCTGTCTTACCCGTTAAAATCAAGATAATCCATTGATAAACTTTGTATTCAGTGAGTATCTCAATAGGGACAAATGACACATATAACAGCATTTATAGCCTAAGCTAGTTTGCTTCTTTCTGATAGTTGAGAGATTTATGGCACTCTCATGTCTGTGCAGTAAATATATTAGGCGCCCACCATTAGCCGGTTAGCTTAACTTAGCACAAGTAGTTGCTGGTAGGTGAATTCTGTTACGTATGGAGCGAGATGGCTTTTCCCTCCGTTTACAGCATCTGTGCTAACCTAAGCTAGTAGCTGCAGCTTCATAAATACTGGACACACGAGTGGTATCGATCCCCTCATCCAAGTCTCAGTAGAAGTGAGAAAGCCTTTTTCCCCAAACTATCAAAACACATCCTTTAAAAAAGGTGCCTCTTACCAATGTCTAATCTCCTCTATTCTAACTACAAGATGTTGAAATGACCCACAATCACAGAGCCAGAGTCACAGTGTGTAGGGTTCTTTACCACGCACATATGGAAAACATTATAGTCACACATTGTATTGCATCATCTTAACTATTTACTTTGGCTTTATATGCTGTGCCTTGGTCTGTGAAAGCCAGGGAATGTGGGATATAGACACAACAAACTAAAATGTTGCGTGTATAGAAGGGATCAACGTGACCCTGGACGCAACATTCACAAACATCTTTGTTCTAGCTTTTTTCTTTTTTTCCAAGGTTATATATACACAGCTGGTATTTGGGGTTTGTGGTGCTGATATATTATAGTGTAACCTCATAATGTAACCTTAATGAAGGTAGGATTCATTGCAGCGCTGATGTATTAGATCAGTTTAAGCTAGGTGTACCAAACAAATGTAGTGTATAGGTTCAAAACACATGATTTCGACACTGGTCCCAGTTTGATAACGTGCTGAGCTTGTATGCAGTATTACACAGGAAAAAAAAAGAATATGACCGTTGCAGGCACTGTGCAGCCAACTTAATGAGAATCTTAACAGCTGTCCTGCAGGCTTGGCAGTCTCAGGTCTTTTATCTGTGAGCTGGAAGCAAGCAGCAGGGACACGGAGGCCCGACCCCCCCCCCCCCCCCCCTCCCCCACCAGCCAAGAGTAAAGGGAGCACAGACGATGTCGCCCCAGCAAAGGAACAACAAGCCATCCGTCAAATCTATTCAAAGCACAGGAAGGAATTCCTGCAGAGCCCTGTGTGGACTTGACGAATGACATGATGAAAAAAATGTAAAATAACATTTTTAAAAAAGACTCTCCCACCACTACCACACACACACTTCCTGCAAGAAAACACAAGCGTTAAAGCAAGGATGTGTCAAATAGCGAAACGCTAAGAAGTTTGGCCTTTGTTTTCTCTTTGTTCGCGGCTTCGCTGATCTCACTGTTCTTGTGAAGGATCACTCCATTCATGTCTCTTTCACAGTTACTTAGTCGCAGTCATTACACGTTACGCTGTTAAAGGGAAAAAGGACGAGTACAAGTGCGCGCTTATTTATCGATGCTGCTTTTATCCGTCCGTAAGCGTCTTGCTTTTCGTTGACAAGTGAGAGAGATGCATTGTGTTTGTTTTACCTTAAACCTCTTGTCTTGAAGGACTTTCTTGATGGCCACCATCTCTCCGGAGTCGCAGAGTTTAGCCTGGTAGACGACGCCAAACGAGCCGTTGCCAATGACCTTAGTGTCCGTGTAGCTCACCTCCTGTGGCCGGTCGGGGCCTTGGCCCGGGGTGGCCACGACTGTCGTTACCTTGCTGCCATCTTTATCTCCTAAAGAGAGGGACAGAGAGAAGTAGTAGTAGTGACGATATGCACAAATTCTGCACCATAAATTAAACTTTAAACTTGCATACAAAACAAAATCATTCTTCAGCCAGTCCCCCCCCCCCCCCCCATTTGTCCCAGCAGTACTTGCTTGTGGTCAACAGCTGTGCTTGTACTGATCAGCTCCCAGCTGACTGACTGAGTGTGAGTCATTGCTTGAGCTCTAACAGAGTGCCAAAGCTCAGAAGATTGTCTTTTGAACGTGAGATTTGTTTGCAGTGTGTCGGGAGTACTTTGAGGGGAATCACCGACCACGGTGTACAGACAGAGCGAAGAAATTCCCAGGATAATTATCAGCGAAAAGTCAAAAGCTAACAAGAGCGCATATGAGGCTAATGCACTATAGATTGGAATCTGCTTTCACGTGCTCCTCCTCCCCTTTATGCGCTCCTCTCTTGTCAGTCAGAACCAGCTCTGCTCCCCTGAGATCACGACGTGGAGGCTTTTTCCTGGTTAAGTGGTTCTCTCCCTCTGCCTCCCCCTTAGCTTCCCCAACAGAAGTGTCAAGGAGCAAAATTCACATTAGCTGGCAGTGAAAAGGACAACCGGGCGTCGCGGGGCCTGCTCCTCTATCTTACAAGCTCTCAAATTAACCCGAAAACGTGACCAAAATCCTACCGCTCCACCTGCTCCACCCTCTGTATTACTAGTCTCATTAGCATACTCCTCTTTCGCAGCAGCAGTGAAAGGTTGCGTTTGAGCCAAAACACCCACGCACCTAAAGTAATCAGTTTGTGAATGAAATTGTGAAAAAAGTGTCTAAATTAAGATTTTATTTTGAGTTGCCAAGACTGTCCTTTGTTAACAGCTCGCAGTGGGTACAAAGCCATGTTGCTGGGTGGATTAGTGCTGCTTAATAACCGTGACTGTTCCAGATCATGGTGTTATTTAATAGAAACGCTGTGCAGCGTGCTGTGGTAGCAAACCGGCTCCACGTGGAGGACACGGGCAGGCCACAGCGTCCTGTCCATATGAGGAGGTAGTGACCATCTAATGCTGACTTCTGGTAACTTAAAGTTCTTAAATCAACAACACGATTGGGTTAATTAACCCTGCATGGCTTGAGTTATTCTAACACCAGTGCTGAGGTGCACTGGTCTGTTTTTCATTGGCTTGCTGGGCTTATTTTTCCCAACAGGGTTATTGATTTTGATACAAGTAGTGCCTGCATAGACACACACACACACTCTCTCACACAAAATAACTACGCCCCCCATGCGCCACTGTGTGACCAGGGAGTGGTCCAATTACTGAAGATGTGATTATGATCAAAGAATAGGAAAAAAAAAAAAAAAGAGAGTGGAGGGGGAAGAGAGGGCGAAAGGTCTGAGACACCAACAGACTGTCACT